>JANITW010000005.1:38839190-38853953 GCA_027564335.1 Erythroxylum williamsii
TGTGGCGACGTTTTCATAAACGTCAAGATTAACAATCAACGACGTTTTTCTAACATTTGCGACGTTTTTTAAACGTCGCAAAATGGGTATTTTTCTTGTAGTGTGTACAAATGATCAACATCTAGTCATTGGTAGGCATTTGATATCTTAAAAGAACATCTCATTAATTATGATATTTTTCTATCAGCTCATTCACCATACGCTCTTCATGTATCTGTCGATGCAGATTGGGCTAATGATGTTAATACACGTTACTTTAATTCTACCTATGTTATGTTCCTTTGCTCCAACCCCATCAGGTGAAACTCCAAGAAACAATCTACTATATCCGTTCTTCGATTGTAATTGAATATCTTGCTATTGTAGCCCCTACTGCTGAAGTAAACGGGTTGACCAATTTAGTGATTAAACTTACTATCACATTCCCATAATTATATTTACTACGATAACATTGGAGAACGAACTTATGTTCTAATCTTATTTTTCACTCCCTTATGAAGCACGTTTCCATCGATTTTCAATCTGGAAGTGATCAAGTGTCCAGCAAATAGTTTCACTTATCTCATGTTTATCTAATGGATCAATTGACTAATTCTCTCGCCAAGTCTCTCGCTTTAAAATAGTTCCTTATTATAAGCTAAGTATCTTTCCTAGACCCTTGCACTTATAGGGGCATGATAAAGACTAATTTTGCAGTTACAACTTTCTATTATTGTATATTTACAAGTCTTCATAATTACAACTAAATTTCTATTATACAATCCCTTTAATCCAGCTAGTTTATTATTTTATACTAAATTAATGCTACTTTAAGGGAACCATTTGAATATATAGGCGTTCTTTCTACAATTAATGAAACATAACAAAAATTCCCAACAAGCTTTTAGAAATTACTGGTGCAGCTTTAATAATTTAAACCAAATAAAAAGAAACACGAATAGTTTCTTGATCATGTAAAAGTAAAACCAAGTATCCATAGAATTAGTTAATCCAAATCAAAACCGACCCACCTCGATGCTTATATCCTAGAAAACTACAAACAAAGATCTGCTGGTCATTCTGGTAATTGACATCTCATAGGTCACCAGCACCCAATTTCAAGATATTTGGGATTTCAAACGTGAACACACTGCTAGAGTAACTCTCTCTTTCATCTTCAGTACCACCATTGACATAAGTCGCCGAAGAAGAATTCAAGGGAGTGGTGCTCCATGAAGGTGTCGATAGAATTGAATTGAAACTCCAATTTGGTAAGTTCTCAATTGCAGACGAGTTGATAAAGGATTGGCTGTCGACTTCATTGCCGCAGTTTTGTACTGAAGCAGGGGAAGGGCCTCCGTTTGTTGGCCACCATTCTCGTTGAGAATTTTGCCAGCTGAATGTGGTGGGAAGGATATGGGAAAGCTGGTCCAAGTTGGGTTCCATGAATTGATCTTGATGTAGAAACTGAGAACTTGGGTGTGTGTATTGGACTTGTTTTGGTTCTAAGCTCTGGAATTGGGTAGTGACAAGCTGTCTTTCTTGGAAACTTCTGGGACCAAGGTCATGCTTGTGGCTATTACCTTGGCCTGACAGGAGTGAAGTGGCCCGGTTCAGTAAATCAGGATTCGGCGTCGATCCAATGCCAAGCAGCCTAGAAGGATTGAGTTGATGAGATGATGAGTTCAGAGCCGAGTAGAGTTTAAGAGAATCGAGGCGTGGTATATGAGTCGCAGGATCAATTCCCATTCTAAATAGCCTTTTCTTTATGTGGGTGTTCCAGTAGTTCTTGATCTCATTGTCAGTTCTTCCTGGTAAACGCCCAGCTATTACAGACCACCTAGGAAAAAGTGGAAAACCAGAAAATTCAGACTAGTTTAAGATGTAGACCAAGTGTGGTGCGGTTCAGAATTTACATAGCAAGTTTTGTTTTAATTAGTCATTCTCAACAGTGATTATCATGCTATGGCCTTGGCAATAATTGAAAAGCCTCTACTAGGCTCTATAAGGCAATAACATAAGATTAGCCTCGTTGGAGAGAAATTAGAGAAACGATCTACTTACTTGTTACCAAGAACGCTATGTAGTTGGATGATCATATCTTCCTCTTCGCATGAGAACTTCCCTCTCTTGATATCAGGTCTCAAGTAATTAATCCACCGAAGTCTACAGCTCTTTCCGCATCTTTTAAGCCCTGTGTTACATTTATAAGGTAGATAGGTGAATGCGTAGCCATGACAGAATCAGAATGTTGAAAATACTATACGAGTATAGCTATATAGCTAGAATCACACCTGCATTCTTTGGAAGGGTACGCCATTTTCCGTGGCCGTGTTTCTTAATATAATCAATCAACTTTTCATCTTCGTCTGCTGTCCACGGACCTTTCTTTAATCCACTTTTGTCACAGCAAGGTGAAGATGTGCACATGTTGTTCCCTTCACAAAAGATCGACTATACTAAATAGACTTCTTTCTTTCTGTTTTTTGTGGATGAGAAACGGGAGACATCAGATAATGCAAGTTGGAACGTTTTAAGAAAAGCTGATCGAAGGGTTGTATCTATTTATATAGAATGCAAAAAAGCTCAGTCAATGGGATTTGGTACCGACCCTTGGTTCATCACTGACTACTATTGTACGCATCTTGTGATGTAATAATTTCACACCTTCGTAAGACAACCTAAGTCGTCGAGTCTATAGGAAGAACATTTATGCTAGCTAACCTCGTAGCTCGATTCTGGATAGAACATTTATGCTAGCTAACTTCGTAGCTCGATTATGGAGAATAATCAAACATTATTCATTCGTTACACTTCAAATCTAAATAAAGTCTTATGTTTTTATATATATATATATAAATGTATCGTATGTGTATTCTTTTAGCACTGATACTAGAAGTGTTGATTATGGTAAATGGAAAAAGAATCCCCGGGCAGTTGTCGAGACAAGTTTTAGAAACAAAAAACATTAAGTGACTAAACGTCATTGGACAGAAATTTTGCAAGTTAAACCCAAGATCCATGAAGTTGGGTGGAAGATATACACAAAATTCACGAAGGATTTCCTTTTTCTTCCGTAGCACGTCAAAGTAAGATCACCCAGTCAAGATAATCAACTCTTTCCAAGCAAGTTCTCCTCAGTACCTTTCAATATACTTATTGTGGCATTTTTGTTGCGTTCTCCATTTTGGTCTTCTTCAAGCACATTGTGGCCTAGAACATGTGTTTGCCATGAAAAACAACTTTTTTTTACCTTTATTTCTTTCCGATATTGGTTTTTGGCTAGGAATAAGGGCGATGCGATGATAGGTTCACTTTTGAAGCTTTGACTTTGTTACAGGACCACATAATGCATAAATGAGCATGAGCATGGCTTGAAGTACATGAGTCTAAGATAATTGGAAATAGTTAACAATTGAATTTGTCAAAGGACCACAGAATTTATAATCTTATATGTTGTTATCAAAGATTACGAGACATTAGTCAACTCAAAATACTAACACATTTTGTCATCTATATGATTTTGAAATATCTCTAAAACTTTATTGCTGAATCCTCAATAGGGGTTATAACAAAATTGTATAATAGATAACAATTTTCTATCTAACTTTGAGAAGCATATCCTATGTTCAAGAAATTTTGTTCATTAACTTAGTTCCAGCTATACTAAAAATGGCCCTTATTATTATTCGAAAAGATTACTCCAATCTTTCTGTAGGCTAAGATCCTATTCAAATATGGTTGATCTTGAATTTAAATGAGATACTAAAACAATTTAGGTCTTGAGCTTTTTGTTGTTTATGGGTTTCCAACCCAAAAGCTTATTTATCATATTATGAATTCTAGGTTTAGTGTGTTTTCTTAATTTTTAAAAACAAAATTTCAATTATAAATTGAATAAAAGGTTTTAAAAAATTCAATATGAACTTTTTAGATTGTTTAATCATGCAAGTTGCAATTTCAATTCCAAAATTAATCAATAACAATAAAAAATATTTTAATCAAATTATAGAATTAAACTTAGCTTTGATATTGCCGTTGGGAAATTGAGAAGGGATTCGATCTCAATTGCAGCAAAATAATTACGAAACTTTTTCGTATTTTGATTTTTTGAAACCTAAGATCACTTTAATTTTATAAAATGATTAATGCATAAATCATAATAAAGCATGAATCTTAATTCATACCTTATTCTAGAGCTTGATCTTTTCCTTCTTGTATCCTATGAACTGTTTCTGAAACTAATTTATCTCAACCATTATACTCGCACAAGTATCTAAGCTCTAACAATATTCAAAGAACATGTTAAGAGAACTTTGTAACTCTTATAGAGAGAGTTAAGCAAGAAGTGCTAGCTCCATTAGAGCTCAACTCTATTTATAATAAGTTTAGGACATTTTAGTAATTTAACTGAAATCAATTTTAACTAAAATTTTGTTAGAAATTACAAATAATTCTAATTAAATACCAACTATGTCCAAATAAAATTCAATATCTCATATTTAATATTAAAATATCTTTGTTCTCTCTAACAATTCTTTATGTGAGACCCATTAGGTTCCCAATTATGTTGACAATGATTATACATTATAATTCTAATTCATAATTAGAATTAGATAATTAAAACTTATTTTAATTTATCTTTAATTATCCAATTAAACAATTTATACTCATAGATAAAGCTTGATATATAACAATGTATCATAACCACCCAAATATTTAGGAATCTCCAAGTGGTTTTGATTGACCTTTCTATATATAGCTTTTTTATAAAATTCAATCATTTCATGCTACAATGTTTTGATTAGACATAGATTGTGGAATTAGTATCTATTTTATTTTGAGTCCAATCATATTAGTTCTCCATAATTAGCTATTAATTCAATTAATGACATGTGTAAACTATTTACAAAGCATCATTCCACCTTGACCAAGGATTTCCTAAATCAATACTAATTGAAAACAATGAAACATTCTCCCTAATTACTTTAGAGTGATGAATCCTAACTTAATCACACAACTACCTCCATATAATTCATGCTACATCTAACGATTATCGAGTGAACGACCTATGATTAAATAGTTTATAAGTAGTATCAAAGCAGTGTAACTCATATACAAGTTAACTTTGGAGACCTTAAGTCAAAAGATCACTTATATAATCATCATAATGAGAATTCCATAGACATATAAGTAATGCTCTAAATGGATCTATCATATCAAGTTTATTCGATGAACTTGTTCTCTAACAAGCATCCATACATTTATTTAAGTATCTTCATACTTTAGTCTATGAGATTTACTAATTCCTTCATATGGAAAAATATAATATGTGCTATTCTTTTTACTTATTATTAATGTTCAGTCTTAATAAAACAATGACTAGTACAAATTTAAGGATAATACATAAATGCAATATAAGCCTCTTTACTAGCTAGGGATAAGGCTGCATACCATCGAACCTCCCTAGACCCCTACCTTAACGGGACTTCAACTAATTGTTAATGATGATGATGATGACATAAATGCAATACAAATTTCATGATTATAATCTTATTATAATTTCATTTACAATGTATAATTATCCGTGGGCTTTATTATATATGTCTAAACATGTACAAAATATAGAATTCCTTTAAATTATATTGTCACTAAACTACACAAAAGCAATTGGTTGTAGGGTATAAACTAACATATTAGATGTAGAAGGAAAAATGTTTACATATTAATATACTAAAATATAAAATTTTGACATACAATTAAAACAAAAAAATGTTTTTTTATATATTATAGTCATTGAAACATTTCTTGATGCTGTATTTAAGCATTAATTCAAAACTTTTAAAAGAAATATTAAACAACAATTTTACATAAATCTAACAAAAATGTAATCTCCACACATAAGATCCTGTATAACCATAACTTTTTAACCAAAATCCTATAATATAAAATCAAATCTAGGAAACATTATGGTTTCCCATGTTACATGATTCTTCTCTTTGTATATTGTGGAGTGTTTCTCAACAACAAAATGGGGATTTGATGTGTTTCAGTTCCTTTCCTACCACTCCAAAATTCAGGCATCTAATGGTAATAGGCATATAATGACCTAAATCTAAAAAGGGTTCACTTGTCATAGAGCTTTTCCCATAACATCAAGTTTTAATTATTAATTTGGTCATAAATTAACTACATTTGTGACACTTGTAGTGTAGTTTATTGGAGCATTCCATATTAGAAGTTTGGTAACACCAATAATTTGAAACAACACTTAGTTGCGTAATGACCCTTTTCATAATACATTAACCATGTTTGGAGCTATCTAAACAATTCACAATAAGTAAAAGTTTACATTTATCAAAATTTGTTAAATTTAAATAATGTAATTTTTTATTAGTCGAAATTACTTGAGCATGAAATTCAACCAATTTGGCCTTTATCCAACCTAATTTAGATTCATCATCAATATTTCTTTTTTAAAAATTAGTAACATATTTTTTACAATAGTAGTGACAATATGAAAACAACATAGAACTTGTTACATAAGTGATAGGGTCTACAGATTCTCCAAAAAACCTTTTTAAGTAAAACAGAATAGAATATGGCCTAAAGCAAGCACTGGTTTTATTAGATATTGAAGGACCAATTTGAGAGCTAAGGGTTTGAGAAAAGGATTTGGCATTCAACTTAAGCTTTCAAGATTATCTGGTCAATGTGAACATAATCTTATAGTCTTTAAGTTGAGTCTAAGAGTAGTCATTATTAGTCATGGAGCTTGAAAGGTAGTTTGGCGTTACATAACAATGTTTGAATGAAGTCTTTTTTTTAATATTGCTTTTAACAATAGTGTTGCTACCCCTATGGGGATATTTTATTTTATTTCACTTTCAAAAATAAATTTAAATTATACTTTATAACCATCTTTATAGCTTTAATTTGTAGTTTTGAGCACTGTGATAACTAATGTTGTGGTCCATTATATAATAATAATAATATTACTACTATTGATAGAATACCTGTAGAAGCTAAAACAGAGCACGAGTTAGCTTAGGAAGAACTCTTGATAGTTTTTTTCAGCTATAGAATTTGTGATCTTGTAATTTAAGCAAATAACTAATTCAACTAATGTATAAAACTGATTGAAGATGAACAAAGAAGTATGCAACTGATTTCTTTATATGGTATCAAAGCAAGAAAGAGTTTCATGAAACTTCTTTTGTTTTACATTTTCCTTGAATTATGCATCAATGGATAAGGATATAAGAGAGTCAAGTTTTATATTTGAGAGAGAACATCAAATAATGATGGAAATCTAATACAACTTCAAGGATCTGATCATCCAGGCGTGACTCTAGTTACTATTTAGCTAAATGGAAACAATTACTTGTCATGGAGTAGGGCCACAAAGATAGCATTGGGAGCTAAGTAAAGCTTGGTTTTATCAATGGAAGATGTGTCAAACCAAATGATGAATCAATAGATTATGAGCTTTGGTGTAGAGTGGATTACATGGTAACTTCGTGGATTTTGAATTGGATTTCAAAGGGCATTGTTAAAGCATTTTTATACAGAACTTCTATAAGTAATTGTGGGAAGAACTAGAGGAAAGATAAGGAGAATGCAATGGCTCATTGTTATACCAGATTCAAAGAGAGATAAGTTCAATAACTTAAGGAAACCTTTCTGTAGCAAAATATTTTACAAAACTAAAAAAGTTATGGGATGAGTTAACTTGCTTAACGCCACTTCCTTAATGTAAAAGTGGAGTAGGGAAACAAATTGTAGAAGTTGAGTCTAAAAACAAGTTAATACAATTTCTAATGGGTTTGAATGAAATTGATGATAGTGTGAGAAATCAAAATTTGATTATGAATCCACTGCCAAGTATAAATAAAGCATATTCAATAGTATTAAGAGTTGAAAAACATAAGGAAGTAAGCATTAGTTTTAGATCATAAGGAAATAAGAAAGATGGAATAGGTGCATGAAGAGGTATGGCGAAACGAAAAGTAGTTGTAGATAAGTCAAAGTTACATTTACAATTTGATTCTTACAACATGGATAGACATACAAAAGAAACCTGCTTCAAAATTCATGGGTTCCCAAAACGGTTTAAAGAATTAAAGGAAAAGAAGAACAAAGAAGGAAAGAAGTCATTTGTGAATTTAGTTAACAAATTGGATAAAATAGGTGGAAAACTCTTAGGAGACTGGTAGTCAAAATTTTCAATCATGATATAGCAAGAGATTGAGAATTTCTTCAAAAGAAAAGGAAAAATAAGATATGAAAAAAAAAATATAATGAACTTTTCACACTTTCACGATTTTACAGGTATACTTCTTAATCACATTCTTAGTTTAATTGAATTAATTAAACATGGTTCTTAGATAGTTAATTGAACATAATTCTTGGATAGTTGTCACAGGAGCTTCAAACTATATGTATGTAGATATGAAATTAATGAAAAATCCCTCTTTTATTAATGACTTTACAGCTGTACATTTACCTAATGGATCCATTAAGCTTGTTCATCACATATCTGATGTTCAACTACATGAAAGACTAACCTTGACTGATTGGTTACATATTCCTTCTTTCAAATTCAACCTTTTATTTGTCAATAACCTTGCCATTATAGATCATGTGAAGTTTAACTTCCAACCTATTTTTTTCATAATACAAGACCTAATAACTAATGAAGTGTTACAGTAGGAAAAGTGATAGGACATTTGCCCATTCTAGACTCTAGCTCTTATCATCCTAAAACCATAAAACAATATACCTCAAAATTGTATCCAAATCTCATCGTAAACTCTATAAATACCATTGATCCTTGGCATCAAAGATTAGGATATCCATCTATGAATGTAATAAAGCATTTGAATGGAATAAAGAATCTTTTTACAGAAGAAAAATAACCACGTGAAGTATGTCATTTATCTAAATAAAATAGAAAACATTCCAAATTAGTACCATTCATTCAACCTCATAGTTTGAGCTTGTTCATGTTGATTATAAGGTCCTTACAAACATGCTTCCATTACTGTTTGACCATTTTGGATTATTTTAGTAGAAACACACGGACTTGTCTTCTTAAACATAAACATCAAGCCATTCAAACACTTTATAATTTCTTTAACCTAGTCAAAAACCAATTCCTCATGTTTGTCAAAATCATAAAGCAAAAACGAGACAGAGTTTACTGGTTTATCATGTGCATCTTTTCTATCTTTTTTAGACATTATTCATAAAAAATAGGTCTATGCCCCTCAACAGAATGGGGTTGTAAAACAAAAACATAGACATTTGTTACAAGTAGCGAGATCTTTAATGTTTCAATTGTATGTTCCTATTCACTTATATGGGAAGCCATTCTTATAGCTACCTACATCATAAATAGATTTCATCTGTTATATCCCAAAAATCTCATTATCAAATACTTTTCCATAATGAACCAAATTATTCCTTTCTCAAAACCTTTGGTTGCTTATGCTTTGCCTCAAATAAGTTCAAGTTTGTTTTCATTGGTTATTTAGTTTGTTTTCATTGGTTATTTACTTGGACAAAAAACAAGTAAATTGAATAATATGGAAACAAAAAGTATAATTATTTCCAAACATGTCATTTTTTATGAAACATATTTTTCATAACAAAACATTATTGCAGATGATATCAACATTCTTTTAACAATGATTTTCTCAGATTTAGATAATCCAATCACTCGTTTTCATCATTCCAACTCTTATAGTGATTCTCGAATTGATCTTGTTCATGTGTCTACACTTGATTCCTCCTTGAACCAACATCATCTTCTCATATTGAAGGTCCAAATACACCATTAAATAATGAAATACTTCCTACCAAGATAATTACCAAACCAAAGTAAAAACTCTTATGGATGACAAATTTTGTTTCTAATTCTAGAAAATCTTCCTTATTGTCAAACTTTGATGTGAGCACTCATTAGTCTTCACCACATACACCACCAGCATATCCCTACTTTGTTTTAACACATTTCTCTTCTACATACATATCATTTTTTGGAAAATATGTCAAATATTAAAGAACCAAGTTCATATTATCAAGCTATAATAGATGAGAATTGGCAACAAGAGATGCAGGATGAATTACAAGCTTTGAAAAAGAACTAGTTATGGGAGTTAATTGATTTAGCTCATAAAAAAAGGGTAATAGGCTGTAAACAGGTGAACAAGGTTAAATACAAAAATGATGGAACTGCAGATAGATACAAGGCTCAGTTGGTAGCAAAGGGTTTTCATCAAATAGAAGCAGAGGATTACTATAACAACTTCTCACCTATTGCTAAATTGGTGACAATTAGAACATTCCTAGCTATTGCGATAGCAAAAGCATGGCATTTGCATCAGTTGGATACTAATAACGCATCTATACATTGTTTCTTAAATGAAGACATTTATATGGAGCCCTTAAAAGGTTATACAAAAGAACTTGATGGAATAGTTTGAAGATTAAAAAATCATTGTATGGACTTAAACAATTATCGGGACAATGGAATTAATAGTTTTCTAATCACCTTCATCAATTTGGTTTCCATCAATCAGCTTACGATAATTATTTATATATCAAAGGAACAAGTTCAACTTTCTTAGGTATAATTATATATGTTGATGATATTCTCGTTGCATGTGCTTCGAAGGCTGAAATATCATTTGTTAATCAATTTCTTCATCAACAATTTACTATCAAGGATTTAGGTTCTGCAAAATATTTTCTTTGTTTGGAGATTGCTCGATCGTCTAAAGGAATGTATGTTAATTAAAGAAAATATATTCTAGATATTTAGGAAGGCTTTGCAGATGCAAAAGCTAAATAAACTCCATTTCTAAAGGCATACAAATTTAATATTGAAGATGGTTTGTTACTTATAGATTCATTGCCATATCGAAGATTGGTTGGTCGTTTATTGTATCTGAGATTTACTCGGCTTGATATTATACATTTAGCTCAACAGTTAAGTCAATATGTTCAATCTCCTACTATTCTTCATTGGAAAGCTGCTCTGTATGTCTTGACATATTTGAAAGGATGCCCTTTAAAAAGGTTATATTATCTAATCTATTTCTTCGACATTATTGCATATTGTGATACCGATTGGGTAACTTGGTCTATTACAAGACGCTCTCTTACGGAATTGTGTTTTTCATGGTTCTTCTTTGATTTCTTAGAAAACAAAGAAGCAACCAATAATATCAAAATCTTCTATTGAAGCTCAATATCGTAGCATGGGAGCAATTGTTTGTGAATTATAGTGGATCACTTATCTTTTATAGGATTTCACATTCCTACTCAATTTCCAATTTCTTTATATTATGATAATCAAGCAATGCTTTAAATATTACTGCTAATCCTACTTTCCATGAATGAACAAAGAATTTACTAATTGATTGTCATATTGTTTGGGAAAAAATATAAAGTTAGTTTCATACATCCAAAGTATATATCTTCTAAACAACAATTGGCCGATATTTTCACAAAATCTTTAGATGCTCCTATATCTTATAGTTGATTATCCAAGTTGAGTTTTAATGATTGGCATCAAACTTCAACTTGAGGGGAGGATGTTATAGCTGCAAAGGGAATGCATACAGAGGCGAAAACAAAACATGGATTAGCTAAAGAAGAAATCTTGAAAATTGACAATTTTTTTCCTAGTTATAGAATAAGTAATGTTATAATTTAAGCAAACATAGAGATTGAACATGTAATAGCAAATAACTAATTTAGCTAATGCATGTAACTGATTGAAGATGAATAAAGAAGTATGTGATTGATTTCTTTACTACCACTACTACTACTACTACTACTACTACTACTACTACCACTACTACTACTACTACTTTTACTACTACTATTACTGCTGCTAATAATAATAATAATAATAATAATAGCTCATAACTTCAATTTTACATAATTCTTAGTCAACACTTCTCATTCATGACTATTAAACTTATGTACAATCATCATAGTGTAAGATTAGGTCAACTAATTAAAACCATCATTCGTTTTTTTACACAATTTCAGTTACAAAGCACCTGCTGTAGATATGTTTTAGTTAAAAATATTTGCTTTCTTGAATAAAAAAATTAATACTTCCATTCCATCATAATCATCTTGAGGAAAAACGTCAAAGTAAATATTTTATATATTTTAATAATCTGCAACATTTGATTGATTAACCTTAACATCAAACATAAACTGTTATTCAATGTACATCGGATTCTTTTCGACTATAAACATCTAATACATAGTGTGGCTTGTATGCTATATATACAAGGAAAAATAACATCTAATACATAGTGTGACTTGTATGCCATACATACAAGGAAAAATAACTTAATCCTCACGATTGTTTTTTTGTTTTCCAAGGGAGCTGTCATTGGTCGACTATGAAAAACAAAAGTCTATCCAATGAACTGATGGTATAGGTGGAGTGCATACACTGGCCACCGAAGTAGCCATCTTTTCCACGCTCCTTGGGGGTGACAAATGGATGTATGTTTCCCAATCAAGTCCCATCATTATCAAGAGACTATAAGAGTTTACATTCTCAAAATGATGTGATTGCCAGGAAGGGTCACGTTTAGTCTCGTGTAACCGCGAGGCTTTGTCATTCAAACATTCCAATTTCGCAATTACTCTGGGTAAAAATATTATAGGTTGGTATCAAACAGCTTCGTATAACCAAAGTCGTCTATATGCATATGTACAGCGCTAACGAGAATTAAAACTTTGAAGAAATACAACTATATCATCATGCAAGCAATATGTAATTTTATTTATAGACAGTTTGAAAAAGGTTGAAGATTTTTGAATCGTAAACGTACTAATAATATCCAGATACTGGACAAGAGCCTAAAGGGATATGCATGTGGTGGGGTAAAAGTGCAATTTATTGACAGAAGGAGATCTTTAAAGGAATTTCGCCAAGCCAGTCTAACTAATATATAGATTCGAGATAGGCGCCCAGTATTAATTACTCCCATCCAATCATCAAGTCATCAGAAAAGATGCAAGATAAATATATGGAAAGTCTCATAACTGGTTAAAATTGAGGTCAGCCATGGAAGAAACAAGATTTTGAAAACTAAGGGAAAGTGGTTAAAAGGGGCATCAAATCAAAGGAAAAGAAATGTCTCCTCATAGAATGTCAAAGCCAACAACAGCTGTGAACTAATATTAGATTTTTAGTTATCTTAGTTTCACGCATTTGGCTGCAAAGTGAAGCCATGCCCTTCGACTTACACACAATTTCGTGGATAGTGGGCAGCCACAGTATCCTGTTTCCTTGTCTTGCGGTGGAAATAGAATTTAGATTGTCTTCGTAATTATTAAGCAATCATTTTCAGGTCCTGTTTGATTGTTGACATGAACCAATAAAAACAGGGCTTTTGGTCAAATAATTCTAAGCATCAACTTTGATATACTGATTCTAACAACCCAGTGAATGAAAATCCTCATGCAAACAAAACTTTCACCTGCTATTCGAGCTATGGCCAAAAAGATGATGAGAAAATTTGACTATCATTGCCTTTGCTTGTAGACCCTTCTCACCTTACGTTTACAATTAATTGTGAAGATCCATTGGACAAGCTAGAATGGTAATCATCATGAAAATGATTTCTTCACACAGTTTTTAAAGCCCCTAAACCATATCTTTCTCTCATTATCGTGTCCGTATGACTGGTGGCACACACAAATTTTATAATTCTACACACTCAAAATAGTGAATTTACGGATCAATAAACAACTTCATTTTATACTCAATATAGAAACATGGTATTTTAAGTCTAGGGTCTGGTTGCTGCAAAATTTATGCATACAATAATGAGCACACATTTGTTTGCTACCCAATATATTACCAAAATCTTTTAGCTTCACATACGAGAACAAAAACACTTAATGCCCAATCCTGAATGATTTTATATGTTTATTATTGCAGCGCAAGTAGAACGTATACATTATATACATTATATGCCAACGAAATGCATCCTTTCCTTTTTATTTTACAAAGAGACTAATTGCGTGACTCGAAACAAAATCGTAGCCTTTTGGTCATAAATGAGTAACCTTACTAGTTGCTCTAAGGCTAGCATTTAGCATTTCGTTTATTTAGGGCCGCACTAGTTGGTTTGGCCCTACCTTAGATGCTCTAAGATCCTTTTCAAACCTATTCCCATTTTGAGTCAAGAGATAGATAAATAGACACATCCCGTTGCACTGATTTGGGGCGTTCGTAGTAACACGTCAGTAAAGACCTTTTGAAATGATAATTTACAAAGTTAATAATTGTTGATTTTTTTAAAGAAGTTACAAATATCACCATCTCGACCCTACCCCTCCTCCTTCCAAACCTGCTTCCATTTTTTAGTGAAGAGATAGATAAATAGACACATCCCATTGCACTAGTCGGGGGCATTCGTAGTGAGACATTAGTCAAATGATAATATATAAAGCTAATAATCGTTGATTTTAAAAAAAAACTTACAAATATTACTATCTCAACCATGCCCCCACCCCCAAATAATCATTAATTTTTTTTAAAGAAGTTACAAATATCACCATCTCAGCCCCCTTTAAAGTAATTACTTTGGAAAAGATTCGTTCACAAAAAATTAATGGTCGAAAATGGTTTTTCTAATACTAACTCTTTTGAAGTAATTAATAATATTTTCTCTAAAGAGGTGCATTACAAATTTGGGACTTGTTAAATCCCTAAAGCTATTATTTGCACATTTTAGAGGA
>JANITW010000005.1:38904909-38919680 GCA_027564335.1 Erythroxylum williamsii
TTATGGATGATATTGATTTGAAATGAAGTTGAGAATGAGGAGTAAATGAAGTAGAAAAGGTGATCTTAGTATGAGTTATGTTAAAGAAAATTTTTGAAACAAAATGGGTAGTTGATCTAGAAAATATTCACTGAGTTTGTTTTAGTCTTTTAGCCATAAATTTTTCTCTAGTTATCCAAACAAGATGATTATTTATTTTCCTTAAACCAGAGACATATGGCTACATTTCTTATGAAGACATTGAATTTAAATTTTGTCTTTAAGAATCTTAAAATTTGTCATGAAGTTGAGAACTGGGTGCAGTACATTAGTCGATGAATGTAAAATTCATATTCTGAATTTGAGGGAAATTTTGGATTGATCTAGGATGAATTAGAGAAAGGTGTCTTCTAGAAAGTTATAGGTCTTTCTTTTAGCTTTCTAACGGTATAAATTATGATCGGATTTGAAAGTTATGGTCCTTATAATGGGAGATACTCAGGAGTATAGATCGTATTGTCTGTGATGCGTCAGATCGTCTAGGATGATGTCATATAGTCTGTGAAAATGTATCATCTGGGATGATGTCATATCATAATATATTATGATTTCACATCATCTGTAAAGACATATTATCTGTGATGACATCACATCATCTGTGATGACATCATATCTTCTATAGTTGACTTTCTGCTTCTCCTGTTGTTGACCGAAACTTCTTCTTCTGTGTACCATCCTTCTGGTCCAATTTTGTCCTTCTATAAGATAGAATTTGTCTTCAAGGTCCTCATGAAAGTTGTATATCTTGAAGTCTTCTTTCAAACCATTTAAAAAAACCTTAATCTAATATCTTTAGGGAAAGTTATGGAAATTTTTCTGATTCATCTGACCTTTCTATTTGTTTGCTTTTTCGTTTGATTTCATTTGACCCCATCGTCTAGTCCATTTTTGACCCCTCAAGGTCTTCATGAAAGTTTTATATCTTGAATTCCTATTTTTAACCATCCAAAAACAACTTAATCCAATATATTTAGGGAAATTTATGGTAATTGTTCCAATTCGTCTGACTTTTCAATTCGTCTATTTTTTTGTTTGGATTCATCTGACCGTATCATCTGGTCCAATTTTGACCCTTTAGATGATAGAATGTGTCTTCAAAGTCTTCATGAAAGTTTAATATATTGAATTCCTATTTCTACCCATATAAAGAAAACCTTAATCAAATATCTGTAGGGAAAGTTATGGCAATTTTTCCAATTCATCTGACTTTTCAATTCGTCTGTTTTTTCGTTTGGTTTCATTTGACCCTATCGTCTAATCCATTTTTGACCCTCTATATGATAGAATATGTCCTCAAGATCTTCTTGAAATTTTTATATATCAAATTCCTCTTTGAAACCGTCTTAAGATGATTTTAATCCGAATCTGTAGAGAGAGTTATTCCATTTTTACCAAGACAGGTTCAATATGATTAAGGGCAAAATCATGTTTGATTCTTTCGGCCATAACTTTGTTATCCGACCTTTAAATGAAGTGATTCCTAAACCAATAGTTTCTTAACATATTTTTCTATTCCTACATATAATTTCATAGCATTTTGTGGGAATTAGAAAAAGATGGATTGAATCAAAGTAAGGGTATCGGTTGGAAGAGTATGAATGGGATTTTGATGATGTCTTCATCGACATAGCTCCGAATAAGATGCTTCTTGCTGCAAGATAAACTAAAGACATGAAGCTACAAATGATATACAGAAATCAAAATCTAATTCAGTCTCTAAGACTTTCAATTTCTGGGAGGAATTTAAGTATAGTCTGTTTCCATATAAGAACAGTCTGAAAATGTTTAGGGCAATACTTTTAGAGTTCTGAACCAAATGGATTGATTTTGGTATCATTAGAAACTTAAGACAATGGGGAACATTTTTCTAGAAGAAAGTGTTATGTTAGAATGTTCAATAATACTTTTGGCAAGACACTTAAACATAAAAGACATAAGGCATAAATGAAAGGGCAAATGCTACAATTCTTTATCATTAAGGGCATAATTGGAAGAAGAAGTGTTGTCTTGCATTTTGAGAAGAGAGAAGAGCGAAATTGAAGAGAAAAAAAAGAGAGTGTCATAAAGAAGAGAGAGAAATACAAAGAGAAGAAGAGAAGGAGAGAAAGAAGAGAAAACAAGCTAGGTTTTCAATTGTGTTAGCCTTCAGAGAGATTTTGAGGTTTTTCAAGAAGGGAAACAAGTAGAGGAAAAAAAGAGCTTCCCTTTAAGCTAAAGATCCCTTCATTCGGTAAAGAATGAAGGTAAGATCATTTTAAAAACTTTCAGATTTTTGGAAGGATTTTAGTTCATGGAGTTTAGAAAATGCTTGGGTTTAAGTATTCTAGAACCAATTTTAGTGATTGTGCTTGAGGTATTTTCAATTGAAAACCCTATTGAGTGGGATTTTTGTTATTGTATAAAGGGATAAAAATAGGCAAGAGGAACAAGAGAAGAGGCACTTTTGAACAAGTCTATAAGCAAGGAAATCAAGGTGGGTACATGTTTATAATAGAGTAAATAAGAAGCCAATGTTTACTTTGAATCAAGAAAGTTTAATGTTTCCAATTGCATCATAAGTGCTGCATTTATTGCCTTTGAATGATTTGAGAAAGTACAATATGTTGTTGTATGTGTTGTGTGATGATTTATGAAAAGACTTTGAAAGTGATTTTTAAAAAGATAACATGTTTATGAAATCATGGTTTTGGCATATCTCATGTTTGTGAAAAATCAAGTTTCGAAAAAGTGTCATTTTGGGCAATATGTTTTACAAGTCATGAAATACATATTATGTGGGTCTGGTGTAGTCCACTCAAGAATATCACATGCACGTTGACCAAGTTAAAGGCTTCTCCCACCTACCCACTAATGCACGGAGCTCCTTTATGGGCTCTCTCCAGTTTACGCCTACGCAAAACCACTATGTGGGATTGCGATAGTGCCTTACGACTACACAGGACAACTACGTAAAATTGTGTAGTTCGTCATGTTTATGGATCTACCCAAACCATTATGATGTGCTTATATGTTTATGTTAAGTGAACAAGTTTGACGCATTCATGTTTTGTAGTTTGAGATTTTGATCACATAATGAGAGTTTTTAGAAACAAGTGCTTTATGAACTCAATGAGGATTTTCTATGACAAGTGAATGTTTTCAATGGTTTTTGCTTATTTTCAATTATAAATTGTTACTCACGAGCTTTCAAGCTCACCTCCTTTCTGTTCCATCTTCAGGTGATAGCTAAGAGATCAAGAGCCTAAGGGAATTTCTTCAAATTTGCTATTTTTGTATTTTGTAATAAACCAAAAGGGGTGGTTTTTTAAATGTAAAGATATTATGAAAACAAGCATTTTTTGTGTTCTGTAATGGGTGAAACTCTGTTGTATTCAATAATGTTTGCATCTTTATGACTGAAATTGTTTTAAATAAATCGAGGTCCCAACATGTGTGGTATCAAAGCAAGAGTTGGATTCTGGAAACTAGATCCAACATGTGTGATATTAGATCCGAGTTGATGAATCGATGAGTGTTAAGGAGATTTCATAGGAATACGCTCACATTTTATGATTTCACAAGAGTTCGGTTCCAAAAATGGGATCCAACATGTGTCTTTCTTGGATAAAAAAGTCAGAAAGCTCATAAATAAACAAATACCTCTAATGAAAATACTTTGGCAACATTAGAGATTTGAGAAAGCAATATAGGAATCTGAATCGATGATAAGGACTCAATACCCACAGTTATGCAATATAGGCATGAATTTTAGAGACGATTTTTTTAAGGGGGAGAGAAATGTATGGCCCCAAAATATACCTTAAAAGTATTATAGCATGTTTAGGGTGTAATAAGAAGTGAACATAACAAATTAAGTGTGTCTAAGTATAGTAAGGGACATAATGGTACTTAATGTAAAAGACATGGATAAAAGGGTAATTTGTAAATTTTAGCTTGGATATACATAGTTAGATGTGAAATATGGATGACATTGAAATCAATTGATGAGATTATATGCCAATTTAGGAATTAAAGAAAAAAGGACCAATGCACAATTTTTCATAAAGTTAATAAATGGCTAATAAGATTATGGCATATGTGACCAATAATAATAAAGCATATGTGTCTAATAGTAAGTAAGCATGTGTGTGAGTCTTCGAAGTGTATGAATGGGCATAAGGAGAGGAGAGAAGGACGACCTTAAAGGTTGGGAATTTTAGATTTTTCCTGTCCTATTTCATCTTCTTCATCACATCAATTTTCAAATAAGGAATCAATCTAATCTTTAGTAGAAACCAAGGTAAATTTTCATGGTTTTATCTTCATCGAGGGTTTTTTATGTTCATCTATGGTTTTTTTTTATGTATATGTAATTTTTAAAGATGAGTTTTGAATGGGTGTGATATTTGTAAAGGAGGAGAAGATTAAAGGCAAAGGAAAAGAGAAGAAAGTAGAGTGAAACAAAAGGTTTTCATCACTTCTTCAAGAGGTATGGGAATTTTGATATGTTTGGTTAAATTATGAACGTGATGTGAGGGGAATTGTTAAAAAAAGTATCCTATTTACTTGTGAGATGTTGTTGGTTAAAATTGGATGTGTTTTTGTATTGCTCTTGTATGATAAGGCCGAAGTTATAAGTACCTCGCTGAATGGATAGGTTCCACTGAACAAAATTTTGTAATTTGGCCATAACTTGTTCTACATACCTCCAAATTGGATAATTAAAATCATAGTAGGTACAAAATGTTCATAAAGAAACTGAAATTTGATTTTGTCTCTAAGTGTTTTGAATTCTAGCTTGAAGTTAAGTGCTGGCTATTGTCCCTATTTTCAAACATCTTGTAGTGTTTTAAGGATAACTCTAGAAATGCTAAACCAAATTGCATTAAATTTATTCCACTAGAAAATTAAGATGTAGAGGAAAAAATATCTAAAAGACCTTAAAACTTAAGTCGAATGTTTGATATATGAATATAACAGAACAAGTGCAGGTATGAATTATGAGTGTCTATCATGATCATGATATGGGTGTCATGATTGTGATCCTATCTTTTATCACAACTAGGACATTATTTTCATTTCTTCTATTTACCACATCTCATCCAAACCTTTTTGGATGTCACTAAAGGTTAGTAAACCCAATATAAGTGTAATATGAGACTCATCATACCTATAATATGCATATACTTTAATGCTTTCATTGTTGTACTATTGAAGAGAAATATGATAATAAAGCATATTAAATATGAATAGGCACGATAAAAATATTCAAATTATAATTATAAGCATAAGGGAACAAATTTGTATCTTATGAATTGTTGCTCATTAATGTGACTTTAAAATGTAATTTTGATGTTCTGATGTTTAGTTTTAACCTACCAAATCTTAGTTGTGGATAAATAGGCATGTCTAGAAGGCCCTGCAACTGCTTCTGTTTTAAGACATTATAGTGTCACTACTTAAGTGTCTTTTGTTTCAGATGCTATTGCCTCTTTTGTGGATACCACTCATAGGTATCTTCTGTTTTGTTCCGGTTACCAACATCTGAAGAAATTATCAAGCAATTTTGTATATGTACACATATTTGTTTTGTTCTAATGCAAACTTATATTTGGAACAATCTCTGAATATCATGTTTAAATATTATTATATGATGCTTCATAACTTTTAGTTTATAATGTATTTTCCATCACTCAATTTTTATAAATCATTTACAAGTGATTGCTAGGCGACCGCTGTGAGTAGTTGCTATCTACATCATTATTCCCTCCTAAGCTATATGCTTAGTATAGTGGTTTTTACTCCGTGTAGGTCATGATAAAAAAGGTTAAGGTTGGGACAATCCCAGTGTCCAAAGAAGGACTTGTAACCTTTTGGAAGATTTAATTGCTAAACCGTGTGCTGCATTTACAAATATTAAGAAGGAATTTTGTAGTATATATGAATGGCCTGTACTAACCATAACTTGTGATGAGATTTGTTTTATTTATGGATGTTATATGTGTAATTTGTGATTTGTGACTTGTGTGAACCATGATGAAATATAAGATGTGATACATGTTTGCCTTATCTCTGGAAGTTGTTGAATTTTCTAGGTCTGAGTTGAATTATGGTGTCATAGAGGCACTTCATCAAAGATTCCTAAATTGAATCAGAAGCAGATTGAGCAATTTACTCCAGGTTCCAATAGAAAGTTAGGGGGAAAAGTGAAAACCCAAAGGGGATTGGTAGCTACTTACCCTCAAATTTCTTATGCTTTTTTATAACATTAGAGGCTTAAATGAACCTTACAAGAGATAGGTTGTGAAGGACCTTCTATTGGAAAAAAAATTCTTATCATCTTTGTACTTCTTAAAAGTAGAATTAAAGCTTTTAAGCTTTATGAAAATTTTATGGAAAGAGTAGAATTATGAATCTAATCATGATCACCACTACAATGGTAGAATTATATATACTTAAAACAATAAGAAAGTGTAGGCCACTATTTTAAACAATTCAGAATAGTAAATCCATCTAAATTGTAAGCTTGCTAATCACTATTAAATATATTGTTACCTTCAAATTTTAAAGAACCAAACTATGGCTAGAATTGTGTTATATTCAAAACTAGATTTGCAAGCATTGGTTATTAGCAAAGGATCCTAATTGTGTATTACATCCATCTAAAGCCTAAAGTGACAGGGTCAACATTTCCGATCTTGGCAAAGAGCTGGAAATTGATTTAAGCAAGCCAGAGTTGACTAATTTAAAATTAGTAGGGAATTCCTTCACTTAGAGTGATAAACAATAGGAAATTGCTTGATTAGGAAGAAGTTGGACATAATACTTATTAATTAGCTTTGGTTGAGTCACTTTCCCTGTTCTTATGTTGTTTTTAGCTCTCCCTTATGTTTATAGCACTCTATAATGGAGTTAAAAATTTCACTAATTCAACATATTTCAAAGCTCACTTTAGATTTTCTTACCAACAAGGAAAGGCTTATGGAAGTTATAAATGAAGTCTAGAATTGCAATATCTTTAGATGTGAAACATATTAGCTTATAAGAAAACTCCAAATCCTTATAAGCAAAGAAAATAAATACTTAACAATTTCTATGCTAAATGAAGCTAAGAGGGAATTAAAAAAAGCTGAAGATGCTTATTATTGAAATCCATGTGGTTCTATCTTAAAAATTGTTGAAGCTAGTAAATTGGATTTTTACAACAGAGGGATGAAAGAGGGAGACTTTAATACCAAATGTTTCCACAATTCTACCATGGTGAGGAGAAATTCCAACAAAATCATCAGTCTTCTTAATAATTATAACCATTTGGTGATTGACATATCTTTTATAGAAGATTTGACTTTAAATACTTTGAAATCCTATTTGCAACTTCAATTTCTTTTAGTTTATCTAACTTGTAGGAGCTTGTAGAGCTCATTGTTTCTCCTACCACTTTACCCTAGGATGTTTTATTGAAACTCCAACAACTAACTTCACCCTAGGAAATTAAATTTTTTCTCTTCATTCTCAATCCTAAGAAGGCTCCAAGTCTGGATGGGTTTAATGTCCGTTTCTTCGAAGGCACTTCATTGGAATTCTACTTGTGGAAACTATATTGGAATTCTTGAATTCTAGAAGTATATTGAGAGAAATCAATAATACTCATATATGATTGATCCCCAAATTGCTCAATGCCAATTTCCTCAATAAACTTCAACCCATTTCATGTTGAAATATTGTCTATAAGGTGATATCTAAGCTCTTTGCTAAAAAATTAAAAGAGACCTTGAACCATATTATATATGTTATTGGAACACCCACACCCCCTATGAGGATATACAAGTGTCACATAAAATAGAATCGAAACAATCCAAATCTTACCAAACATTCCTTACATGCATTTGAACAACTCAAGCAAACATACATTACATATCATTAAATGTTATTATAAACAAACCATAATGTACTTCATATATAATGAACTTATCAAAATACATGCCTTAAACAAAATCCATCCTACAATAAGGTTATTACAAACTATTAAACAAAATACAAACTGCCTTATATTGTTAGATATAACTCAAAAACCTAAATATACATCATTAAAACAAAAGACATTCTTCATGGTCATTGCAGTTATCTTTGTTCCAATCTTTAAACCTTCTTATCTGAACCTACATGGAGGAAAAACTACCGTGCTAAGCATATAGCTTAATGGGGAATAACTAAACATAATGTATAATGGCGAATGTTTCTAATAGTTGTCTAACATTCATATATACATATTCAAGTCATATCACAATAATCTTTAATTATTCATAATAAAGAGTAATCCAAACATTATGTCTCAAAACAGAATATGATTCATCAATCAATATAGAAAATCCTTGCATCAGAACAAAACTCATAAATATCATAACATAATGTACAGCTATCAGAATTGAATATAAAAATACGATTTAATCCTTTCAGATCAAAATATGACTTATATCATAATAGAACTTGTTTTGTATCAGAAAAAAACTTATTTTTATCAAAACTGAACATATATCATAATACAAAATAAGTTAGACTACTAATCCTTTTTACAGAAGTGGGTAACGGGACCATAATAGAAGATACCATGATTGGTATCTAAAATAGAAGACGTATGAATGTCTAAAATCAAAAGACACTAGAGTGTCTGGCATAGAAGACAACTTAGTGTCTGGTTGCAAAAGACACCTTAGTGTCTAGTTACAAGAGTAGTTGTAAACCCTTCTAGGCATGCCTATTTACCTATTACTACGACTTAACAGTTTTAAAACAAAACATTTCAGATTTTAGAAAGTTCATGTAAATGATATAGTGCATAGCAACCGTATTCATTTGATCAAAAACTAACATGCCTTATAAATACAAACATATGCATTAAAGCATTAATAAATGTATTGAGTTGTCACACATTATGTATATTCACTCAATTAGACAGCACTTCCAATACAAACCCAATTATCAAACTCCTCAGACAATCAATGATCCAGAATTAATATAATATTATAATCATATGACAGTGAAATAATGCATAACTATGAATTCATTTCCTTATGCTCAAATTGAACCCATTCATTCTCACTTGAACAAACTTATCATGCCATATAAGCATGAGCATATGTAATAATTCACCAATGAATATATTAAGTAATTACAATTTACATGTACTCACCTAAGTTCCCAATTCTCAAACATACATAACTAACACAACACTTTTATCATTTAAAACACATCTATGTTCGTAAGTATACTTTATTCCTTTGACAACTTATAAGTTCCAAAATTAGATATTTTGTTATCTAATAACTCCTTCTTTAATTTATTACTTCAATTAAAAATTCAAATCTTATACAACCTTTAATGAACTTATTCCACATCAAATTAGTTTGATTTTACACCTTAATTAAGTCCATTTAAACCATTATAAAGTACCTTAACCTTATATGGTCCAAAAATTGCCCAAATCCAATATTTCTCCTTCCTAAGTACTTCCTATGACCTTAGGAATAAGTCTTATAAATCCCATGATAGTGGGATGAGTGAACCAAAGGTTCACTCACCCACAATCTCCAATTTGTTTCCAAAACTTGACTTCTTCACTTCCATTCGACACACCTTCACCAAAGACCATCAATTCCACTTCTATTCGACCTTATTCATGCTTCAATACCTCATCAAATTTATGTCCAAACAAATTCAAAAATCATTCCTTATGAAACTTACAAATCAATATCTTCCACACATCAAAACTAAACCAGAAGTTATCGTACAAGGATCATTTTTCTAGCATTCATTTATCATCATCTTACCATATATTTCATCACAGTTAAATTATCATAAAACTTGTATTAATACATGCTATCAAGTTTAGAATTCCCTTACCTAATTACCTTCAAATTCCTTCTTCAAATAACTAACCAAACCAACCCTTCATGCAACCAAAACACTTCTAAAATCTAGGTAGATGTAAGATGATCTTAACACTAAGATGATAACAACATAAAAGGTAGTACAAAATAAATTTCTTGATGCAGTAACTTACAAGGATTCCAAGAGAAATTGGTCCCAAAAACTCCAAAAGTTTAGAGGAAATGAGAAAGTTTAAATGGAGAGAGTGACAAGATAGTGAAGAATGAGCAAAACAGAAATTACTCCAACAGAAACTTGCCTTATCCATTGCTAGGTGTCATTAAGTTGTAACAACATGCATCACTATGCATGTTCTTCATTTGTCCCACATTGGAGTTTCCAAATGTCACCAATATATTAAGCCATTTTTCTCTCACTTATTGCTGCCACTTTTCAATATATTAACTGTGCCAATTGTCAATGTATCACCTATGCCAAATGTCACTAACTCATAGGCTTAGTCATTCCAATTTACATGTACCAACTTATCTTGCCACTTGTCAATTTTCCTAGTCCAAATGTACATTTTGATACCTCAATTCTCTAATTATATCAGTTAATTCCAAATCACTAAGTATGATCCATTAAACCAAAATTCAAGTCATATGCAATTCTCAATCATATCACAATTTTTAACACCTATCATACATGTACTTTCATAAACGTGTAACATTCCAACTAGGGTATAATTTGGGGCCTTACAATTCTCTCCCCCATAAAAGAATTTTGTCCTCAAAATTGATACCTGTTCAAAATAGTTGAGGATACTGAGACCTCATGGTCTCTTCGGGTTCCCATTTTGCTTCCTCGAGTCCATGTTGTTGCCAAAGTAATTTTACTAAATATTTTGTTGGTTTTTAGTTGTCGGAATTCTCTGGCTAAAATAGATACAGGCCCTTCTTTATAAGTCAAATATGGTTATACTTGAATTTGTTATGCAAGAATCTTATGTGAATCATCTGATCGATATATTCTTAAAATCGAAACATGAAACGCATCATATAACTTGGCCATCTCTCCAAGAAGAGCTAATTGATAAGCTACTGGTCTAACTTTCTTAAGAATCTCATAAGGACCGATGTATCATAGGCTAAGCTTACCTTTCTTCCCAAACCAAAGTATGTATTTCCATAGTGATATTTCAAGAATACCTTATCTCCAACCTGATCTCAATATCTCTTCTTTTTAGGTCAGTATAGGATTTCTGCCTATCCCTGGAAACCTTTAATCTCTATTGAATAACTTGAACTTTTTCTTTAGTATCTTTCACAATATCAGGCTCGATCATCTTATTTTCTCTTAATTTTTTCCAACATACCAGAATTCTAAACTTCCTACGATATAGAGCTTCATATGGTGCTATGTCAATGCTAGTCTAATAATTATTATTATAAGCAAACTTTATCAATGCAAGACAATTATCCCAACTTCCCGAGAATTCTAACAAACAACCCCGAAGCATATCTTATAGTATATGGATAACCCATTCAGATTGTCCATCTGTCTAGGGATGGAAAGTGGTATTGAACTTAACTTGAGTACCCAAGGCCTTTTGCAGACCTTTCCAAAATCTCAAAGAAAGTTAAGGAACACGATCAGAAATAATAGATAGTGGCACCTCATGCAACCTCATTATCTCATTCACATATATTTCTGCAAGCCTATCTAAAGAATAATCAAGACAACTAGGCAAAAAGTGAGTAGACTTAGTGAACTTATCTATAATCACCTATACAACATCATACTTCCTTTGAGTAAGAGGAAATCCAGTGACAAAATCCATAGTAATGTTTTCCCATTTTCATTGAGGAATCAAAATAGGATGTAATAAAAAAGATGGAACCTAATGTTTAGCTTTAGTTTGCTAGCATGTCAAACATTTGGACATATAGTCTATAATATCTTATTTCATACCTGACCACTGATAATGCTGCTTCAGATCATGATACATTTTATTTCCACCAGGATGTATAGTAAAGACAGTATTATAGGCCTCAAACAATAACTTTCTCTTCAATTCATCATTTTCTGGCATACACAATCGATCTTTATAATACAAATCACCATCTCCTTTCATAGAAAAATCAAGTTGTTTGCCTTCCCGAGTAGACAAGATAAGTTGCTGCAACTTATCATCAACTTTTTGAGCATCACATATTTCTTGTCTCAAGGTAGGCCTAGCTTTCAACTGAGCTATTAAAGCTCCATCAAATACAAGTCCCCATTCACCCTACTGTACTAACAAAGCTGAAATGGTCTTCTCACTTAAGGAATCAACCACGACATTTTCCTTACTCGGATGGTAATCTATAATGCAATCATAGTCTTTAAACAATTCCAACAAACTTCATTGTCTCAAATTAACTTCAAAGCAAAAACTACTGTTGCAAGTTCAAGATCATGTGTAGGTTAGTTATGTTCATGCTATCACTGAAAATCCCTTCACAAATCGGCAATAGTAAACCGCCAAACCTAAAAAACTTCTCACTTCTATCACATTCTGTGGCAACTTCCAATTAACAATTGCTTCAATCTTACTATGATCAACTATAATCCCTTAAAAAGAGACAACATGTCCTAGAAAAGATACTTCCTGAAACCAAAAATCAACTTGGAATACAATTGCTTTTCCTATAGGTTTGTAACACAATTCAGAGATGCTGAAAAGGGTCATGTTCATTCTTAGAATAGATTAGAATATCATCTATAATACCACAACAAACTGGTCTAAGTAGGGCCTAAACACTCTATTCATCAAATCCATAAATACAGTTAAAGAATTAGTTAACTTGAATGGCATTATGAAGAATTCATAATGTCTATAACAGGTCCTGAATGTAGTTTTTGGAACATCCACATCCTTTACCTGAAGTTGATAGTATCCTGATCACAAAACTATCTTTGAAAATTCTCCTGCATCTTTCAATTGATCAAAAAAATCTTCTATCCTTGGTAATGGATACTTATTCTTCACTGTGACTATGTTCAATTGCCTATAATCAATGCACATCCTGAGAGTACCTTCTTTCTTTTTAACAAACAAAACTGGTGCTCCCCAGGTTGAGACATTGGGTTGAATGAACTTATCCAGAAGCTCTTGCAGCTGAACCTTCAACTCCATCAATTCAGTAGGAGCCATCTTATACAATGCTCCAGATATAGGAGTAGTGTCAGGCATAAGTCCGATAGACAACTCCACTTCTCTTTTAGGAGAGAGTTTAAGTAGCTCATCAAGAAATACATCTGGGAATTAACACATCATTGTAATATCTTACAGTTTAACACTCTCTTTCTTAGATTCAATCACAAAATCTAGATAAGCTTCATATCCCTTTCTAAGGAACTTCTGAGATTGTATAGCAGATATCACACTAGCCAGAGAATTAATGCGAATGCCATATAATATTATTTTAGGTTGATCAGGCTTCCTAAGCATAACTGTCTTAGCACTGCAATCAATCACTGTCTTATACTTGGTTAACTAATCCATGCCTAAAATCAAATCAAATTCATGGAAAGGTTATCTAATCAGATCCACTATATATTCATATCCTTAGATCATAACAGGACAATTTTTATACAACTGATTAACCAACACACTACTACCCAGAGGACTGGTTACATGAATTTCAGACTCTAACTGATCTATAGGAATCTCTTTATCAAACATTCCTCTAATACAGATATAAGAATGAATGGATCCAGAATCAATCAAAGCATGCATTTTATAATCAAAGACAGAAATAGTACCTGAAATAACCTCAGGTGCATCTTGATCCTCAAGAGCTTTCAAAGCATAAGCTCAAGCTGGAGCATAAGGTATAGCAAGTCGATCAATAGTTTCTGAATAAGTACTCAGATTAGGTATGATCTGACTAGGTCCTGTATGACCTCTACCTTATCCTCTATTTCCAGTAGGTTCATGAGAGGCCTCCCTACTAGCTTGTGATGTCTGAAACTGTCTCATAGGGCAATTAGATATCAAATGCTCAGGGTTTCCATATCAGCAACATGCACTCATAGCCCTCCAACTAGTACCCCGGTGGTATTTGGAGCAATGAGGGCACTCCAAACTACAAGAACCTTGGCTGACAAAGGAACCCCTACTAGAAGCAATCAATGAGGGAAAGTTTTGTCGCTTTCCCCTAGCTACTAATCTTTGAGTAAATTTTGGTGCAGAGGAAACACCTTCACGACTCTACTTACCCAAGGACTGACCTCCTCTAGCAAAGCCCCTTCGCTGAGCCCTTTCTCTCTTCACCATCTCTTGCTTCTCTATCTTAATAATAGCTTGCACCAACTGACGATAGGCCACTTGCTGCAAAAGAGTAAATGTTTCCAGAAGACACCATAATGCGTAGTTACAGAAGACAGCTTAGTATCTAGTTACAGGAGCAGCTGTAAACCCTATAGGAAAAACCCAGTGCGTGTATCACATACACGTGGTGTGAAAAACAAAAAAAAATTGTTCTGGGACTTTCCCGAAGTCCAGGATCTATGTGTCTATATAAATAAATACCAGAATTCTCAAACCACAACGACCAAAGGAGACCGTCTCTAACGATATCCACGCAGAGGTTGGAGAATCTAACTGAATCAAACTCTTTGATTCGGAAATAGCTAGAACAAAGAGGAGAGTGCTAGCTCTTACCTTTTGTTCTTAAAGAGAGGAAGAAGATGTAGCTTCAAGGAAGATAAAACGATGAAGAGAACTTGGAGATGGTTATCTTAAAAACTTGTTTTAAAACCTTTTTTTTTTCTATCTTACGATTATCTTCCTCTCCAAGCTTTCATTTTTGTCTTTTATCCATTAAAGACATTAAATG
>JANITW010000005.1:38943652-38955888 GCA_027564335.1 Erythroxylum williamsii
AGCCTAAAATCCTCAAAACAAGTAATACAGCTCGGAGGTAAGCTATTGAACCATCGTCGAGCTCCCTCTTGAAAGGCGGTACAGAAAGCCTTGCACTGAATGGCGTCTGGAACGCAGTGTAAATTTATCATCGACTGGAAGTGCTGTAGGTAGTCCAGGGGATCGGTCTTTCTAGTATATTTCTCAGGCGTCGGTATTTTGGTGCCGAGTGCCAGGAAGCTATCCAAGATTGCCGAAGTAAAAGGAGAGTTGTACTGAGCTGTTGGGCGATCCGGGCGGAAGCTCATGGCTGCATTGATCCGATCGTCCACGATTTTTTCTAAAGCTTCGGTAGGGTGACGATCGGTCGTTACACTGGTCTGTCGTGCAGACGGCTGTTGTTGTGCCGGTTGAGACTGTAAAATCTGGCGAATCACCAGATTAGCTGCTTCCTCAATCTGTTTTCAGGTGAGGGAGGTAGGCACAGGCGCAGGAGGGTCTGCCTCCGAGAGGTACTGGAGATTCAGGCGTATGTTGGTTCCCGCGTTATCTTCCAAGGCTATGTTCTATTCTTCTTGTTCTAGGTTTTGTGGTTGTGGTTAATCATTCGGGTTCGATGATTGCGTGCTGGAAGCATAGAGCGTCGGCGGCAGGGTAGCAGATAACTGCAAACCCAACCGTTGTAACGCCAAAGCTGTGACAGCAGCTACATCAGAGTTAGCTGCTGCCGCCTGACTGATTTGTGTGTTTCTGGACGTGGTGCGCTGATGTCGAGTCCCACGGTGGGCGCCAATTGGTTCAGCCTGATTCTGACGAGGTTGCACGTTGCCGTTTGGATCTATGAAGCCGACTGCTGAACACGAGAATTCTGGCTTGAAGGTTCCTGCAAAACAAAGAAGGCACGTCGGGGGTTGCTTCCCGATAGGCCCCTCCGACGCTCAAGTTAGTCTTTGGTGTAGGTGAGATCGCCGTATGCAGAAAAAGCTAGGGTTATGGTTATGTACCTCCGTTATGGCAGAATTATACCTTATATATGGAGTTGCAGCTAGGTTTAAGTCTTTACGTGTGCATGGGAGACTCTCACCTGTAAATGGGCCATGGAGATCGTGGACTGGACCTGGGCTTGGTATAGCCAATAGGTGTAAGGCTGATTGAAGAATGGACTGATCGGCCCACGGGTCGCTATAACTGAGTTCGGGCCTAGCACGACCGACCCGACCATACACAAATCTATGATTTATCCAAAGAAATTGTTCCCCTCATCCAAAAGTTTGAATGAAATGGCAAATTCATTTTTAGATCTAATGGAAAAACCAAGCAATTACTTAAGATCTCCAGATCTTCAAAACCACACAGCTGATAAAAGGTAAACGCGCGATAATTTAATTTAACTAACATGTATCATAAAGCTAAAAAATGAATCAAGCAAAAGAGCAAGTCAAATAATGCTAAAACCCACGAAGACCACAGGTGAAGAAGACTAAAAGAACAAAAAAAGATTGCACCTTGACATGAATAACTTTACTAACAAAAAGCTCTCTCACAGTGAGAATTGAGAAGACTGACTGTAGAGAGCAATCAAAAGAGGCAGACAAATAAGGCTTTTCTATCTATTGTCGGATTAGATGATCCAACGCTTCCCATGAAGGGATCGAATCAACCGTTGAAATTTCTGATTATGATCCTGCGCTTCTTACTATTGCCACGTAGTGTTGACTTTTTAATTTCTTTATGAAATTTGAAATATGAGTTTTTGTGCAAGAGCATACACAAATGGAAAATTTCAAATTATTTTGAAAATTAATTTGTAATTTATGCATTGTTAAATATGTGAAAATTCTAGCAATTGATTCAATTATAATATAAATGTACTTCACAGTAAAAGATATGACTTAAATAGGATTAGAATAATTATGATTTATAAAAAGCTCTGATGTTTTTGGGTTTTAAATTTGATGTATAATTTTTGAATATAATAAATTAAAATGATACTTAATAAATATTTAGTGAATAAAGGTGTCAATAATTATAATTAGTTAGATAATTAAATATTAGATCAAAATTTAACTTTGTTTTTAAATTTTGAATAGGTTAGGAGTTTTACTTAATATTTTGGATATTTTATAAGAAACTATTTAAATTTGTTTGTAAATAATAATATTAAAGAAAAACTGTGATAAGTAGTTTATAGTCCTTAAAATTCGTACAATAATGACAAAATTAATCATTAGAGTGGTTAATTTTAATATGTTATTATAACAAGAAATAATTATCATTAATTTGTTACACTTATATTAACAATAACCTTTGTAACAAAAAGTTGATAATCAAGTGACAATAAAATTTCTTGCTATCAAAATTACGAATAGTAGTGACTATAGTGATAGTTTCGTTTTTGTGACAATATTAGGTAGACACTAACTAATTGAATTTTTATTGAAAAAAGTTTTCTTCACAAAAAGTAAAATATTGTGTTACGGTAAACCATTTCGTCATAGTAAGAGAAAAATATTAGTGACCAAACTATGTTTTATCACAATAAATAAGAATACTAATGACCAAACCATATTTTGTTACAACAAATAAAAAAATAATAGTGACCAACTTATGTTTTGTCACAATTACAATTCATTTTTGTCAAAATTACTTTGACGCCAAATTGCATATGCTTTTAATGACAAGACTTCAAGATAAATGAAAAATTGACACTATTAATATATTAATAGTGATAATTTAATTTTGAAAGATACTAAATTGTCACAACTATCATTGTATTAGTGACAAAAAAATAAATCATCACAGTTAATCTAAACAATAGTATCAATCAATTATTTTGTCACAAAAAATCTCATATCTATGATGAAATGATAGTTATTCACAAAAAAGTTATTACTAACTGTTTTTAACTCTTATAGTGTGTCTTAAAGACCTACAGTCCCATTTGGTATGACCTTCTTACTCCTTCATGTCATTGCCACTACATTTTGATGCCTATCGTCCTTAATATAGAAGATGGAGTTGTGATTGCTCTGAAAGTTTGGAGACAGTATATGTATAGCAATATCTTGGATATATATATATATATATATATACATACATGTACAGATCATAAAAGTTTGAGGAAATTATTGAGCTGAGAAAAATTGAATACGAGACTGAGACAATGGATATAAGTACTGAAAGACTTTGATGGTACAAATGAGTATTTCCAAGTAAAGTTAGTGTTATATCTGATACATTAAGCAGAAATTCGATATTGAGGTTATTAGATCTAGTGCAAAAAGAAACATAGAATGTGGAGTTAAATTTTGGGCAAATCGAAGTACTATTTGCTATGGAATTGAAGATCAGTTTCACATGCAAAGATTAACCAAGCCCAAATTTAGGATTCAGAAATCATGAATCTTATTGAGGGATTGAAAACATATCTGAATTTTGGGATCGAATAGGAAGAATGATATATTGCGATTGAAATAAGAAGTATACTTACCGATAAAGATGGTTGAGCAAAGAGATTGTTAGATTAGTACAAATGGTAACGTAAGTTATGCATCTTAGTAGGAATACACCGAAACAAGTTACATTTATGTTACATTTATTTGCTTCTTGAATGAATTGAGAATTTGCTAAATGTTTGATTTATGAATTTTGTTGATGAATTGTGAAAGACTTTGAAAATGAATTCTTTTTTTTTGTGAAAAGATACATGTTTGTGAAATCATGTTTTCGGAAATGGTTTTCGAAATATCTCATGTTCATGAAAAACAAGTTTCCAAGAATGTGCCATTTGGACAAACAGTTTTCCATTCATGAATTACATGTTATATGGGTTTGGTGTAATCCATTCAAGAATGTCACGTGCATATTGACCAAGTCAAAGGCTTCTCCCGCCTGCCCGCTAGTGGCACGGAGCTCTTTCATGGACTCCCTTAAGTTTACGTCTATGTAAAACCACTATGTGGGATTGCGTTAGTAAGCCAAGTTTATGACTACACAGGACCATTATGTGGAAATGTGTAGTTCGTCATGTTTATAGATTTACCCAAACCATTCTGATGTGCTTATGTGTTTATGATATGTGAACAAGTTTGATGCTTTCATGTTTTGTAATTTGAAAAATTGACTACATGATGAGAAAAATGTGTTTTATGAACTAAATGAAAATTTGTTATGAAAAGTGAAGGTTTTCAAAAGTTTTGCTTATTTTTCTATTATAAACTATTACTCACAAGCTATCAAGCTCATCCACTTTTTCATCCCCTCTTCAGGTAATAGCTAAGAGATTAAGTGATCAAGAGCCTAAGGGAATTTCACTAAATTTGCTTATTTTGTATTTTGAGTTGGTTTTTGGAAAGCACAATGTTTTAGTCGCATGTCAAGAGTCTTTTGTAATTTGAGATTTTGGGATGATGATGTATTGTGGCATGGAATGCCATTAAAGATTTGTAAAACTTTATTTTTTTGACGCTAATGAAATGTGTTTAGTGTATGGATGATGTGAGTTGAAATTAGGTATACGTGAAGAAGTTATCAACTTGAGTTGATGATTTTAAGCATGAATTGTTGATATATATATATATATACATAAATGAGATGTTATCGAAAAGAAAAATAGAAATTATGACTGATCAGATGGAGTTGAAGCTGATGAGTCAAATGAGTTGAGATTTGAGAGATTAATAAAGTCAATTTTATAGTTGAATGGTTACACTCAAGACATTCCAAGTTTGTACAGTGCAAATTTCAAGTCTTTCATAGGGGTAAAATTCGTTTTCTGACTTCAAGAGAAACACTGTATTTATCTAGGTTGAATTAGACAAAGTTGTCTTCTAGAACATTGTAGCTTATCTTTCTAGCTTTCCAACGGTATATAGTATGAAATTTTTAGACATCGGAGTCAAAAGTTATGATCTTTATAAGTGGAGATGCTCAGGAGTGTATTCTGCTTCATCTTAGGTTGACCTTCTGCTTCATCTTAAGTTGACTCTACTTCATCTTAGGTTGACCTTTTACTTCATCTTAAGTTGACGATGCTTTGTCTAAGGTTGACCTTCTGCTTCGTCTTAAGTTAACTGTGCTTCATCTTAAGTTGACCATTTGCTTCTTCTTTGGTTGACTTTCTGCTTCATTTTATGTTGACTAGAACATCTTCTAGTCCAAATTTTACCCTCTAGACGATAGAATCTATCTTTAAGGTCTACATTAATGTTGTATATCTTGAAGTTCACTTTCTAATCATTTAAAGAACACCTCAATCTAAGTTCTTTAGAGAAAGTTATGACCATTTTTTCAATTCGCCTGTCCCTTCATCTATGTTCATCTGATCCTTTCGTCTAGTCCCATTTTTGACCCTATAGATGATTGAATTTTTCTTCAAAGTCTTCATGAAAGTTGTAGATCTTGAAATCCTTTATCGAACCATATAAATAAAACCTTAATCTGATATCTACAGAGAAAGTTATAACAATTGTTCCAATTCATTTGTCCCTTCATCTGGTTTCATCTGGTTCACTTTTGGCCCTATAGATGATAGAATTCTTCAAGGTCCTCATGAAAGTTGTAGATATGGAAATTATCTTTTGAACCATCTAAATAACAGCTTGATTTAATTTTTTTGGAGAAAGTTATGACAAATTTTCCAATTCATCTGTCCCTTCATCTGGTTTCGTCTAACCCTATTGTCTAGTCCACATTTGACACCACAGATGATACAATTTTTCTTCAAGATCTTCATGAAAGTTACAGATATTGAAGTCCTCTTTCGAACCCTCCAATAATGAAGTTGATCCGATATTTCTAGAGCAAGTTGTGCCTTTTGTCCCGAACAAGTTTAATATGATTAAGGATGGAACCTAGTTTGATTCCCTCAGCCCAATCTTTGTTATCCGACTTCTTAACGAAGAAATCCTTAAGACAATAAATTCTTGACACCTTGATCTATCTCTCCACAATAATTGACAGCATTCCAAATTGATTGAAAAAAGGTTTGATTGAAGGAAAGTGAGGGAATCTGTTAGAATAGTATGAACTGGTGTTATTTTACTAAACATGCTTTAGCATTTGAATATATCTGGATCTGTAGGGTTCCAATTGAGATGAATTTCAATATGGAGTAAAATAGAGACATAGGTTCACAAATTATATGAAGATGAACTGAGGATAACTAATGAGGGTAAATTGGAATAACCATACATGGTAACAAGCACAAGCACACATCTTCTGACTCTGAATGTTGGGCTCCAGAAGCGGGGTCCAAAATGTGTGGTATTAGAGACTAGAATTGAGATCTTACATGGGCAATTATTGGAATATGTGTCAATCATAAATTCAATTGTTAAGAGTTCGGGCAAATAGACTTGGTAAGAAGAGAATGATGATCTGGCAGAATGTGAGAAAATGAAAGTTTGTAGTTATTAAATAGTTCGATATGTTAGACATAGATGCAGTAGTTGTGATTATGTTAGTGAATATGGTGATGGAATTTTATTGTGGATATGTACTTGGTTTGAAATGGATGTGAAAATATTTGCATGAATCGACTAAGAAGAAATAGAGACATAAGTGGAAATGACAAGATTTAAGGTGTACAAGCAAGGTGGAATTGAAAGGTTGAACTTGGAAGTTAGAATGATTGTTTAATTGATGTGACAAGAGTTAAGATCTGGTATAAGAAGATGTTAGTGGAATTGAGATTGTTGATGATGTACAATGAGTAATGAATTTAAAGATAAAGAGAAAGATCTCGTCAAGGATCAATGGAGATCGAAGTATCAATTGTGTAAGATATAAATTGGTGAATTATTGGAGATAAATACCCACCCAATCATATGCGGCAGTAATTATGTTCATTACTCCATTGAGTTTTGGTTATTAGAACATTATGATCTTGTAAGAACGATAGAAATCAGTTCTCTTGAGGTATTAAGGATAGCTGATAATGTGATGATGATACCAGAAGATTGATAAAGATTGCATGAACAGTATAGATGTTGGTAGAAAGAAATATTTTTTCAAAGAAGAATTTCACTGAATTAGATTAAGCAGATCAGATAGTTATGTTAAGAATGATCAATGGAAGAATAAATCGGGAATGAATAGGTAATGATTCAAAAGTAAATATTGGAGTCATATCCCTAGTGGAAACTCAAGCATAGGAGGTAGAGTATGCTACTGAAAATGTATGTATTTTGTTTGATGTAAAGTATCCAACTACGTAAGTGGATTGTTTTTGGTAACATTATTGCTAATGTGAGGAGAATTTAGATCCACTTTATATTCTATGCGAATATGCACAGGAGATATACATTAGGTTTTGATGAATGTGTTACCCACACAGGAAGTTAAGTTTGCAAATAAATTGAAATATGTGAAGAAACTAGTATGAATGAGCAAACAGTAGGATAATTCAATGTGAAATCAGAGGAAATCAAATGAATTAAGGAAATCATTCGAGAAAGGAAGTCAATTGGGAAATTGAAAATATCGTGAGACAATGCTACCCCATTGAGGAATTAGTTATTTAAAAAATTATGAGAACTAATCATGGGCATATGGAGTTTGATAATAATTGTTTGAGTTAACAATTGCCTCGATAGTACATGATATTGAAGATTAAAGTGATCCATGCAAAATTTGATGATGTATTAAAGGTATTCGAAAAAGTTGAGAAGAATAGTTTGAATACGTGAAGAAAAATTTGTAAAGTGTATGAGTAATGAGAGTAAAAAAAATGATGAATTATACTGATATTAATTATATCGTATAGATTTGGAAATTCTATAGTATGCAATGATGTTATATAAGAGATTTTGATAAAGTCCAATGCAGCAGGATAAAGTGATTTCATTTATATGGAGACAACTAAAGTCCTATGAGTTGATTATTAGATACATGATTTATAGCTACTATAGTAGTGATTGCTTTGAAAGTTTAGAGATAGTATATGTTTAGGAGCCTCTTGGATATATATATATATATATATATATGTACTTGTACAGATCATAAAGGTTTGAGGAAATTATTGAGTTGAGAAAAATTGAATACGAGACTGAGACAATGAATATAAGTACTAAAAGACCATGATGGTACAAATGAGTATTTCCAAGTAAATTCAATGTTATATATGATACATTACGTAGAAATTCAATATTGAGGTTATCAGATCTAGTGCAAAAAGAAGCATAGAATGTGGAGTTGAATTTTAGGGAAATCAAAGTACTATTTGCTATAGAATTGAAGATCAGTTTCATATGAAAGGATTAACAAAGCCCAAATTTAGGATTCAAAAATCGTGAATCTTATTGAGAGATTGAAAACAGATCTAAATTTTGGGATTAAATAGGAAAAATGATACATTGAGATTGGAATAAGAAGTATATGTACCGAGGACGAAATTCTTTTAAGAGGTGGAGAAATGTTAGCCCCCAAAATTTTTCTTGTTGAATAAGTATGATTTACATTAATTATGAGGTCTTTATAAAAGTTTTTAGAGTTAATTATTATGTTGATATTAGAAAGATTATATAATATAAGTTGATTGAATTAAAGTGTTAAGGTTATAAGAATGTTCAAGGGTGTTTTTGGCAAGACACTTAAGGCTAAAAGAACCTAAGCTTATAAGGAAGGGTAAAATAGATTTTTTGGACTCATTAACGGTAGAAATGGAAGAAGAAATGTTGACTTGCTATTTTAAGAAGGGGAAAAACGAAAATAGGAGAGAAAGAAGAGAAATAACAAATCAAGAAAGAAAGACGAGAGATTTCGGTGGTTGAGAGAAAAGAAGAGAGTTGAGCTAGGGTTTCTTCATTTCTTAGCTTTTGAGAGATATTTTTGAAGTGGTTCAAGAAGAGAAAAAGGTAGAGGAAGAGAAGAGCTTCCATTTGAGCTAAAGATTTCTTCATTTGGAGAAGAATCAAGAAGGAAATCAAGAAAAACAAGAGAAGCAAGAGTAAAAAAATTTTGAGCAGGTCTTTAAGAAAGGAAATCAAGGTGGATTATATGTTTATAATAGAATAAATAAGCTAATAAAGATTTTCTCTGAGTCAAGGAAGTTTAATGATTTCAATTGTATCATAAATGTTTCATTTATTTGTTTCTTAAATGAATTGAGAATTTGCTATATGGTTGATATATGAATTGTGTTGATGAATTGCGAAAGACTTTGAAAATGAATTGTTTTTGTGAAAAGATACATGTTTATGAAATCATGTTTTTAGAAATGGTTTTTGAAATATCTCATGTTCATGAAAACAAGTTTCCAAGAATGTGCCATTTGGGCAAACGGTTTTCAATTCATTGAATTACATGTTATATGGGTTTGATGTAATCCAGTCAAGAATGTCACGTGCATATTGACCAAGTTAAAGGCTTCTCTCACCTTCCCACTAGTGGTATAGAGCTCCTTTATGGACGCCCTTAAGTTTACGTTTACGTAAAACTACTATGTGGGATTGCGTTAGTACGCCAAGTTTACTATTATACAGGTCTATTATGTGGAAATGTGTAGTTAGTCATGTTTATGGATTTACCTAAACTATTCTAATGTGCTTATATGCCTATGATCTGTGAACAAGTTAGGTGTATTCATGTTTTATGGTTTGTGAATTTGACTACACGATGAGAAATTGAGAAACATGCGTTTTATGAACTCAAGGAAAATTTTCTGTGACAAGTAAAATGTTTTCAAAGGTTTTGCCTATTTTTTCATTATAAACTATTACCTACGAGCTTTCAAGCTCACCCCATTTTCATCCCATCTTCAAGTGATAGCCAAGAGATCAAGTGATCAACAGCCCAAGGAAATTTCTCCAAATTTACTTATTTTGTTTTTTGAGTTGGTTTTGGAAAAGCACAATGTTTTAGTCACATTTCAAGAATCTTTTGTAATTTGAGATTTTGGGATGATGATGTATTATGGCTTGAAATGCCATTAAAGATTTGTAAAACTTTATTCTTTTAATGCTAATGAAATGTGGTTAGTGTATGGATGATGTGAGTTGAAATTAGGTATACGTGAAGAAGTTATCAACTTGAGTTGATGATTTTAAACATGAATTTGTTGATATATATATACATAAATGAGTTGTTATGGAAAAGAAAAATAGAAATTATGACTGATCAGATGTAGTTGAAGCTGATGAGTCAAATGAGTTGAGATTTGAGAGATTAATAAAGTCAATTTGGTAGTTGAATGGTTATGCTTAAGACATTCCAAGTTTGTACAGTGCAAATTTTAAGTCTTTTATAGAGGAAAATTTTGTTTTCTGACTTCAAGAGAAAAACTGTATTGATCTAGTCTTAATTAGACAAAGTTTTCTTCTAGAAAGTTGTTACAGCTTATCTTTCTAGCTTTCCAACAGTATATAGGATGAAATTTTTGGACATCGGAGTCGAAAGTTATGATCTTTATAAGTGGAGAGGCTTAGGAGTGTATTCTGCTTCATCTTAGGTTGACCTTCTACTTCGTCTTAAATTGACTCTGCTTCGTCTTAAGTTGACCTTCTACTTTATCTTAAGTTGACTATGCTTCGTCTAAGGTTGACCTTCTGCTTCGTCTTAAGTTGACTATGTTTCGTCTTAAGTTGACCATCTGCTTGTTCTTAAGTTAACTTTCTGTTTCGTTTTATGTTGACTAGAATATCTTTTGGTCCAAATTGGACCCTTTAGATGATAGAATCTATCTTCAAGGTCTTCATAAAAGTGGTATATCTTGAAGCCCTGTTTCTAATCATCTAAATAACACCTCAATCCTAGTTCTCTAGATAAATTTATGACCATTTTTCCAATTCATATGTCCCTTCATCTAAGTTCATCTGATCCTTTCATCTGGTCTCATTTTTGACCATATAGATTATTGGATTTGTCTTTAAGGTCTTCATAAAAGTTGTAGATCTTGAAATTATCTATCTAACCATATAAAGAAAACCTTAATCTAATATCTATAGAAAAAGTTATGATAATTGTTCCAATTCATCTGTCTCTTCATTTGGTTTCATCTAACCCTATCATCTGGTCCACTTTTGACCCTGCAAATGATAGAATTTGTCTTCAAGGTCTTCATAAAAGTTGTATATCTTCAAATTTTCTTTCTACCAACTAAATAACACCTTAATTTGATTTCTTTGGAGAAATTTATGACAAAGTTTCCAATTCGTATGTCCCTTCGTCTAGTTTCGTCTGCCTATCATCTGGTCCACATTTGAAACCACAGATGATACAATTTGTCTTCAATGTCTCATGAAAGTTGTAGATTGAAGTCCTCTTTCAAACCCTCTAAGAATGACCTTGGTCTAATATTTCTAGGGCAAGTTATGCCTTTTGTTCCGAACAGATTCAATATGATTGAGAACAGAACCTAGTTTAATTCCCTCGGCCCAATCTTTGTTATTTGACTTCTTAACGAAGAAATCCTTGAGACAATAGATTCCTGACACCTTGAGATATCTCTCCACAACAATTGATAGCGTTCCAAATTGATTAAAAAACGATTTGATTGGAGGAAAGTGAGGGAATCTGTTGGAATAGTATGAACTGGTGTTATTTTATTGAACATACTTCAGCATTTGAATATATCTGGATCTGTAGGGTTCCAATTGAGATGATTTTCAATGTGGAGTAAAATAGAGGCATAGGTTCACAAATTACATTAAGATGAACTGAGGATGACTAATGAGGGTAAATTGGAATAACCATATATGATAACAAGCACAAGCACACATCTTATGACTCCGAATGTTGGGCTCCGGAAGCAGGATCCAACACTTTGTTAAGATTTGAGAAATTAACTAAGTGATATATAGTTCACAGACCTACCTTATAGAGTAAATTTCCACACTTAGAATAACAAACAAAAGGGGAATACATTCTGGAGGAAAAAAATTAGATAGAGCATTATGTAATTTTGAATAGATATAAACCTTTCCTTACTCTAAGGAAAATTTTATCATTCCAAAGTTATCAGATCACTCTCCTTTAATTGTGAACCTTAACTTAGTAAGATCACCGTTCAAATTTAACATCTATTTTATTAATCTAGTAGGTTTTAATGAAGCAATGTCTAATAGCCTCAATCTCTATATAAGAGGCACTAAGCAGTTCATATTACTAAGAATATTCAAGTGTATAAAGGAAGAACTCTAAGCACTATATGCATCAAATGTTGAAAATACTCATCATTACCTTGCTAAAGCAATGTCAAGACTTAACAAACTATAATATAAATTGTAAAATGATCCTATGTGTTCAATGTTACAGGAAGT
>JANITW010000005.1:38962832-38973441 GCA_027564335.1 Erythroxylum williamsii
CCTAAAATGCACATGTACTAAAATGCCCTTCCTTACTTAGTCTAAAATCTCATAACTTAAGTACCTTGACCATTTTGACCTTATAAAAATCTACTCTTCCATAACCATTTATTCCCTACTAAACTCAAATAAATCCTAATTCCCCACTAATACTTTCAATAAAACTCAAACTATGCTATAAATCATAAATAAAATTAATTCATGCTAAATAACATCAAGAAAACAAAAATTTGGGGCCCAACACGAGCACTCTTCAATTTCAACAGTTTAGACAACTGTACGTGCCTCGAAAAAATCCGAATATAACATCAAATGCCGCAGGTAAGTCTTCTTTGGAAGATATATTGCAAACTTTGACCGCTAACACTTTGACGCTCCAGCGGAATACTGAAGCAAGTATACGAAATTTGAAAAATCAACAAAGGAATTTGGAAAACCAATTAAGTCAAATTGCAACTGCCGTTAATCGAATGGAGGCACAAAATTTTAAAAATTTTCTAGCACAATCGAAAATCAATCCCAAAGAAAGCGCGAAGGCTATCATATTGCGGAGTGGTAAGGAATTGTAGGAACCACTTCTGAAAAATTCCAGAAGAGAGGTTGAAGAAGAAATCATGCAAAGGGCACCTTCAAAACCTAAATTGATTAAAAAAGGGGTGCAAAACAAGGTGCTTCCGCCCCCTTTTCCAAGTTGATTTTTTAAGGCAAAGAAGGAAGAGCAAGCAGAGTTAGAAGAGGAAAAGATTATAGTTCAAGAAAAGATTGAGAATGTGCAACCTCCTAAGGTGGTCTCTACGGAATTGGAATGCCCAGGAAGAAAAGTGCCTCCTGAAGGCTCCCCATGCCCATCTAATTTGCGGCTAACTTTTCTCCACCACAAATTTGCGGCCCCTTGATTGAGCACTTCGCCAATAGAGAAGCTTTCTTTACCTTTTCCTTTATTTTGTTTTTATGCTTCTTTAACATTGCAGACAATGTTGGGTTTGGAGTGGGGAAATTTTGTGTGCAAAATTTCTTTTTTTGTGTGGCTTTATTGAATATTGCGTGCGGTTTTGCATGTTAAGCCATGAAGCTTTGTCATAGTAGTTTGGATGAGAGATTGGGTATATGCATGACATTAATTTGGGCTAAGTGAGTTTTAAGGTGAAGCATGTTGATTGATTGCAATAACTGATCTTATAGGCTTGGTCAAATTTTGCCATTTGAGTGATGAGGCAAATTGTGGAATTAAGATGAATTCTTGAATTAAACCTGTGAGTGAAGTTTAAGCCTAAATGACATCATCTTTATGTCATGCTATTTGTTTGAATTGTGTGATGTTCCTCTGTTAATGTTGCCTTCAAAACTGGCATGGAACCTGTTTGAATTTATTTGATTACATGGGATATAGAAGTGATTAAGGCCTTCCATATTTTTACACCCTTAGCTTAAAATTGACTCACCTAGTTATTTTCCTTTTGTAAACATGTTTGAGCCTTTAACCTTGTTTTTCAATTAATCACCTCACATTAAAACTAAAAACCCCATTAGCCTTTCCCCTTCACAAGTTGAATGAATCATTGAGTAATTTAGGACATTTGTATCATATTGTGTTCTGAGATATTTTTATAGGTACTTCTACTCATGTGTTGTTATTTTTTTATTATTTTTATTGTTTTCTCTTGTTCTTAGCGTATTCGGAAAAAAAAGAGAAGAAGAAAAGAAAGAAAAAAAAGAAAGAAAAGGGAAAAAGGAAAAAATCAGAAAAAAAAAAAGAATTGTGGTACTAGTTAGTAATGAGTAGTTATAGTCCTTTTCATTCATGGTTATCTCAGAATTTTAGCTTGCGTGTCTCTTTTACTTGATGTTTTGTGAATGCTTGTGATTAACCATTTGCCATGTTTTTAACTAACTTGGGAACCTAGCCCCATTACAACCTTGAATAAAGTCCTTATGATCTATTAGCTCTGGTGATCTGAATGAATGATAATTGGTAAAATTACAAGCCTATGGTAGTGCAACATGATAGAGTGAGATTTGAGAGAAACACTTTGCCCTCAAACACTTGAGTGTAAGAGCGAAATCTGTTAGAAGATTTCATTTTGATTTCATGTTTACTTTTGATCAAAGATGTCTTATTTTGACTTCGTTTATTTGCACTGGTGAAAATCAATTATGATATGTGTTACAACTTAAGTCTCTTTGGCCCAAGTTAATGGATTGTGTGCACTTGATCTTGTGAAGGATGAATTGACTGACTGTAGTGGTTTGACATGTTTGCTCGAGGGCGAGCAAAGGTTTGGTGTGGGGGAATTTGTTAAGTCATCAATTTGCACTTATTTTGTACTTAATTATCTTTAATGTGTTGAAAATATTATCCGAAATTAATGGAATTATCTTATAATTGTTTACAAATGATTTTCAACACCTTAGAGACGAAATTGAATCAAAAAGATGTAAAAGAATGAATAAAATACGAAATTCTAAATTTGACAGCAATTCAGTAACTAAGCGTAGACACGCCTAAGGATGGAATAAATCTACAGATCAATTGTCAAGATTCAAATTCGAGATTTTCACAATCTTTAAAGATTATATTGCCATCTTTAAAAGGGATTGACCACCTAAAATTGGGGGATACATTATCTAAAGAGAATCAAGGAAATATAGGAGGCAAATCGAAAAGATAAGCATAAAAGGAGAGAGGATCACTATTCACGCAAGCTTAGACTAGGTCTTAGGATAGATTTTCATTTCTACATCTTTCCTTTTCCAGTTTTTACATTTTTCTACACTTCTTGCTTTAGTATTTTCATATTTTTTAGTAAAGAACTAGGGATGGAGACTTTACGCTTTGTTATTTCTTTCGTTTCCGATTCTAGTATGAGTAGCTAAACTTTTAGTCTTAGTTAAGGGGATCCGTGTTATTCGCTATTATGGTGAGATATTTGAATAAAGTTTACGTTGTTAATAAACATTGAATATCTTCCTACCTACTCTTTTTAATTGAATTCGTTGGTTTCTAGGTACGCAACTAGAGATTAATGTGTTCAACCGTTATATTAACGAAATATGATGTTCAGTTTTGCAAATCACAAGTAGCAATTAGGATTCTCTTCTCTACGTTAGAGTTAGAAAATTCTAAGGAGATATTCGCTTGATTGATTGCATGTCGTACATGTATTTCGCTTGCTCATTAGTTCTTGATTCGTAAAGCTATTATTTAATTAAACCTACAATCGTATCTAGGTTGTTATTTGATAAGAATGCTAGGATACATGTTTCTAGTCATTACTTTTAAGAGAAAATATTCCCAATGAATGTTTATTAATGATTGCAATTTTATGTTGATGATCCATTTTAGCGCGATAACATCGGTGATCTGAAACCAAGGTTTGTCTCTTAATTTTTCAGATTCAATTATTTCTTTTTATTTACAATTTTTATACTTTTTCTTATATTTTCATGAATCAAAACAACCCCCCTTTTTTGTTACTTTGTTTTAGTTTTAAACTCGCTAATCTTTACCGTTAAAAATTTCTTGTAGGAACGATATCCACTTACCACTACTGCATTAAATTATATTAACGGAAGTTATTTCTTTTGAATTTAGCTGCAGGCGACAGCAGTACCAATCTTCCTTCCCCTTACCTATTCCTTCTAATGATGGAGTTCATGAACATGCTTATTAAAAGAGTTGTGGAAAGGAATGCCTCCTTCAACTTCTATTCTAGATGCAAGAAGTTAAGAAGAATTAGTCTTTTTTTGACAAATTTTGGCTTTCTATTCTCTAAGACAAATGAAAATTCAATTTCCTTACTCTTTAATTATCTAAATTTGTTTTGTAAGATTTATTGACTTTGCATCAGTAAGGAAAATAATTCTTTATACATTTCTGTTGGTGCCAACAATCAAGCAACTCAGCTTTCATCCATAGTAGGCTTCAAACTAGCAAAACTCCTTGTAATTTACCTTAGAATTCATGTTTCATCCACTAAACCTATCTAGTAGATTTCAAACCACTCTTGGAACTATTTCAAAGAAGAATAAATAGTCAAAGAACCAATGCTTTGTCATTAGTAAGTAAAACTCAGCTCATCATTTCAGTCTTGAACTCTCTAAATTTTTACTAGGCTTCACATCTAGTTTTTTATCAAGCTGCCATTAAAGATATAAAAAGGATACTTAGGAAATTCCCATGGTCTGGTTATAGTGAGAAGGAAGCAAAGCCAAAAGTAAAATGGTTAGACATTTGCAAACATAAAAAAAAATTAAGGAGTCTTAAATGTCATTCCTTTAAAACTAAACAATCATATTCTGCTCCCTAAAAGAGTTTGGAGACTACTACAAGATAAGTAGGCTCTACAATTCTATGTTTATTCCATTAAGAAGAAAAATCTCTAAAACTTCAAGCTTCCCCCTTAATGCATCAACCATCATGAAGTTCTTAGTTAAAGCTGGAGACAAAATCAAGTTACAGTGTTTCAATATGGTAGAAAATGGTAACAAAACTTCCCTTTAGATGGATCATAGTCCCTTTTTGGTCCTTTGGAACTATGTGAAGACAAAAATCCTTTAAGAGTTGTAATTAATAAAAATGAAACAGTAGCACATGCTTTATCAGGTAGAGAAACTTGTTACCTACAAATTTTTCAAATTTTTCAAATTTTTTGTGAAACGTTAGGTTGAGTGATAGAAAAGATGAAGTAATCCGAAAGAAAACAACTTCAGGCAAGTTTTCTGCTAATTTATGTAGAGAATTCCTTAGTGATTCAAACAACGTAATCAACTGGCATAATTTGGTATGGTATAAACATCTACTACCTCAATGGATAGAATAAGAAGATTTTCACGTCTTCCTAACTTGTACATTTTATGCAAAACATTAGTGGAATCCACTGAACACGTGCTTTTATAGTGCATTTTATGCAAAACATTAGTGGAATCCACTGAACACTTGCTTTTCTAGTGTCATTACATAGCTCCTCTCTGGAATGAGACATTGAGATTATTTAATTTGTACAATACACCTTAATACTGGATTGAACTTATTGATTGGAGCATTGGATTAAAGCTTACAATTGAAGGAGATAAATGAATATAGTAACATTATCCTATCTAGTGACTAGTATTTGGGATGACAAAAACAAGAGGATTTTCTCCAATCTAAGCATGAACAAAGAAGCCCTTTTCGACTCAATACATAGTAGAATTTTATATCACATCCTTATTTACATGATAAACAAAGATTTAGTGATAACATCAACTGTAACTGGTCCATCTTATAAGACAATGTGTTGGGCACTATTTCCGGAACCTAACTCTTAAACGGGACTATATGATGCGAGCGTACTCCAATGAAGTCTCCTTAATCATCATCGATTTTTTTTCTTGCTTTGATACCACACATGTTGGATCCATTTTTGAAACCCAATATCCAAAAACCATTCATAAAATGTGAGCGTATTAACCTGCAGAGTTATTTCATTTAACCTCATTAGCCATCATCAGTTCACTATCATTCTCATACATCTCAAGCCACAAAGGTGAGTCCACACAACAGATTCACAATAACAACAATTGAATTCTTCAAAAAAATTCAAGTTCCAACTCTCTAGTTTAATTTGAAGAAAGAATCAACTCAATCGGAGCTCTATAGATCAAGATACGCTTAAAAATCCAACGTGTGTTCACAACCAAGTCTTGCCCTTCTAATCGATCCCTTACTTCCTTTCCATCAATCTTTTTGAATTCAACACCAAATACTATAAATTTTTGTAGGGAGATATATACATGTGTTAGGAAGCTATCGCTTTAAGAATCACCTCAATTGGAGGTCGGATGAAGAAGTTATGGCCAAACGAATCCAATGTGTTCATGTCCTTACTCATATTGTACATATCTTGGCGCAATTGCTATAACTCTCACTATAGGTGTCAACTTGACTTAGTTTTTAGACGGTTAGAAAGAATACTTCTATATCTACAACTTTCATGAAGACTTAAAAATGAAATTAGGTCATTTAGAGGGTCAAAACATACAGTCTGTGTGATTTTACACGGGCAAACCGTGTAACCTTCGGGTGAAAATGTGCTCCTGCGTTGGAAACACACGGCCTGTGTGATTTTACACAGGCAAGCCATGTAACCTTTGGGTAAAACGAAATTTTCACCCCCCAATACCCCTCCAAAAGATCCTAAACTTATTCTATCATCCCTTTTTCTCATAATCTTCCCAAATTCAACTTTTCTAGTGCGATATCACTTCATATACTTTAATGATCATAACTTATCACTTCTTATCACTTCATAAACTCTACTCGTCCTTTACGACATCCTAACTTGTAATGATCATAACTCTCAACTCCGACATTCAAAAATTGAATACTTTATACCATTGGAAAGCTAAGAAGACAAGCTACAACTTTCACGAAGGCAACTTTGGCTAATTCTATCTAGATAGATTCAGTTTTTCCTTGGAAGTCAAAGTATACATTTTACCCTTAGGAAAAACTTGAAATTTTATCCCAACTTCACTTCCTCTATTACTACATCATTCATAACAATTCAACTTCTAATTGGAATTCATCCAACTCTCAAACTCAATTTATTTGACTCCTCATATTCAATAACATCTCATCATTCACCAAACATCCTATCTTTCCTTTCCATAATATCTCACTTATATATATAACAATAGTTCATGCTTAAGATTCATCATCTCAAGTTGATAATTTTCAACATACCTAGTTTCACTTGTCATCATCCATGCACAATTCATATTTCTTTAACATCATAAGATAAATGTTTACAAAACTTTAATGGCACTCCAAGCTATATTACATCATCAATATAAAAAATCCAAAATACAACAAAAGATATAAAATCCCATAATTCTCAACATATGTCTAGCGTATTATTTTTACAAAATCTAACTTCCAATAAAAAATATGCATAATCGAAATGATGCCTTGACTCTTGATTTCTCGATCTCATTCTTTGTACCTAAAGATGGGATGGAAAGTGGGAGTGAGCTTAAAAGCTTGTGGTTAACATGCTTATAACCGAGAAATAAGCAAAAACCGTTCAAAAAATTCATTCTCATAGAAAATTCTTATTGAATCATAAAACACGTTTCTCAAAATTCTTGTCATGTAATCAAAATCACAATAGTACAATTCATGCATTTTTCAACTTGTTCACAATTCATAAACACATAAGCACATCAACTAGTTTAAGGGTTCCGTGGAAGAAAACAGAGAAACCGAAATTTACTCCGTGAATGAAACGAATCCACTTTTCAGATCTCGTGGGCCGCAAGCGGGCAACCAGGAGAAGGTTTTATGTCGACGTGCACGTGACTACAAAACGGTTCCTCTCTCGCCTAAACAAAACACATAAGCAATGCTCAAAATCATTTTATCAAAATGAAATGCTTTCATAATTTTCATATTCTTTTTCTTCATTCCATTCAAATCAAAATGCCATGACACAAGTCAATGGCATAACATGATCATATATCACAATGCATTTTTGCATATTCACAATATTCAAATCCAATCCATGAAGCATATACACAAATATAAACAAATTCTTTAAATCATTTGAAAACAGTATATGCACAATTATGAAGTACTTGACATCATTTTATTCTCATGATTTGGAAAAACTTTAATGGATCATTGTTCAATTATAAACATGAAACCCACCTCATTTTGCTTGGACATCCAACCTCAAATGTTCCCTTCCTCTGGCTCTTGGATAGGGTTTCTCTTATTTTCCTAAAACAAACCAAAATCCTTATTCAATTCCAATTCAAATGGAAATCCCCCAATTTCACAAAATCCCTAAAACTTCAAAATCACAACAAATGAAATCAACACAAATCAAACTCAAACCTCACCTACCCATAGTCCATATAGGTTAGAAAACCCAAAACCTAGCTTAGAAATCCTAAAAATCAATTGGGTTCCTTAAATCATAGTCTTCCAATCCAACACCCATTCTCTACACAAATACTTTCTCTTTCTAACTCTTTCTCTAACAAAGCAAGAAGAAGAAGATAAACTTACCTTGGTAAGATGATTTCCTTTCTTTTTCCTCCTTTTTCTTCTTTCCTTTTGTTTTTCACGACACCTCCTCTCTTCCTCTTCTTATTTCAAGACAAAATTTTAGTATTATTTCCCATTTTACCCCTCATTTAAGTTGTCTTTCCATATTTACCCTCCTTTGTTTTTATAACTAACATCTTATACTTCTAACTTCTTGACTAATGATCATAGGAAAATTGAAGGAATTTGATAATACTTCCTTTTAGAAAAATGTTCCTCATTGTCTTAATTTTCTAAAGACACTAAAATCATTCAATTTAGTTCAGAAATCCGAAAGTTATGTCCCAAACATTTCTGAACTATTCTTATACTGGAACAATGTTCTGTGCTCAATTTCAATACAAAAATTGAAATTCTTTGAGACCAAATTACGATTTCATTAGATAAGTTGTAGCCCTATTTCTTTAGTTTAATATAAATCAATAGTCATCTCATTTGGATAACTATAGAAAAAGTTATGGCTAAAATACCGAAGCATACTCAATGAACATATTTTAACTTGTAATTTCCAATATTTCACATATAACCCATCTTGTACATAACTATCTTTTTTACTACACTTCAAATTCAAGAATTCTTCTTTTTTTTACACATGAATAATTGCCAAAATTTCTCATTTAATAGTTCTAACTTTCAAGAAAAGTTCAGGGTCCAACAATCTATCTATATATATATATATACATATATATATTCGTGCCTTTTTTTGCATCAGTATTATCCTGTTACATTGGGTCTACTAGAAACTGTATCTTTACTGTATAGGAGTAAGGCTGTATATTATCAGGTCTCCTTAGATCCTGCTTCATTGTGGGACTTCAAGATATGGTGATGATGAGATATGAACAACCAAAAGTGGTTAATTATTTCGCAAACTTTTCGTTAAATTCTTTGGCACCAACAAAATAAAAACAAGCAAATTTGAAATAATAAAAGCACCAAAAATTTGGTAACGCAATTCGGCACACCTTGTCTACGTCTGTGGGGCCCTTACCTAGCTTAATAACTTTCACCGAGGTACAATAGATTTACCCAATATTTTATTGAGCCGACCCCACTCAACCCTTGACACTATCTCTCATCTTCAATTTATGTGAAAGAATTTCACACCCAATAACATGACTGACTCGTGTTAACCTCGTCAGAGGATTTTTCTAACTACTTTCACTCAAATAATAATTAATAAAAATAACCAAGTATTTAATCAACTAAGAACTGAACAACAATATACTTGAGATAAAAGAAAGAAAACTTCCCAGATTATTTAGCTACTTCAAAATAGATCTGACATTATTCAGCTAGCTTCCAAGATGCACATACAACCACGGTTCACCAACATCTGAGACTCATTACCATCTTCTCAATAAATTAAAACATATGCGTCACATCCACTGGCTTACCAACACGTTGTACTGTCTTTAGTAAATCCAATCTCACACACAAAACACTTCACCGTGGCTCTCACACCCAAACACCTTATTCAATTAATATGCTCATTTACGACGTAAGCAATTTCTTTGTCCATAGACACTTGACACACTCAACCTCGTTATCACACACACTATATCTCTCCAATGCACTTAACCGTGGCTCACCCTAAAAAATACGTTGTTCATTGTGTAGATTAAAACCACTAAACCTTTACCTAACACTCACACATTCATTGATGCCACACCCTTACATTAGGGATGTTCAAGAAAACCCATGAATCTGTGAACCAGACCCGGACCGCATGAATTGAACCTGTAAATAAGATTAACCGAACCTGAAAAATCAGGTTCATAGTTCAGGTTCAGGCTTCTAACTTGCGGTTCTAGTTTTAAACCTGAACCTGAAGCACCAAAAAAATCTATCATATATTTAGATATAATTTAAGATGATGATAATAATAATAAATTCACTAGTATTTACTATATTGATTCTTGAGTAAAAAAAGAAGAAAAGGAAAAAAAAACTACTTTAATTCTATATTATTAAATGTTAATCTTGAACATTGTTATTATAAGTAACGACTAATGCATAACACTCAGGGGCGTTTGGTTTGAGCACAGGGTTGGGTATGGATATGGGTATAATAGTAGAAGGGAATGAGAATGGGCATGAAAAATAAAAAATGATGTTTGGTTTGTAACTTGGGTTTCTGTATTAATACAAATAATGTTGTTTGGTTTGTTGCATTAATGGGAATGAAAGATAATATAATATCATTTTTCATATAATATTTCCATATCATATTTATTATTATTATTACAAAATTTATAATAATAATAATAACATAATTAATTTCGTATAATAAAATTAATAATAATAATAATAATAATAATAATAATAATAATAAGATAATTAATTTCATATAATAACATTAATAATAAAAATAAATAATAATAATAACAATAATAAGATAATTAATTTCGTATAATAATAATAATAATATTGATAATGATAATAATAATAAGGATAATAATAATAATAATAAGTTTAAAATTTATAATAAAAAATAATAATAATAAGAACAATAATTAA
>JANITW010000005.1:38973541-38996826 GCA_027564335.1 Erythroxylum williamsii
TCCTCTTTCTTCTTCCTTCTCTCTTCTTCCACGATTTTCTCCTTCTTCTCTTCTTTCTCTACGTTTTTCTCTCTTCCATTTTGTTTTTCACGACACCTACATTCTTCCTCTTCTTATTTCAAGACAAAATTTTAGTTGTCTTTCCCATTTTGCCCCTCATTTAAGTAGTCTTTCCATATTTACCCTCCTTTGTCTTTATAACTAACATCTTATACTTCTAACTTCTTGGCTAATGATCATAGGAAAATTGAAGGAATTTGATAATACTTCCTTCTAGAAAAAATGTTCCTCATTGTCTTAAGTTTTTAATGACACTAAAATCATTCAATTTGGTTTAGAAATTCGAAAGTTATATCCCAAACATTTCCAAACTATTCTTATAATGAAACAATATTCTATACTCAAATTCCATACAAAAATTGAAATTCTTTAAGACCAAATTAACTTGATTCCATCAGACATTTTGTAGCCCTATTTCTCTAATTTAGTCCAAATCAAGAATCATCTTATTTGAATAGCTAAAGAAAAAGTTATGGCTAAAACACAAATCATACTCAATGATCAAGTTTCACTTATAACTTCCGTCATTTCACACATAACCCATCTTGTACATGACTATCTTTTCTACTTCATTTTAAATTCAAGAATTCTTCTTTTCTTTACACATGAATAATCGTCAAAATTTCTCATTTAATATTTTCAACTTCCAAAAAAAGTTCGGGGTCCAACATAATGTGCATTGTAGCTACCTAGATCAAGCCATCAAGCTGGCTCCTTTATATAGAAGGCAAAGTTGATAGTATTTCAGCTTGCTTCCACTTATAATGTTACTTGTAAAAGCTCAAGACATTCTTTTTCTTTCTTCAAAAAAAGTTTGAAATTCGTTTGTTTTACTAAATTTGAAATTAGCCTAATTAAATTTTATCCATTAATTATAAAATTGGATCAATTTTATCAACTCTATTAAAAAAAAGTGCTTATGATGAGCATAAGAGTTAGGTTGACAAGTGTCCAACAAATTATTAGGGTTGTATCCTTTAGATGGATCATAGGTCTCCTTTTGGTCCTTTGGAACTATGTGAGGACACAAATCCTTTAAGAGTTGTAATTAATTAAAATGAAACAGTAGCACATGCTTTATTAGGCAGAGAAACTTGTTACCTACAACATTTCCAAATTTTTTTGTCAAACTTTAGGTTGAGTGACAGAGAAGATGAAGTAATCCGGAAGAGAACAACTTTAGGCAAATTTTCTGGTAACTCATGTAGGGAATTCCTTAGTGATTAAAGCAATGTAATCAACTAGCATAATTTGGTATAGTATGAACATCCATTACCTCAATGGATAGAATAAGAAGATTTTCACACCTTCCTAAATGGTGCATTTTATGCAAAACATTAGTCGAATCCACTGAACACTACTTTTATAGTGTCATTACATAGCTCCTCTCTAGAATGAGACATTGAGATGATTTAATATGGACAATGCACCATAAAACTGGATTGAAATTGTTGATTGGAGCATTGGATTAAAGAGTACAATTGAAGGAGACAAATGAATATAGTAACATTATCCTATCTAGTGACTAGTATTTGGGATGAGAGAAATGAGAGGATTTTCCCTAATCTAAGCACGAACAAAGAAACCCTTTTTAACTCATACATGGTAGAATTATATATCACATCCTTATTTACATGGTAAACAAAGATGTAGTGATAACATCAACTGTAACTGGTCCATCTTATAAGATATAATGTGCATTGCTACCTAGATCAAGCCATCAAGCTAGCTCCTTTTATAGAGAAGGCAAAGTTGATAGTATTTCACCTTGCTTCCACTTATAATGTTTCTTGTAAAACCTCAATACAATCTTTTTTCTTTCTTCAAAAAAGTTTGAAATTCGTTTTTTTTACTAAATTTGAAATCAACCTAATTAAATTTTATCCATTAATTATAAAATTGGATCAATCTAAGATTTTTTATCAACTTTATTAAAAAAAAAAGTGCTTATGACGAGCTTAAGGGTCAGGTTATGAGGGTTGTATTAACTGAGGCTTGCCTTGTTAACCACCTTTTTCAGATAAACATTACAGTAGGCCCAAAACATTGACCAAAATTAAGACATGGTATTAAATAAGCACCTCTTCCCTTCGTAATATTCTTCAATATAGTTTAAAAATTCTCATCTTTTTTGTTTCTAATGAAGAAATTAGTAGTTGCTATCTTTTTTTACTGCGCGTTAGGTAAATCTTTGGTAATAATCTGCACATGATAAATTATTATTTAACTAATCAGTGACTTAAAATTAAGCAGTAAATTTTTGAATATTTTTAACTCTCTATAATTCCCGCTCTCTAAAGTTTAGATGGGTTCATAGAGTCAAGAATGTTCAAATACAAGACCTAACGCTTGGAGGGTTTAAGAAGATTTTTAACACTCGAGTTGACTTTTAGTACGATCTAGGTTATAAATCCAGTGAGGGTGTCTTGACAGTAAAGTTGGTACGGTGCGCGTGTTAAATAATAGATGCTATGAAAGCCGAGAGAGGGTAGTTAATTTCTTAACTTTATACAGAACAAACGAAATACGTTAACTAATTCAAACATCACCTAATCCACTAGAAGAAATTTCAACCGTAATTCCTTCTTATTATAAAGAGAAGACTCCCACCCAACGTACCTAATACCGCGCATAGACAAAATTGGAAACTTCCTCTTTCTCCTGTCCTGTCTGTCTGTTGTATTGTCCGCCAACCTCAATGCTGTCATGTGCACCCCCGCTGCCTCTTGGGACTTTTCTGTTCTGTTATCACATTCTGTGGAAACGCTCAGCAGACACTGCACAAATACGACTCCTCTAACTTTCCCTCTCAAAAGCGCGTTTCTTGTTTTCCCCCCATTTCTCATTTAGTATATTCATGTTTCTTTGTCATTGCTTCTCTCCTCCTATTCATACAAATATTATGTTTTCAACTCTTTTTTTTTTCTTTTTTCTTTTTCGTTTTCTCGCTTCCCTGTTTGTTTCGCGATAAAACCACCCCCACGAGCTCTCTTAATTTGATTGCCAAAATGGAATTCCGTGACAGGATCTCCACTCATTCCGGAAACCTTAGGCAATCTGTTCGTAGTTTGGTTTCTAAAAGGTTCGCTCGCTTCTTCTTGTTACTTGATTCGCAATCAAGGTCACGTGTTCACGATTTGATTATCATGATTTTGCAGCCCCAGAGCGGCAGCAACTTCCGATGCCAAGTCCGAGGACGTTTTGAAGGAGTTCTACATTCCTGATTATATTATTCTGCCTGGCTCCAACGTCGAAGAAGATTCTACTTCTCCTCATGTACCTTCATGTCCTGTGATTGTGTTCATCAACTCGAAAAGTGGAGGGCAGTTAGGTGATGAGCTTCTCGTTACCTATCGCTCTCTCCTTAACAAGTACCAGGTGATCATTCTTTAACTCGTCCGCTAAAAATTGGCGTACTATGTCCTTGATATGATAGTAATGCATGAAAGCGTGATTTTGTAGGTTGTTGATTTGGGAGAGAATGCTCCTGATAAAGTGCTTCGTGAAATTTATTCAACTTTGCAAAGATTGAAGTTCAATGGTGATGAATTGGCCGCAGAGATTGAAAATCGACTACGAATTATAGTGAGTATACGTGTGTGGTTGTGTGTGTATGTACTAGTTGAATGTTAATTCCATAATGAACTGGTTTTAATTCAGATCAAGGAGATATTCGTTCAAAATTTCACGTCTGATATATCCATATGCCATTAGGTTGCAGGGGGAGATGGTACGGCCGGTTGGCTCCTCGGTGTTGTTAGCGATCTCAAGTTACCCCAACCTCCTCCAATTGCTACCGTGCCTCTGGGAACCGGAAACAATCTTCCGTTTTCATTTGGTTGGGTAGGATAAATAATCGCAAGTTCCTTAGCATATGGTTGAGCATTCTAACGATATCTATTGTTTGATCTGTCTGTATTTGTACCCAACCTTGCGTACAAAATTAGCAAACTTCACATTTATATTTAAGCCATTGCATGGCTAAGGAATTATTCATCCTATAATCTTCCTTCCTTTACCTATCCAATTGAAAAAAGAGAAATTGAGGGTTTAGTAGATACTTATATTCTTATTAAAGATTAAAAAATCTGGTGGTAATTAATGCCATTAATCTTCACTGTCCTCTAGAAAAAACTCTTGGTCTCTTTCCTTCCACTAAAACTAAATGTATTAATAGATATTGCATGCAAATTTTATATTGAAATTTTACTTAATTCTTATAATTAAAAAAAATGTTGAGTTTGTATTTAGAGTTGTATCTCGCAGCATCTGTGTACTTTCCCTTTTCCAAGATCATCATGTTGAAGATAAATTTAAAAATATGAATTTTTTTTGGAGATATTAAAAATATGAAATTAATTGTTTGTTTACAGGGGAAAAAAAACCCTGGTACAGATCGTGTATCTGTGGAGTCATTCTTGGAACAAGTAAAGAATGCAAAGGAAATGAGAATTGACAGGTAATACATTCACTCAAAAATCAAGAACTTGGTTTTTAGAATTGATAATAGGTTGAAAAAGTTAATCAAGCAGTTAACATGAAGCAGACAAGTAAAAGTCTCATAAAACTTGTGACTATGGATTTTGTCTTAACAAAATTTGTTTCGGGCTGCAAAGGCAACTTTATCTTATCAACTATTAGCTGACCATGTTGTTTTATTATAAAATTTATCCTGTCATCTCATTTTCAAGGCCAACTAATTTTCTGATGCTATGTAACCGCGCAAACTTTGATTCATGTTGACTAGTGTAGTTACTTGTTGGAGCATCATAGGACTCTGGCTTTATGAATTGATGTAAAAGATCAAAGTTATCCATGAAAAAAGTAGTACGGGAAGATTCTGTACGGTTCAGGACGTTAAGAAACTTGTTAAAACAAGGTGTATGTTTAATGCCCTTTCCTCTGATGTATTATTGTTCATTACTTCATTCTGGTTAAAAATATTAAAATTCCATAGTACATCTGGAATTTTTGTTTGTATGATTGATTTCTTCTTGTTAACCGAATTATGACTGCTGGTAGCCTAACCAGGTTCCTTTCTTTTCAGTGGAATAACTCTTGCACTTTCATTGAGCTTCTTTTTATATAAATAGAGAAAGGATCATTACCTGTTTAGTAGAATTCTTGGTGTTTTTACTTTTCATGTTTGCATTCTGGTAATTGGTACTGCTCTTTTGGACTCAGCTGGCACATTATCATGAGAATGAAGTGTCCCACAGAAGGTTGTTTTGACCCTATTGCTCCTCTTGAACTACCTCATTCGTTACATGCCTTCCATCGTGTCTCTCCAACAGATTCACAAAATTTGGTAAGTTATAAATATCCTCATTTTGGTTTTTGAACATTCTCAAAGAACATTTAAGCGACAGTTGAGGCTCTGGATATCATCTTTGGTGGAAAACTGGATACTTAAATACTTCTTAAAATTCATGTCATTCAAGTTCAACCAATTGTTGATTTTTCTTCAGACGTTTTCTTTCACTGTGGTTGGGACAGCGATATACCTACTGACAAATTTACTTGCACTTTTCTCAGGATGGCCACCTCACTTTTCGTGGGGGATTTTGGAACTACTTCAGCATGGGTGAGGAATTCTATAGTCTCCTTAAGTAATTCAGACAAGTGCCTTATACATTTTACTTTGTACATAGAAGATGAGAAATAACCATTCATCCTTGTGGAAATTTGTGAAGTCCTAATAGTGAACATCTGAAATTTTCAGCCTAGCCTAGGAAGGTACGGAAATTGATGCAAAAGCTTATGTTTGGTTTACGACCATAACACTAAGGACATCCCGTTTCAGTCAGCATGGAGAGCTTCTACAAGTTCTCTTAATTTAAAAAAACTTTTGAGATTCAGTTTACTAAATTTAATGAAATTGATCAGTTTGTTAGTTAGTTCCATGAGGTAGTTAATAAAGGAATGGCTATTAATAGGAGGCTCATAGTTATCTCTTTTTATAGTTAGTAACTAATAATGTTACTTTACTTGTATTATGAAGTATGTTGAAAGAGACAAGATTCTTTGTATCTACCTACACCAGATTTTTGATCAAAATGTCTGAAATGCTATTTTTATCAACGAACTATTGCCACACTACTATCCATGGTGATTCCTTAAGGTATTTGCTTTTACATTTACAGGAATGGATGCTCAAGTATCTTACGCATTTCACTCTGAGAGGAAGCTACATCCAGAAAAATTCAAGAACCAGTTGGTTAATCAGGTTACTGGACATGCATTTTGCAATTTTTCAGTGACCAAGATTCAAACAAGCTTCATTGTCTATTTTCACCTTTTGTTTCTCTTCTAACTATAAATTCTGCCTTATGGCTAATTTTCTGCATTGTGTTCTTGGAAGACCTAAGCAATGTTATTCTTCACTTAATTGTAATCTAATTTACATAAAAGGGAAATAAGATAGCAAATAAATCATCATTTTGATGAGTTAAAAAAGTTCCCAAGTTTCCTTCCCAACATAATCTCTGAAATCCTAGTCAAGTATCTGCAAGGTAACTTTAGGATTTTCATGTCTCTGTTTTATTTTATCTTGTGGAAGATAAGAATAGACAAAAAGGAGCTAGTAAGTGTTAGGTCTACAAAATAACTACATGTGGGAGAGAAAGAGAGGAGGATGAATGGGAAGGACAGACAATGAAACCATAAGAGGAGAGTGGAAAGAGAGAGGGAGACTATTCTAGAGAGTTGTAGAAAGTGGTGGGGCATTTTGCCTACGAAGTGGGGTTGTAGCCTAGAAGGAACTCCGGCGATGTTGGCTGCTCTTCTTATTTCCATATGTTTACTGTCTGTTATTTGAACATTGAGTTGAACAGCAATACTTCCATTACCAGCATTGATTTTTCCTTGTGTGTCTGAGTTGATAAATTAGATCTGCTGTAGGGATTGTTTGCTGTGTGTACAGGGAGAATATTGTGTTTGCTGATGAAGGAAGAACCTAACAGTAGGGCATTCATCTAAGAGTATTGATTTCTCACTCTATAATAAGAAAACGGCTGGAACTAATTTGACTTACTTTTTCTAGCATTGGTTTGTGGAGTTCCTATATGAGCAGTGATTTTTGGTTATATTACTGTTAATGTAACACATGTTTGCTGCTTTCTTATACTTTTCATATTATGATTCCATTATCATTTTTCTTGAAACGTATGCTTAGGAACTGATTTCATTAATGCAGTTATCTTCTTTGCATCTTTTCCTGGTTAAAATTTCTAGAAAAAATGAAACTTGTTTTCCTATTTTTTGGGTGCACCAGAGTACTTACTTGAAGCTTGGATGTACTCAAGGATGGTTCTGTGCTTCCTTATTTCATCCTTCTTCAAGGTGAGCCTCTCCATGGATGATTCTAAATTTATAATAGTAATCTAGAGATGAATTGTGATCTTATTATATATTATTTAAGTAACAACAATAACAAAACTAGAGGCTGAATCCTACTATTCAAGCTATCTCTACAAGTCACTGCATTCACAATAAATGAATTTGTAACTAGACTAAGATACAGACTAAAACATGCAAACTTGACAATGCTTCCTCTGTCAGGTTGCTTGAGATTCTGCTGTCAGGATCTCAATTTCTGACTTGTGACTGATATTTTGCATTTTCCAATTATGGTATTCTGAAAAATATCTATTTTACTATTCTCTTTGATTATTATAACTGTCAAACTGGAAGAGTGATACAGTTTTTCATGTGCCATATGCTACTACTACGATAAGCTACCTAGTTTTCGGGTACGGCTAATCACATGGAATTCAATAACATGGCCATAAGCATAAAAATGATATTTACCTTCATTCTCAAATTTAGCTTCAGATCATTACATTTTAAAATGTGCCTAGTGGAAATTGTTTCTCTGGTCATATTGTGATCTATCACATCATTTTTCCATGAGTCTGCCTATTCTTGATCCAGATGTCAATTAATTGTTTTGAGGTTTTCATGGACATTTCTGGTCCTGGAGACTTTTAGTTTAATGATTAAGTTGTCTGATAATCAATCTTGTGCTCATGTTTTCTCTAGATGAAGATTTTTTACACCTAGTTGCAGTTATCTTATCTATTCAGAGCCCTTTTAATAATTTTAACTGATACTATTTCAATTGTGTTAGCATCAGGACTTGCAGTTTGAACATAGCTAATTTTTCCTACTCGTCATATCAACTTTCAAAACTTTTTGACATGTTCAAAAACAACACTGGCATTGTTTCCAAAAGAAGCTTCATCTTGCTCAAGATGCATTCTTGGTGTTAATCAGATGATTGTCATTGCAGCATCACTGACAAATTTGCTATGAGAATTGAATGCGTTTAACCACAATTTCTCTCAGCATTGTGTGGACGTGAAGGAAATATCTTTATTCATGACTTATCAGCATGCATGATTTGACATAATTTTCCAAATTTTCTTTGTATGGTTTGGTAGCCAGACATGGAATTCCAGACTTGATGGTAATTTCAGTGATTTTAATTGGACAATTCGCAAAAGAAATTCACTTGATCAGCCTTTTTTATCTTTTTATCTCCTGTTTTAAGCCCTACAAAGCTGTTGATGAAGCTCTATCCTAAAGAAGCAGACCCAGGCTCTAATTCATTGTTATTCCTTTTAATCAAATTAGACATTTATGCAATTATCCAAGAGAATAAGAAGGTTTATAAGTGTAAATATGTTGAGGCCACGTCATCTAGTATTCTCCATTTTCATCACCTTCCATGTTTCTGACGCTGCAAATCTAATGCAGGAACATAGCACAGTTGACACGGGTCAAAATAATGAAAAAGCAGGGTGAATGGGAGGTCCTGAGCATACCTCCAAGGTGGATATTATATGTCTTACTATTTTCCTGTTCTACGACTTTATTTTCCTGCACAGTGTTAATTTGATTATATATTTTAGGCATAGGTCATCTATGTTATGCTTATGACATCGTTCTCTATGTGTAGGTTTTCATTTATTCTCTATACAAGTGTAGGTTTTCTTTCATTTCACAAATAAACATTTTATTCTTTACACTTATTTTTATTAAGTTAAAGTTTACTGACCCCTAAAATTTTTACTATGTTATTTAATCGGTGCTATTGTTATCTGTTTAAACACTTTGATGAAGTATTGCACAGCTACTATATTGAGTTCAAGAACTCAAGGTGGCCAGTTTTTGGTTGTTGGGGGAATACCTAGTTCACCATGATACTTTATGGAATCAAATGCTGCCTCTTCTACATAAAATCTCCATATTCATGGAACATGAATATGTTTTAAAGTTTGATATTTTGATTTTTGAAAGTTTATGTTCTTAAAAATAATTCCTCAGGGCTCTTTGATAGTGTTAAGGTTTGGAGTTGTTAGTTCCAATAATTTTGATACTCCTGAACAGTGCAATGAACTTGAACTAGAATCTGGGATATCCCTAGAGTGAAAACTTTGTACCACAAGTGTTGTTTGGTCAACTGATTAGCTAAGGATCATGAAGTGTGATTTATAAGAAACGGAGTAAACAGTATCAATATTCATTAAAGAAAAGAAAAGACAACCGCTGGTTGTTTGATTCTTCCATTAATTTTCCTTATTCATTTCCCTTTTCAGTTGTGTAGTAGGAATTCTTCAATTTTGTCAAAATAAATTGATCTGTGCCCAGTAAACTTACGATTTTCTCCTCTTTCTATTATAGTATCAGATCCATTGTTTGCCTGAACTTGCCCAGTTTTTCCGGTGGGCTAAATCCATGGGGAAGATGCAATGGCAAGAAATTGCGAGATGTAAGTCTTCTCTGCATATTCTTTTTGTTGACTTCTTAAACTACAATCTTAGGCGCATTGTAGTGTATTACAAGTTTTTCTAAATCCAATTGGTTTTGTTTTTGCTGTTATACTTGACCATTGTGTATAAAATCTTTGGTACAGAATGAGTTTACCCCTCCATACGTAGACGATGGTCTAATTGAGGTTGTTGGCTTTAGAAATGCCTGGCATGGTCTTGTTTTACTCGCTCCTAAAGGACATGGGACTCGTCTTGCTCAGGTAGGGATTAATTTCATTTCATTAAGACGCAATAGACCATGCTTAGCACTATCTTCTTAATAGAATCACCTAGTGTTGAACTAAAGGAATGTTTTTCCCATCAAATAGCTGGTGATTCTAACTCTTTATTTAATACGCATTTAGGCCAACAGAATTTCCTTCGAGTTCAACAAGGGTGCAGCAAGCGACACATTTATGAGGATAGATGGGGAGCCATGGAAACAGCCCCTTCCGATTGATGATGACAATGTTGTCATTGAAATATCCAACCGTGGTCAAGTAACCATGCTCGCCATTCCAGGATGTAGATCCAAAAGTATACATGACCCATCTTCACCTACCACTACCAATGACGAGGAAGATGGTAGCTATGAAGATGAATCTGCTGAAGACTGGGAAGAACGTAGGAAGTTTGGAGCTGCTGATACTTTCAAATTTTCAGATACTTTTGACATTGCCCAGTTAAGTTGAGGTCACGTGTTTCTTTCTAGTGAATCTCCACTTTTTCAACTGGTCTTTAGATTTTTTTTTTCCTTTTATGTATTTGTTTATCACAGTGGCCTGATTATATTCTATGTACAGCCTTGTAAATGTCGTCTTCTTTAGTATCTCATTTTTGTAAGATGAATTAAATTGATTGTTATATCATTAACTTCAGATAAAAATAAATTTGAATGTCGTGTGAATAACCTCCATCCTATAGATGTTTTGCGTCCATAATTAGAGCAAGCACGGATATCAGAATTGCAATTGAAGTCATGATGTTAAAGATTATGAGTTGTTGACATAAGTTCTTTTCTTTATCATATTGGTATAATAAACAAAAGGATGCTTATGATGAAAAGGCAATTTACTTGGAAACAAATTTGTGGCTTAGTTGCAAATTTTTTTGTTTTTAAAAATAATTCATAGATAAATCTGTAATTGATAAGGCTAACAACAAATATGTTAAGAATAAAAAGAATATGTCAATCTCTTCTTGCAATTGAAAATTGCTTATTCTTGCCATGGGTTTCAAGTCACATTATTGGTCAGTTCCATCCATTTGCAGCACAATTTTGAATGTTTTTTTTTTTTTACTTATTTGCTATTGTCATCTTTGATTTATATTTCTACTATCAATCAAGTAAACATGCCGGTGTGGCACCAGCCAAAATTTCTACTACTCATTAGTATTTATGTTTTTCCACCTAAAATTTTATGCCGGACCTATGATGAGCTTTTAAGTTTTTATCTCAATCAATTATTATAATTGTTAGTTCAATATTTGGATGTCTACATTACTTGTGATCATTTTACTATTTAAAGGTTGAGACAGAGTCGTTCCTAAGGTTTTATAGACCCTGGACAAAATAAAAATAAGGGCCTTAATAAATAGGAAATATACAAATATGTAAATTTTGAAAGCATATTTTTATTATTAAAATTTAATATCCATACATAAGTAACTCAATTTATAAGTCCTCATACTCAACTAAATACTAAATAATCATAATCTTAGCTAGTAACATCTTACAAATGTCAGTAGCAATAAAATCACTAAAAATAATAGCAATAACAATAAAATAACAGTAGCAGCAATTGAATAGCAATATCATATTGCAAAACACCAAAAGAATTACACTAACAAGCACACAGATGATCATGATTTATGAAAAACAATTTCTCCGTGCTTTCTAGATTCAAAATAATTAATAATAGTATTAAGATCAATGTTGTTCAACATATCTTTCTTTATATATAAAATAGCTAAATTATTCAACTTTTCTTGTGAAATTGATGATCTCAAGTAGGTTTTCAATAATTTTAACTTTGAAAAATTCTTTCAACTAATGTTGCAGTCAGAAGTATTGTCAATAGAATTCGATAAACAATTGAAACATTTGGATAATAATCAACAGCTTTAACAAATTCTAAAATTTCAACTGATAATATTAACTCATTTGGTTAAGTCAGTTACAATACTTTTAATTCAAAAAATGATCATCTAAATCCGCAACCGATACATTGTTATAAGAAAAAGTTGTTGCAAATTAATGAACATAATTCATTATCACCCAATGACCTCAACTTCTTTCAATCAAATAAAAATTCAAAAGTATTTTCAAATATTTTTAATTGTTTAAATCTATTCCTCAACAAACAATTGTCATATCCACAATAACTAGAAAGAAATTAACTTTAAAAGAATCCTCAGCTGATTGTATTTCTCCACCATGATTATTTTCATCAAATTGTCTTTTCCTAATAATACAAAGTCTAGTTAAAAATGTAGGCTCTACATTCATCTCATGTATAAGAACTTTGACAATATTCATAATAGAGGTAAACCCTTCGTCTCTATATTTCTCAAAAAATACCATAAAACCTTTTAATTGTTCTATGATAGCATCAATGCACAAAGATTTAAACTACAATTTTTTACTCACCATGTTAATAGCGAATAAAATATCACACCAAGTAAAAACTCAAAACTCTCAAGTATACTAATCGAACTTTCCTCATTAAGGAGCTTGAAATCTAATAGTTTTAACAATTTTTATTCAACTCACCTAACGAGTTTTAGACAATAATTTCGTGGTTAAGCCCAAAACATTATCAGGTAAAATCTTCCACCTTTTAGGACAACTTGAAAATAATGCATATATGCATTGCACAACTCCAAAAAATTAAACGACTTTAATATAAGAATGTGTCATATCATTAAGAGTAAGATTAAGATTATGACAAGCACATGACATATATAATGCTCTTGAATTTATTCAAGTAATCGCTTTTGAACCACTCAATGTTTTTCCTTTATTCAAGTAATCGCTTTTGAACCATTGTCATAACCTTGACTCCTCACATTATAGACATTACGATCAAGAGATTTAAAGGCATTCAATAATTCATTGCAAAGTCCCAATCCAGATGTATCATCTACATTTAATAACTCTAAAATGTACTCCTTTATTTTTTTATTTGACATATTCGCACATCGTACTAACAAACTCATTTGTTCTTGATGGCTCAAATTTGAGTTATAATTAAGAATAATAGAAAAGTATTTCCTCTTTAATGATACTTATGTTAGAACTTCTAATACTATGGGCTAACAAAGAAATCAACTCATTTTTAATTTTGTGACCAAGATAATAATGATGAATTTCATGATTTTGAATGTGTTTAACATAATCCTGCATTACTACATCAAATTCAGCAATCATCTCAATTAATCCAAAAAGATACCACTACTATCTTGGTAAAGTTTTTCATTGGCTCCTCAAAAGGCCAAATTATATTTAGCAAGACATTTCACAACAGAAACTATTCTCAACAAAACTTGTCTTTGACACTATTTTTCCTTTATAATTTCTTGTTGCAAGTCATGATCAGTTTTTTTATTTTTGGTCAATCTTACTCTTAATTCATTCGAGGTCCTCATACTAGTCATATGCTCAATAATATTCTCATGTTCTTTAAGTCTCTCACTAAGATGCTTCCAATCTCTAAATCCATCATTTGTTAATGCACTTTTTTTACTATTAGATTTGAACAACTTACAACAAGAACAATATAGTTTATCTATATGTTTAGAGTAAGCTAACCATTTTCTATCGCTAATCTCTTCATTACTCAATTTTCTAGAATAATATGAATATGAAAAATGATAAGAGCTATTGTCTAAATGAAATACAAGATTCAATTCTCTTATAGGCCCTTTTTTAACTAAAATGTCTCTTAATTTATTATCAAGATTATCCCAATCTCTAGGATCATAAATATCCAATATAGGTTAGTTGCTTAGCTGCCTTTAAATTTTCTAAATTAGATGCGTTTGGTATATGATCATACTCACTCAAATTACTAATATCATCATGAATATAAATTTCATCACTTAAATTTTCTTTATATTGTTTGAAATTACCTTTACCTAGTTCCTCATGATTCTCACTAAAGGAGCCTACTTTTTTAATAAATTTATTAATTGCTCCTTTTTTTAGATTCAATTAACTATTCTATTTGTTTTCCTTTTTCCTTTTGTCACTTCCATATAAATGGATTTTAGGCAACATCATATAAACCAATTATAATACAATTAGACTGAAAAAAGAAAAAACGTACATATATAGAACTGGAAGAAGTATGCAGGACAAAACACCAATAGCTTAATAATATATCACAAAGATATATCAATGGTATTATATCTTTGACAAAGGAAAAAAATAAAGATTAAAATTTAATATTCTATATTAAAAAACAAAAAACAAAAAACAAACTTCTATGATAAAATCTATCATATTCAAAATCTAAATTTGATTTTCAAGTAATTTAAAAACATTAAAAACTAACATTGATTTACTTTTCACCAAAGATAACAGCCATTAAAATTACAATGGATGTAATCTTCATAATGATCATAATAGGTCAAAGAAAAAGAGAAATTAATTCTCTTTTTGACAATAGATATATGTGGAGAAGTTATAATAATCTTATCATAAATATATATTTTAAAATAAATATGATAAATCATAATATAGTTGAATCACAATGTATCTATTGCAAAAAAAAAAGAGAATTGATTTTTTCAAACAAAAATAAAAGTTTTCGATATAACTCTATTATTCTAAATTAAATACTAAATAAATTTTAAAACCAATAGTGAATTATTTTATTTTATTTTTATATCATTTTATTGATGATATTTTCTTACATTTTATTAAAATTAAAAATTAAATATATAATATAATATAATATAATAAAATTTAAAATCTCAGGTAATGATGGTTGCTGGATTAAAGAACTAAAGTTTTTGTGTTAATTCTTTAAAAAAAATAGTGTTTTTATGCTCTATATACTTCAAAAATTCATTGCAACTATTATTCTTGTTACTGTCAAAGTTATATCATCCATTAAATAAGCATTCGTGAAAAAAGTTAAACATTATTTAGTGAATTGATTATTAAATATTATTGTATTTTTTGCTTTATTCTAGTGCCATAGTAACTTTTCTATTGTCAACGTTACCTCACCCACTTTGATTGTTTTTATTTACAAATAGTTTCCTTCTTAAAATAGAATTACAAATAAGAATAAAACTCCCTGATTGGTGTCGATCAAGTTCCCTAATTGGTGTAGGACTTATGCAAATTTTCTTACACAAGATATAATCATGTCCATAATAACATTGTCAAACGTTGTCTATATGATCAAATATTGTCAGAGGAGACAAATTAATTATAATGTATTTAAGTATTTAGTAACTTAAAAGTACAAAGAAAAAAACTAGAAAATTTACTTTTAAATTATCACTAAAAAGTTAGAACCACGATAATATTTTGTTGTCGATTCTTGAGTTGGGGTATCTTAGATTCATACGCTGATGAAAATAAAAAAGCTAGAGAATAAGAACAATAGCCAAATGCTTGAAAGAAATTTATAAATAGATTAACATAAAAAGTTAACGTTAAAACTCTTCGAAAGAATATAAAACCTAACGTTAAATTTGGAAGTTAAAGTAGCATTCTCGTCGAAACTTGAAGAAATTAAATGTTAAGAGTCTCTTCCATTAAAAACCATTAACTTCGACTAATTTTTTTACTTTATGAGGATCAAAGGGTAGGCCCTATTTTGCATTTTATGACTAATACGAGATCAGTCATTGTAGCGTACAAAGTTGGAGACCTATTTTGTTGTAAATTTGGTTACTTTATGAGGGTCAAAGGGTGGGGCCTATTTTACTCTTTACGAGGGTAGGCCCTAGGCAAGTGTCTTTCCTACTCTTGGCCAAGATCGAGCCTGGTAAGCCTGCACGGATAGCCCAGTTGATTATTGGAAAGAAAAAGTGATTCTAAGGTCTCAGGTTCGAGTCTCGGCAGTGGCAATATGGGAGTTTATCCAATGTGGTAAGTTCTTGTACGCACTGAACACTGAGCCGTCTTTTCAAAAAGCTAGCTGGGATCAAACCATAATTTACCTCCCTCACATAATATCGGCCAGAGTATAAGGATGCCTAGAATAGGCGTTCTACCTTCTAATTCCAAGGTCGAGCCTGGTAAATAGTAGTGAGGGCTAGTGTAGATAGATAAGGTATATTAAACATATTATATTTGGGCTATCTCCTTTAACACCAAATCCTACCATTGGCCTGGACGCGTAATTTATTTGTGAGTTACTCTTAAATTTAAGCGACTCTCAATTTAAATCTCACACTTTTACGTCATAGGATTTTTAGAGGGAAAAGGCATACACATGGGAAAAGAGCAAAAGATAAAACTCTGGTGGTAGAAACTAAAGGCTACTAAGATACCACATCTAGTCGATTCCCAAGAGTACTTTGTGGTCATATTGTTCTGACTAAAACCTAGGTTCTTCTTAATCCATTAGAAAATCAACATTGACTTATTTTAGACTTGGAAAAAAACCCTTGAAAATCAAAAACAGAGTAATGCTTCAACAAGAGAACAAAACAGTAACCACGGATGTGTATGACATATGTAGAAAGTTAAAAACTAAATTTATAACCATGAAGATCAAAAACTAACGAACACCACTCAATATATACAAAAGAAAAATATACTTAAATCATATGCAAGCATCCACACAAAAGAACTCACACAACCCATTAAATCATATGCAAGCATCCACACAAAAGAACTCACACAACCCATGTAAAGATGTTTCCATAATTTTTGAAGAACAAGTCAAAATCAAATAGAAAAATGTAACCCAAAAACCGTAGGAGTAAGACATGTAAAGAGTGAGTTTAAACTCTTTCTTTTTTACCTAAGCCCCTTATTACCATTTAGGGTAACTATCATTTGAACTTTTTCTTTAAATCTTAGAATTTAGATGGAAAAAAAATGTTTAGACGCCTGACTCTTCCTCTAGTGGGTTCCTCCCTTTGTCCTCCACCTCTCTTCCTTATAACCTCCATCCGAGCCATAAAAATCAATATGTTCCTTTCTCTACTCCTTCATCTACTCAAAAGAGTTGGAAGTAGGTCCTTAGAGATGTAACAAACCTTTATTTGCACTATTGGACTACATAGGAGATAAAGGGAGGAACTATCATTGCTCCTAAGATCAAAATACTTAGAGTTGGAGCTAATGCCTAGGAATCTTCCTTAGTTGAATTCTTCATGAGTTCTCACCCTCCATTTCCTAAAATTTCAAATTGGGCAAAAAAGGTTTGGAAGAATAAAGGACTATAGGTTGTTCTCCTTATTAAAGATAATTTATTAATTTTCTCATTTCTTTCTCAAAATGATGCATTTAAAGTGATATAATTGCCACCAGATGCTAATAGGATTGCCTACAAATGTGCATGTCTTCCTTATGTTAAGTTAATAGTTTGTATACTTGGTTAATAGTTTGTATGGATACAAAGATAGTTCTCCTAAGTATATTGGCCATTGTTTCCATACATTGGATGCTACCAAAATGTACTGAACTTTGTCTATATTTTCAATGAAAAATTTTAACTTTTCCCAAAAAAGGTGAGTTTTAAGCATAAAGGAATTTCATGAAGATAAGGGAAGAACCACGAAGAAGCAAGAAGAATCAAAGACCATATATGAATAACAAAGATGGAGTATAGGTATTAGTTATGGCGAAATTAAAAGAAAATAGGGACAATAGGTTTATAATTAAGAAGCTAATTCTATAACAAATCTTAAATTAATATCTTTATTACACATTAGATGTCATATTGGCATATGACTTTATTTGGCATGCCACTTAAACCAACATAATAGGTATATAATATTAAGTAGATGAAGACATGATAGAATGAACCTTTCTAAGGCAAATTGTTCTATTTTAAGAACGCTATAGGGGTAAACTAGTACTAAAGATAATGATAGTGGCCTTCTTAAAACTTTTGTCAATTTTTTATACATAGTACTAGTATTATTTTAAAATAGTAACGGCATCTCTTATTTAAGGATGTGGTTTTTTTATATGCTTATATTTTGTACAATATAGAGTAATGGTAGTTAAATTATTAGGTTAAGATATGTTTGATATAAATAATTGTATTTTTTGTACATTATACCAAAACAAGAAATACTTAAATTAAAACATGAATCTAGGTTTAGAACAAAACCTACAAGGTTACAGCAAGAGTCTTGAATATGCTTAAATCAAAATATTTATATTTAGCCACACATGAGCTTAGTTTCGACATCAAAAATAGAAGGAAAGATGAAAGATTAGGAGAAAACTACAAAAAAGAACAGAAAAAGAATAACGTTTGAAAATGGTATATGTGTTTTTGTATTTTTTTCTTACTTAAAGCCTAGTCTATTTCTATTTTGCAAAGATCCATATCTAAAACAAATCTAAATTCCTACATAATAGGGATGGAAATAAGTTTCCTAATTGAATTCCAACTCTTAAAGTGAAACTAGCATTAGACGTGATATCACCTTATCTATTGCAGAAATTCGTCAATTTTTTCCTAAATTCATTATTTTGATAATAATGCTCCAATTTGGTACAATCTCCACTTGTGATCTCTTAGAACAAAACAAATATTAATTTTCCTATTTAAGCACCAAAATATACTCAAAAAATAAATAATACCAATTAACATAGTTGAATAACATCTTATCAACCCTCACTACCAAATTGTAAAGGACATGGATCCTCCGGACGATGCCCAAATCCTTCACAGGCCATAATAATACAAGCCCATCAATATGATCATTCTAGAAGTTATTATACTTGCATATTTTTATTGTTGTAACCGTAGAGATTTTGTATAGCTGTAGAAGTACAAGTGTAAATATATATTCTCTCCTTCTACAGTGTACGCACGCAAGAAATAAACATTCATTCTTTTCTTTTACTCTCAAAACTTACACAAATAAGGCTTTGCGCTATCCTAGTCCTTGATATTAACCCCTCTCTCTCTAAAAAACATAAGTTTCATTAACCTTTGTAATAAGCCTTATACACCTCAACATATCTAGGTTGGTTATAGTCATCCCTAAAAGAGTGTCAAACCTACCTAGGTTCTTTGCCAACTTGGTCAAGTAAGTACCTCCACAGAGGGATTCTTTCTTCCTAGTGCCCATGTGTTCCAAAAAATTGGCAAAATAATAACCTAGATTACATGATCGTCACTTTACTTTGCACTATAAATAAAACATTAAAGCAAGATTCATCACATTATTGCTCTCCCTCCTCTACACAATCATATATGTAGGAAAATATCAAAGAGCAAAAGGATATAAGTACTCTTATTATTTGATGTGGCAAGATGCTCATTTCTCCTAAAAAAGCTATAAAATTCATAGGGTACATGGTTACTAAGCTTATCAAGGAATTCAACTATGGCTCTTATATAGTATATTGACTCATTATATTTAAGTGTATAAAACTCTCATTGTATCCTAAAATCATTAAACAACATCTTAATTAAATTTACACCTAGAATAAACTTTACTGTGTTTCTCCTACCCAATTTTCGCATTCCAATTCACCCTAAAAGTGGTAAGAATCTCAAAGGTTAGCTCTCAATATAAATGTTAAACAATATCAAAAACTTCTCCACCAAAAAGCTTCTATAAATCTCCTCAAATCCAAAGATAATCCTAATACAATCCACACTTTTATTTGATTTAAAAGGTTAGTTTTAAGATAGACCTACCTTTTGTAAAATATGGCTTCTTAATTATGTTTAACTACTTAATGCATCTTGAACGGCTTTAGCCTTCACCTATTTCCTATGGATAGTTATAAATTCAATTTTGCAGTTGGATTGAGTGTTGAAATGCGAAAATAATTAAGGAATAGTCTAAAATACAAAAATATAAAAAAATTACACTTAGCATCCTAAATTATTAAAAATATGGATTTGAAGGTGGAAAAATTGGCTTGTGGGTATTGAAGATTTTAAGAGGAATTAAGAGAAATTTTAAAATAGTAATGAAAGTGAGACTTTAGTAAGATCCCCTATGTTTTAAAATTTTTGCGACATAGTTATGGTACAAACCATCGATCATTTTGAGAAAAAAAAAATTTGGGACATAAATATAGCCCAAACTATCAATCCTCTTGAATTTTTTTTACAGGACCTAGGCACAAGCATATCCCCAAGCCATAATTTTCATTATCTCATAAACAACCTAAGGAATAGGTGTGTCTTTAAGCTACGAATCCTCTTGTATCTTTAAACTTGTAGATGTAGTTTAAAACACGAGTGTGTCACAAATTTTGAATCCTTCTAGAAAAACTCACATACCAATATAGTTTGAGATATGAACATGTCCTAGGTGGTGTTAATCGATAAAATTCAACGCATACACGATTTTTCTTTCCATTGACCTGTTTCTAAAATGTTTCATCTCTAATACTCTTCAAAGTTTCTCCTTGTATCCTTAACTATACAAATGTAATACAAAAACAAAAAATAGAAATAACCAAGAAAATATATAAACCTATCCAATAATCTAATAAAAATAAATCTCTATCAAATGTAAAACAAATATCCAAATTATTGGTCCATAATGTAAAAAATAAATATAAATATACCTAAATTTTTGTTAAAATATTGGATTGCTTCCTAGCAAGCAATTCTTTATTATTATAGCTAGATTCTTTCCTTAAACTTGATTAATTTTTATGCAATGTGGTTACTCCCTTCTTATCATCGCAAAATATGACATTCAAAGGGTTATAATCTCACATCTTGACATTCTTCTTTACTTTTGTCCTCATTTTCACTTTTTTTTCCCCTTGACTTCTTCCTTAATGATTTCTAACAAAATATTAGAATAATTAGCTTGTCTTGAGTCTTTAACAAGTACAAAAGACATTGCAAATAGAGGAAGTCATTATGGCATCTAAGAGAATAAGTTGACCTTATTAACCAATTATCATTAAGTACATAACATGTAAAATATAAATTGATATAAATACAACTATCATAGGCATAATCACGGAGTTGATTTTATTTAGTTGCCATATGAAAGTATCTCTAGGAAGTACTAATAACTTCTCTTTGTTTTAGACAATAATGGTTAGTGTTCTATAGTCTCTTTACTTGTTTTTAGTATTACTTTTCACTTGAAAAGAAACATAAGTCATTATGAAAATTATAATCTTCTTTTAGTATTATAGGTCACTAAGAGAATTTTATTTTGTTTGAATTACAATGAAAATTTACTTGATATAAGGGGTATAATATTTAATCATCTACTTTGATTTTAAAACCAAAATGTTATTGGAATAATTATGATATGTATCATGATTAAAGGACCCATCTAATAGTTTTTTAATAAGTTTATAAACCAATGAAAACGCATGATGATCACTTTTTTCTTGTTGATGAACATCAATTAAGAAGGAATCAAAATTAGGTCAGCCATGTTATATAGGACAGTATATTGCCCATCAAACAAATGCATAGGCTTAAGCTAATGATGACAAATATGAGGATGTTACGTTGGATGTACAATCTTACTAAAAGAGATAACATTATAAATGTAATGATAAAAGATAAATTAAAGGTGACTAATATTATTAAAAAATTAAGAGAGACAAGGTTTAGATGATTCGGACATATTAAAAAGAAACACCTAAATAGTCCAATGAGAAGATGCGAGAAGATTATACTCAGAGACTCTGAGGGGACAAAAAAGACTTAAGAAGAATTAAGTGATCAAGAATGATATGGCATTGATGGAACTTACCAAGGACATGACTCGCAGTAGAAAACTTTGACGTACTAAGATACATATAAAGGATCTCTCATAGAGAGATCTTTGTCGTCGTCGTCGTCATCGTCGTCGTCATCATATTTTATTTCTTTTATTTCATTTTTTCTTGTGAATCATTTAAAAATAATCTTTCTATTAATTAAGGATAATGTTGTATATTACTAGAACTACTTAGATCTTGCGTATCAACAAAATTTTTACGGAATTATTGTTATTGTTGTACTTTATACAAGAGTGTTCTTTATCTAAGAGTGAGATTAAACAACTTTGTCTTAAAACATTCAGCGCAAAATTTAAAAATAAGATAAATTTTATATTTAGAATAAGGAATCATGGAGACTAACGTAAGACCCTTATTACTTCCGAACCGAGATACAAGGACTTACTTTTTTCTTAAACTTTTGATTAAATTAATAATATAATACATATAATATGAAGATTATATACGAATCAATCAACTATTAATACTAGTAAAATTTCATCTTATCTAATTAAATAACAAAGTTTTTTTTAGCTTTTCATCTTACTCCGTTAGGTTTTTCAGTAGAAACAATAATTTCAAACTCGTATTTCCACTAATCGCCTTTTGTCAGCCACGGCTTATTAGAGTATATTACACCCCAAGTCTCAACCTAAAAGAGTTGGATATATATTTGCTTTCCTTTATACTCAAAAATAATTATTTGGTTTGTAAGATTTATAAAATTAGATTTACAGGCATCATTAACATATGTGATGTGATGTGATGTGGCACTCATGAATAAATGTTGGACTTTGTTAAAAATTTTAAATATAAATATAATTATTTTCCTATTCATGTTTTACAAATTCAATAATAAGATATTTGCTTTCAAGAGATTTAAAATAGTAATTAATATATAAAATATTTTCGAAAAAAGTGAATTGCGTTGATTAAATAGGAATTAAATAAGTTTAACTCCCATCCGATGCGTCACCTAATAATTAATTCCTTAACTGCCCAACTAACCTAAAAACGCAGCCGACATGGCATTAATGAGCCTCCTCATCACACCACTGACCAGTGAGTGCTTCATTTGACACCTGTGCGGTGCTGTCCCATAATTATCATGAAATCACGGACTCCAGAGCAATGTTGAGTTAGAGTGAATAAGTCAATCTTAGTTCCGAGAGTTCCATCCCCATCCCCATCTCCTGTTTACAAATGAATAATTACTGACAACAAGAGGTGGATCAATTAGTCCAGATTTCTCATTTAAGGCTCTCCTTTTTAAGAAGGTCTTGAATTCGAATCACGCCAAAAGAAGAGAAATAGGCATGTTTTCTATTAATAATCCTCTAGCCTCTAGGCAAAGTTCCTTGATCGGATCAATTATGAACACCTCGTTTCCAGCGGCAATGTAAGAGTTGGAGCTGTTAGAGAACCTGAGGGCTGATGGGAACCTGATGCTGAGCAGAGGGGAGCCAGTGATCAATCATCAGCTGAACAATCTAAAGTGTGTGAAG
>JANITW010000005.1:39153816-39167651 GCA_027564335.1 Erythroxylum williamsii
TTTCTCTTTATTTCTTGATTTTCTACTAACTTTTCAATCAATTCATTCGCTTAAACTTTCATAACCCATACAAATCTTCACAATTATCAAATACATTGAAAACTCATAATTCTTTTCTCAAAATTTCCTTAAAGTATAATTTCATCTATAACATAATACTTAAACAGAACACTCATTCAATTTCATTTACTATTTCTAAATTCCAATTAAAGATCGAGGTCCAACAAAAACCTTACTCAAAAGAAAGAGGAAAGGCAATTTTGAGCTTAAATTTTCAGCAAAAATTAGGTGGGTAATATGTTTATGGTTGTTATGTGAAATGAGCAAATTGTCTTATTTGGGAATATATGCTAAATTGCTTAAATTGAATGAATGTGATTGTATGAAAAACGTATGATGATTCATTATCATGTCATACTATGAAAGACGAATGGCTTTTTGTATGATGAATTATGACCATGTTATATCTTGAAAAAGGTCATAACACTTTGAATTGAATTATGAGCATGATTATGCTATGCCTTATATCATGACATTTTGATTAAATGGAAAGAATAAAAAGCATGAGAATATGAAATTTTTTATTGACTAAATTGAGCATAAATTTGTTTGTCGTTAGGCAAGAGAGTAACCTTTAGTTAGTCATGTGTACGTTGACGTATAACCTTCTTCCGGTTGCCCATTTGAGGCCACAAGATCCTAAGAAATCGGATTCATTTTGTTCACGTTTTAAACTTTGGTTTATCCGTTTCGTTCCACGGAACTCTTGAGCAATTTATGTGTGCATTTGCATTCTTATATGTCAAGTTATGATACAAGATTGAGTGTTATGATTTGATGATTAACTACACTTGACATGTTTTATATGATGTTATGTCAAACTGTGAGTGGCGAAGTTAAATTGTGAATGATTGATTTGCCAGTCCAATGATATTTAAATGTATATGAATATATGAAGTATATGTATGCTTGATTGTGTGGCTCATTACCAATGACTATAAATATATTAACTACTGAGCTGTGTAGCTCACCCCACGCTTCCTTCCTTAGGTGCAGAAGGAAAAAAATTAGTGATTCTTGCAAAGTTTAGCAAACACCAAGAACAGAGACTTTTGTAATGAAGTTAGTTTAGGAAATTTTGTAATTTAGAATCATTTTAAGCATAAACATTTACATTGTATTAAGGTGTATTTCATATTTTTTGTATTTTATATTTTTGAAATGAGCTTGTTTAGAGTTCATTTATGAAATATGATTGGATTTTGGCATGTGACTCAAAATTTTAAATTGTTTGATGTTCAACTTTTGTGGGCACGCTACCATTATGGAATGATGGGTTCTGTTTTGTCTTCGAATATTTGAGCTCCAGAAACGGGTCCAACATAAATCACAGTAAAGTTAAAATTATATTGTCCCCAATCAATATTAGTATGCACGAACTGCCGATGAGCTAAGAGAATGCAGACCGTGATAATGTCTTTCTATAAAATCCAGATACCACCAGAAAAAACCTTTTCTACCCTGTACGATTGTGCAAAACCCAATCACCGAATAACTCTTGTCGCTCGATCTCCACTTATTTTAGGTTCAACTAGCACTATGATAATTGGATTGTGAATCCTAATATAATTCTTCAGGATCGGTTAAAAAGCTTTCCCTCTAACCCCTTGACAGTTCCAAATGAATATTGACATGGATGATCACTAAAAAGAAGTAAACACTATGCGTCTTGAGTGTTTACGGGGAGGATATCCATGTCCATAGTTGGCTTGGTGGAGGGGATCAGCTGACCCTCTGTGGATTGAGAGTCAGGAACTACATTATTCTCGCTTTTGGGATTCTTGTTATTCTCTAAATCTGGAGGACGGTTAGAAAGTATAGAATTAGTAATAGTGGACGAGATCATGGTCTTGTATTCGTCCGGATTTATTAGTCCAAATTCCTCGCTGCTATGATCCTCTTACATGGCTTCGGTCAATGTTGGATCATTGATAATGACAGCTGCATGTGAGGGGATGGAGATGGCGATGTGTTTAGTTGAGGTTGGCGGAGGGTGCATCGACGATGTCATTGCAGGGATTACTGGAGCTTATACGACATCAGCGTATGAGAGGGGTGACTCTCAGATGGCTTAGACATCATGTCTTATGAGTAGAAAGGATGGGTTGGACTGTCGCGTGGGCCATGGGTAGGCTCGATTGAGTAGTGTGCTATTGAGGCCCTTTAGCCTTGTTCGTGGTAGGCCTAGGTCCACGTGGAGCCCATCTAGTTACGTCGTTAAAAGGTGCCTGCATTTGTGTTGTGGAAGTCAATCTTTGATGTGTGGACGACTGGGGAGGCGCTGCTGCGTCGTGTGGGGTGACGTCCTCTATAGACAGGTGATCATTAGCCTGCCCCTGTTGCTCTAATTCTGTCAGAAGATCAAACCTCGAGCCCCCCAACACCACATGAGAAGCTTGTCCTCGCTTATCACTTCCGAGAGTCATTGCTATATTTAGTTGTCGTCGTGTTCGGCGCTGAACTTGGACCCAAGGTCTATAAGTTTCCATCAGATGGTTGACTGTCGACAGGTCCGGTACAGAGGAAATCGTTATCGTCTCGGGTGGGGGTTCCCTTGGCTCGCTCTGCTCGGAACGTTTTGAGGGGCAATGGTTTACTCCATGTTTGACCAATCCGCAAGTAAAACATATTAAACGTAATGTCTCTGTCATGAATTTTTGTGGTTTCTTCATCTGGCTAAGTTGACTCTATGATTGGGGCTGTACTCCCAATGACCGCTGCACAGTAGATGGCTAGTAATGGTGGTAGGTTGGTAAAAATAAGGGAGGAGGGTCATCCTCTCTTTCGAGAATCCTCACTTTTTTAGCCACATGCCCAACATATGCCGATGAGGTGAGTTTATCTTTTGGATTTGTGGGATTAATTTGTTGTGTGGCTGTGAAGATCATTGCTGGCTGTGTGTTTTTTTGATATTGTGTTATCCATGTTGGGCGAATTGCAGGATACCTGCGCGATCAACGCGCTCAATGTTGAGGACACCAAGTGTTCGATAGAAAAGCTCAGAGAGTTTCAAGATTTCCAGAGTAAGAAAAACTTAGCAATTGGAGAGTCTTTGAGGATATTAGTAGCTTACTTTAACACTTGAAACTTTCGTCTCATTATTCTCTCCAAGTTTCATAATTGGAATATATTTGGAAAGTACCTAGTTGATGTTGACTTCAATGTACACTCTTCCATACCCCCAAACATTTAACCTTTAGTATAGTAGCATCCATACACAAACGTTTCCTAATGTAACTTGCCACATGACTTATCTCCAAATTGATCTGATATTCTAGGCGAATATCATACAAGTTCAACCACAACACTTAATTGATTCATATTCAAGTGTGGTCTCCACCTATGTGGAAGCATTGGCCTATAATTAAGGTGCAATGTCCTTGGTTAAGAATATCTACATTATGTCTTTCAATAAATTTTATATGTACATTCACAAAATCCAATACGGGAGTACTACATGAAAGAGGAAAATATATCAAATATAACTAAGTCACCCAAAAATTCCAGCTGACTGACTTTCAAAACTCGCAAAACTCATTGAGTCATGGCCTCTCTTGCCAAAAAACAATTTATATGACAGAAGAGCCCCTTATAGCTAGAGTCGTCTCTTGGTCCTGAAAAGACAACGTTACAATTTTGATGAGTTTTGCGAACTCAATGAGTGAACCATCATTGATGAATTCGCCAGATCTTATACACATATCGCATAATGCATAATTACTCATTTTAAGCATACATTTATTGTTCAGATACTCACATGACATGGCATATCATGTAGTCATTCAATATCTTCAGTCTTATAATGTTATATGCATGAGTCTCGTGTTCATTCTTATTTTTGTGATTGAATGCCTATCACATACTTATACAAATACTAACCCACAGGACTCAGTTATAACAGAATTACAGAACACAGCTCTATGTGCAGAATCAGAATTCACGGAGCAAAGCTCTACGTGGAAGCGCTTCCAACTGGCTACTCAAGTCACAATGTCTTTATCTGAGCATACATTTTATGAAATGCATCACATACTGATCAATTCATATCACATATGATGATAAAATCAGAAACTTACATTCATCGGACCTAAGTCCGGCATTCAACTTTCATTGAGAAGTCACATAACATATAGAATTTCACAACAGATCAAAGAACTTCCAATACATGCCCAACTATTATACTCCTTGAACTTTAAGTTCGAAACTCAGAATCGGATAACAAATATTTCAATAATATGGAATTTTAAACAAATCAAATCCATTCAGAACAATTCAATTCTAGGAAAACATCTAGGTTGACTCACAAGTTGCTCCTAAAGCTAATGCCTGGAAGTTCCGGCAACGTCTGTGGGTTGACATTCCAATTGCTCATCTATAATAAATAATATACACATATATCACAATTTGCACAATCATAGGTATTTAATAATGCACATGAATGCAATGAAATATGTACAATGCATGTTCATGACAACCCCGAGTATTAATCCATCAATGCTATCACAAGATCATTCTCATATCAAAACTCATCTTTGTTTTTCCAAGTCACCCCTTTCGAGTCTACTATTCATATTAAATCAGAAAGTGAAGCTGAAGTAATTAGGTTATACTTTCTTCTAGAAAAATATTTCTTTATGTCTTGTGAATTCATTGGCACCAAAATCACTCAACTTGGTGCAGTAATTAGGAAGATATATCCCAAACAGTTTTGGACTACTCTTGTCCAAAATGATGTACTATACACATTTTCCATCTAAATTTTAAACATCTTAAAGACTAAATTAGATTCTAAGTTTATATACCATTTGTAGATCCATGTCTCTAGTTTATCACAAATCAGAAATAATCTCATTTGGAACTCTACAGATCAAGATATCATCAAAATACTGAAGTATGTTCAGTAGAATAACAACAGTTCATATTATTTAAGAATACACATACTATACCCATTCAACCTTTTTCACTCAATCTTTCTCAGTTTGATTTAGAGGGCTATGATTTTTGGTAGAGATGTAGAGAAAGGCCTTACGAGTCCAATGGTTCAAGAGTCTAGAGAAGGAGTTATAGCCAAAAGAATCTAACATGTTCATGTTTTTACTCAAATTGTACATATCTTGGCGCAATTGCCATAACTTTTGCTACAGATGTTGGATTGACTTTGTTTTTAGTTATTTCAAAAGAAGACTTTTAGATCTACAACTTTTATGAAGACTACAAAGTGAGATTCTAGCTCTAAAAGGATCAGAAATAGGACAGAAGATGACAATACAAACTAAGACAATGCAGAAAAAGGGCAATCTAAGACGGTCAAACTAAGACGCAAAAAGTCAAACTAAGACGAAGCAAACTGAGACGGTCAAACTAAGATGCAAAAAGTCAAACTAAGACGAAGCAAATTGAGATGGTCAAACTAAGACACAAAAAGTCAAACTAAGACAAAACAAACTGAGACGGTCAAACTAAAATGCAAAAAGGTCTAACTAAGACGAAGCAAACTGAGATGGTCAAACTAAGACGCAAAAAGTCAAACTAAGATAAAGCAAACTTTACAATTTGTAATACTCGTATCTCTCAACTCTGAAATCTAAAATTTACAAATTTTATATCGTTGGAAAGCTGGAAAGATCATCTAAAACTTCCAAGAAGACAATTTTGCCAAAATCAATCTAAATCAATACATAATTTCTCCCGAAGTTAGAACACGAATTTTATATTCAGCTCCAATGTACTGCACCCAATTCTCAACTTTATGACAAAGTTTGAGATTCTTAGAGACAGAATTTAAATTTAATGTTTTCATAAGAAATGTAGCCATATATATCTAGTTTAATTCAAATTAAGAATCATCTCGTTCGGATAACTAGAGAAAACGTTGTGGCTAAAAGACTGAAGCATATTCAGTAAAAAGACTAAAGCATATTCAGTAAACATTTTCCAGATTTTCAAACTTTCAATATTTTATATCACCAAAACACCAAAAAAATTCAAAAATTAATTTAACACTATAACTGAATTTATTTCCTCTCAACCATCCAATATTTATGATTATACTCTTAAATGTCACTTTCCATGCAGATGACAGTAACTCCTCAACTTTCTTTCACAAATCACCAACTCTAAAGTATTTATTTACTACTTACCTGTTTAAAACTTCAAAATCTTCAAGCCCTAAACTCCATGCGATTTATGTATTTCACTGTGTACAATGACCAGCTTCTGATTTTTCTTAAGGTAGAAGATACAAATAGCAAGGTGGGTTTAGGGTAGGGAAGGAAAAGCAAAGAAATTTCTTAGAAGGGGTTAGATGGAAAACTCTGTGTACGAGAAGAACCTTTGAAGAAGATGACAATGAAGAATAAACCTAGACATATAACCTAGCCTTTCAACTCTCAGAAGCAGTAAACTACATCTAGCAAAAGTACACAGCCTAAGAGACACTTGTCACTTTCTTCATATCTAAGCTCTAACTTAGTTTTTTTTTTTTTAACTAACTCTCTTAACTCTCATCTTTATAATTTAACTATCTCCAAAACTCAATTTGATGTTTTTTTCCTATTTTTCAAAAATTTATGCCTAAATTCACCAAAATTCACAATTGTAATATTCTTACGAACCAATAGAATTTTTCATATAAATAAAATTTAAAATTCTCAAAACATCCAAAAATTTATAACTCAATCTAATTATATCCGGAATTATTCATAAATGCATGTACAATTATTTTTATGTGTCATGACTTCACTATTCATATGTACGTGTATAACATAATATGTATGAACATGGAGATATATTTCTAACTCTCATAATCACTCACATTTATCATTTTAACCTTCCCACAGGTAATGGAATGTTACAACTTGTTTCCAAATGATCCTCCTTAAGCCAGATTCTTTGAGGGAGATTTCAGAAGGTACCAAGGTTGCTAAGGAGGGGTTGGGAGTGAGTTTTAAGGGAGAGGGAGTAGGTTCTGGATTAGGCAATTGTATTCCCAATGGAACATTTTATCTATGGAGGGAGTTTAAGTTAATTACGGGTAGAGTTTTGGAGGTTGGTTAGACCAAACATAAAGGGTTAGAGATTGAAGGAAAGCAAGTGAGGGAATTAGCAGAGGGAGTGGGAGCCATACTAGAAGGAAATTTTTACTATAGGAGTTAAGCTCTTTTAGAACTTATTAGATATATATTAAATTTTCAAAATTAAGTTTAACATTTTTCAAAACACTTCAAAGAAAAAATAAGGACAAATTCTTAAATAAAGATACGGAAAATCTTTCTAAGAAGAAAATTCTTAGAAAGAATTTTATTATTTGTATAAAATTTTACTGATTTACTAAAAACAAAAAAGCTCATTGTGAAAATCCGGGAGACGGCTAGAATGAAGTTTCTGAACCTGATTGGAAATGGGAAGTCAACAAATTTCTAGCCTAACAATTGTATGTTTACAAGACCACTGGAATATCTGAATTCTCTTGCACCTCTTAAGCTTCTTGTACAATCTGATGCAACAGTAGCTATGGCAGTAGAACACAGGGAAGCTATCAGGACGCCTATGGTGCCCCCCATTATCAGCTCAGAAATAGTTAACACCAGACTTAATCCTGAGGGAAAATGACAACATAATTTGGAAACACTCCAGGTCTATAATTTCATAAACTTGTCCTGTAGACAGTATTTTTTAGGCAACGCTATCAAGGTTCCTTGGATCAGGATTGTTTGGTGCAAGTATTTACTACCCCAAGGATCCACCACTTTATGGATGGCTATGAAAGGCGAGCTACCAACAGTTGATATGCTGAGCAAATATATGGCTATACCAAATTGATATGTGTTGTGCAAGAAAGCAGAAGAAAGCATTACTCATCTATTTTTTTTCAGTATGAGTTCACCAGTGAAAGCTAAAAAACGATTCTAAGCAAGTGCAACATAGCTGATTCCCCTGCAATGTGGCGAGACATAGTTGAATGGAGCTCTGCAATGAGGTCTATCAGTAAAGCTTGCAAATGGTGTTTTTGTTTCTCTATCATATCTAGTCAGGTTCATTCAGGATAAAAGAGACAAAAGAATATTCCACAATACAAGCTCAAGTAAAGAACAATTCGATGAGGTGCTGATAAACAGAATCAGAATCCATTTCAATATGTTAAAAGGACAAGTTATTTCTACAACAGATGGAATTTATAAAGCAATCTTGTTGGAATAATATGGTATAAATAAGTCGTACGATAAAGTTGGCTCTCCTACCAAGAGAGATTCATTGTTTTAACTGCCAATTCTCATATACTCATGGGCCTGCCTTGAAATTCCTATTTTATATATATATATATATATATCTTTAGGTTATCTCACATACCCACAAAGCATCACTCGTAAATTAAATAACATATAAAAACACAGTACAAACAGAAACTGAAAACTCTTTTGAAGCATACAAATTTAGAAGTCAAAATCATCTTGATTTGGCTTCGGTGAAGTCAACATAGCAGTATAAAGCCTGAGCCTATCCTCTCCCATAGAAGAACTCCGTGATAAGGGCCTCCGAGGCCTTATAAACGACAAGGAAGTAAGCGTTAGTCGATGCTTATACCTTCTCCAAGCCAACTGAATTGCCACGGCTGCCCAAGTTCTCCAGCCCGGTGAATAGTACCTTGCACTTCTCTTCACTTTCTCATTCACAAATGTGTACCTAAAATGTTGTGTTACATACTTCACATCTTCAGCTTCTAGCCCAAATGCCTCTGTAGTCTCGAGAGTAAAAAGTGTTGAAGAAGATGGCGGTAAACGATCCACAAAGGGTCTTCTTAAGCACCATGAGAGTAGCTCATCGCCACTGAAATTTCCAGGGCCAAGCATACAGTAGCTCTTCACACCATCTCTTAGGACTTGGCTACTTTGGAGATGTCCTCTCACTACAAACAACATTCTTTGCACAGGGTCTCCCTCTCTTGTTACCTACCGGAAACCAAGGTTTAGAAGTACTACAACATTTTCAATAAGCCTCCCTTTACAGATATCCAATAGAATCAATTGATACAAGCACGTTCAGCTTATATTTATGTCCATAGAACGGGAACTTACTGTTTCTCCCTTGGTAAAAATTAGAGACTTCACGCGGTCACAGATGTTCTCTAGGACAAGATCATCCATATGCTGGAATAGTGGTACCTGAAACCAATGGACAACCTTCTAAGTTTTTAGCTTAGAGACTTCAACTAGAAATGAATGCGCAAGGAGTTTGAAGACATTGGAAAACAATAAGAAGTCTATCTAATAATAGAAGCTTTTAAGTTGCATTCCTCTGCAATGTTGAACCAAATCATACACTGAGGTTTTAATGATTGTTAGGACTACTGCTGACTCAAATTATGTCCATTGAAGCAGCAAAAGTGTGCATGTATTTAAAAGCTTTATACCTGCCTCACTAAATCTAGGCAGAGATAGTACTTGATGTCCCTTCGGAGGCCCTCAGGGTAGTTTCGAATCATCTCAGTTTCATCTACACCACGCATGGCTGCCCACCGCTGGCGCTCATAGGTGCGAACCCGCTGCCGGAATCCTTGAGGCAACTGTCTCTTCTTCATCCACCACTCTATATTCCTCATCTTAAGTTGCATTGCTTGTTTCTTGGATGTTGTTGCATGCAAGAATACCTTTATATTCCCAATCAGCATGGTCACTAACACCAGTCCACTTGTGAGGACGATTATGTTGAAAATGACTTCCGACCATTCTGTCGTGCTCTCCAAACTCCCGAAAGTGCTGCCAGTAACACCAATTAAACACACGTCAATTAAAAGAAGAGGTATTTAGTTAATTTAAGCTTCAACTAAACGCACCTTAGTGTCATTAGGGCCCAAAATATTGGAAAGAGTATCTTTTCCAATCTGTTATCATTTTTGACAAGTTGAACAGTCCAGTGATATGCTCCATATCCATAGTTATCTCCACTATCATCCAGGCAGGTGCTCCTAACTTTGCTGTTTTGTGCCCATTGCAGTCTAAGTCTATCCGTGATCTTACTTTCTGTTCCGTAGTAAATAGGTTCCTTACAAGATAACAACCTTACCCCGCAACCATTTGTTGCTCTGCATTGTTCTCTCAAGCATTTTGCCGCCCTCTGTATTCCCAATAAGTACCAGCATGCACCTGCTGCCTGTATTTTATGAAAAAGAAAAAGGACCCCAAGTGTTTTATAATAACACTACTAAACATTGTTCTCCTGAGATTGTTTTTCCATTGCTTTCTGGCATGCATGCTTTTGTATGCATTTTGTTGAATATATCGTAGTTTGTATTTACCTCAGGATTATTTTTATTTTTTATCATTTTCTAAAATAGTTGCAATTCCTGTAACATTTTAAAGTTTCATTATCACCATAACCCTCAGTTTAAAATCTTATAAGTACTAAGTTACTATGCATATACAGTATCACGACATAAATATTTATAAAAACTTCAACACAAATGTGACTTTAGGACACCTATTAACATTTTCCCTTCTCACTATAAAACCAGAAAGCCAAAACTATCAACCACCTCAATGTGACTAACTAGTTTGAATCCTTTTAAAATTCACGGTAGAATCCTTAGTAAACTCAATGTTCCCTACAGTTTTTGTGAAAACAATTCAACTTGTAGATACTGTTCTTTTATTCTTTCTTTTGGTGCTGCGTCATCCTGTCTCCTTTATGTCGCTTCACTAAAAACTATATAGAGGTCCTATACCTAAGGCTAAGTACAGGAACCCCACCTAAGGCTAATTACAGGAAACGCTCTGTCCATGCCGGCGAGAGGACAGATAAAGTTGGAAGCTTTAAAGATACTTGAGCATCAACAACTTGTTTTTATGTCAAAAAAAGCAGGAAGTCTAGACCTGACTTTTTATACCTTACTTAAATGTTCAGTAACATGACAAAATATGAAAAGAAGTAAAAAGGGTCTTCTAAAGATTCTGGATGAAAAGATTGAGAGATATAATTTAGATAATAAAGTTCAACTTACATGCGATGCAACGAAGTAGGCGATCATGTTGAGGGCAATTCCCCACCAGACGGTCCCAAAGATGTAGCCGGAAACATTTTGCATGCGGCGGAGGAGGCGAACGGAGTGGTAGATTTTAGGAAGGTATTGGAAGAGGAATGTTATCAGAAGAACTGTCATCAACATAGTTACAGATCCTTGCTCCAATAATGTTGGAACTGCCACCCATAGGACAATCTGCAAATGTTGATGTTGTTAAGTACAACGTTTTCTGATGACTAAGTCGAATTCCTGCGATTAACTAATTGGAACATGAAATGATTCTAAGAAAGAATTTAACAGATTTATATGGCCTTGACTTAGCACGACAGGACGATAAAACTTGGCAGACAAAGAAGACGAAAGTATAAAACTTTCCCCCTGGTGCTGATAATTTTCTGTTTCTGGTTTGTAAACTAGGCAAGAAGAGTGTATACCTCATAGCAAGTTAAACAGAGAAACAAAGCTTAGAGATACAAAACCCAAATGTTCATCTCAGCCAAATAAGAGCTTGTAAGTGATGACATACATTTCAAGATAAGTGGTGAGAGAAACAAACTCCGGCACCACACATGAAACATGTAAAGTTATATACGTTAGTTTCAAGAGAAGGTACCTTGTCTAAGTTTGCAACATGGAAAATATGTCAATAAAACATATAGAAAACATTATCATTTCAGAGTCCAGACAATAGTTTATTTTTTGCCTCAAAAACCAAAATTCTGGTTTTGTCAAGACAACAGTAATTTGCAATTTTGTTTCTTTTTATTCACGGAGAAGAAGAGGGTTCTCCTCAAAATATAATTCAATCGTAGAAATGCTATGTTTTTAAAACCTAAAAGTGAAACTATTTTCCGTCCGAAGACCAACTACAACAATCATACCAAATAATTGATGTTCTCTGTTTTGGAAAAACATCAAGTTTACATTAATTATAATATAAAACATAGAATATGGTGGAACAAGGTTGCTTCAATTCTATATGCTCCGACGCAAGACTACACCTTAGAAGAGTTCGTTCAAAAGCCTTTCCGGGAAACAAAGCTTTCGTGTGCAAATTATTACATGCTTTCCAGTTTCCATCTTTTACCCCTTGCAATTATGAAGAAGCGACATGGATATAGGTACGTCACGTGGTCTCATTGTCATTGCACTCTGTAATAACATGCATATGTCAGCTGCGCTAAACACTATCATACAAATGGCACCTACCCCAAGAACCACGTCATGTTTCGTTGTATGGTTGTTGTAGCAAATCAGATGCTGGTCATCGTTTGAAAATGGTGGCGATATCATAAGGCCATTACCAATTGAGAATTAGAGGAGCTAGAGAAGAAGATTTTCACCTGAGGTATGGGGGCAATGACAAACAGATCCAAGAAAAGTCCTTTCCTAGCCTTCAAATATTTGACAACCATGGAGATATGGCCGGCCGTTTGTGGGCTGCCTGCCTCTTTCTTCTCGCCACCGTCAGCCGCACTGCCACCACCGTACAATTTCTTGACCATTTTGAGCTGCAACCATAAGTTCCACAATTGCAAAGCATCGGTCATGCACCTGAGAACCGTGACGGTGACCGCCAACCACCCGTCCACAAAGAGACACAGACAAGTCCCGCTTATGGAAAGAGCGTAGAAGAAGAGAGGGTCCACAAAAAGACCGGTGGCACACACAAGAAGAAAAGCCCTATTCCATTCTTGGAACCATTTAGCTCTAGGGTCAAAACCTTGCCCCAGTTTCCATCGTGTTTTCAGTCCCCGGCCACCGGCACAGATGAAAAACATATTGTTGCATAAGGATGTCTTGTTATTAAGATCCTCTTCATGTTTCAATTCCTCCTCCATTTCTTCATTATCCTCATCCCCTTCGCTCCGGAAGCTTTCACTATCTGAAAAAGATTGCATATTCATTGCAGTTGATGCTTGTCGCTGCCCGGAAGCCATGAAGAGATAGAGAAGAGAAAAAAGAAGTGAAATGGCTGGAGGTCGAGTTGGACAGAAACATGTCCATTAGTACTAGAAAGGACATTTAACAAGTTAGAACGTGGGTAAGGCGCAGACAATTTGCTCGATTTGACCATACTGCCCTTGACCGTGATTCCAGTAAAATTAGGAGTGATGTATATAAATTGAATAATAAAAGTTAAACTTCTTGCACCAAATAAGTCCCAACTGCTGATCCATATCCATATCCACGCAGTATGTGGTCCGGGAAAATGGAAATGATACGTAATTCATGTTGGTTTATGCCCTACAGCCAATCGCTTTGATTGTAATTTAGTGACAAATTATTTAAAAGGCGTTCTTTATCTTGTACATATTTAGATGTATATGATAAAGTTCATGGGATAATTTTACATTACAAATGAAATTATAATGAGATTATAATTATGAGATTCATATTGTATTTATGAACTATTCCTAAAATGTTCCTAGTCATTGTTCTATTAAGATTGGACATTAATAGAACGTAAAAAGACTACCACACGTTTCGTTTTTCCTTATGAAGGAAGTAGTCGATCTCATAGGTTAAAGTATAGAGATATTTAAACAAACGTGTGGGTGCTTGTTAGAGAACAAGTTCACTGAACAGACTCGATATGAGAAATTCATTTGGAACATTACTTGTATGTCTATGGAATTCTCATTGTGATTATTGTATAAGTGATCCTTTGACTTAAGATTATCAAAGTTATCTTGTATGGGGATTGTTATGTTTTGATACTACTCGTGATCTATAAAGGTCGTTTAAACGGTAGTCA
>JANITW010000005.1:39182841-39194593 GCA_027564335.1 Erythroxylum williamsii
TGTGTGCAATCATCCAATTTATCAATGAATATCCAAATATGATGCATTTTTATCAAAAACTCACTTAAGGCCACATGCACCAAATTTAAAATGGTCAAAATTGCAATTTACCAAAGTAGCCCCAAGCATGTCCGTTAAACGGACACAGACTGGCTAAGCAACCCAAAATCACCTGAGAGTATCCGTTAAACAGACTTCCCTGTCCGTTAAACGGACACATGCTATACCAACATTCTTCAAAGATTTTTTTTCCAATTTTCCAACCCTCATTAATCATCAAACACTTCAAACAAAACACAATCATAACCATTTCCTCTAATTTCATTTAAACCGAGCCCTATAGCTCACATGCACCAAATTTTAGGGTTCTAACCCGAAGTAGGGGGCGGGATGTTACATTAAAACACTTCTAATATTTCATATATCATCTCAACTTCTGGACTAGGACATCAAGTCCACATCATAAGCAACCACAAACAAATAATTCTCAACATCTTAAAATCCTAAAAATATTACAAGATCACATTTTTAAACCCTTTCCAAAATAACTTAAACCATATATACAAGTAACTAAGCCAATTTCATGAAAACACATACATAAAAAAATGACACAAGCACATCAACACCTGATGATACAACTAATTCTACGGTAGGATCCCAGCTACTGTAGCACCTGTACTCATAAATGAGGCGGTTTATTTAAAAAATAAAAATAGGGGTGAACTAAATGAGCCCAGTGAGTTTTAATCATTTTACTCAAAATTAAACTTTTCATAACATCATAACTAAAATATACCCACGCAATAAGCAAAATCATGGTAAAATAATCACCATAAAAATTCATTTGTGCATTATAAGATCTGATAATAAATAATTTTTCGCATAACACAATTTTAATTTTTCTGAAATACTATTTCGAAATGCTTTTTCGAAATTAAGCTCATAATATAAAATTTTCCATTTTTCCTTTTTCCTTAAACAATAAACAATAGTGGCAATAATTTTCTTGAAAACTTGTATACTAAAAATAAGTCAACCACTAGAATTAGTATCATACGGTGCCTCTCAAATTACTTTTAAAAATAAATAATGGCAACATTATTATTGTCATGAACTTTCTTACACGACATATCCCACCACTAACTTCTTTACCATATGATACCTTTAGGCATAAAGTCACAGAGTTGGTTCTGAATCACTTACGTACAACTAGCTAATCATTGGTTACAGAGCTAGTTTTACATCGCTTATTGACAACTCTTTAACCATTAGTTACGAAGGTAGTTCTACATCGCTTATATGCACTAGATTAACCGCTATACACTGATTTAATAATATGTATAAAACCCAACAATGTACTATAGGCTAAAAACCATTCCCTTTTTATCAACCAATAACATAATATCAATTTATCTTCAAATTGAATGAAATTCACCTTTCAAACTTCGATTTATATATTGCTAAAAATATAAAATTATACTAGCAATATTCTTTTGTAACGTATTATTATCATAAAACTCATAATTGTACAATTTAAAACCACTATGTCATCAATTATTTTTGCAAATAATTTATTCATATAAAACAATTAAAATACACTCATAACTTGCTAGTTTCCTTTCCACTACTTTGAAATCCTTCAGTTGGTTTCATTTTTTGATCTGAAAAACTAATGCAAATACATTCAACTCCTTAATGCATTTTCCATCCAAATACACCATAAACCATGTCAACATTACTTTCCACATACACTCCATATACTAATTTTTTTCTCCAAATAATAACACAACACTTTATTTAATAATTCCAATACCACAAATGAACTTAATGACCATCTTTAATCACATTCACATGGTCCTTACATTATAACCATACTTTATACTGAAAATGCCCTTAAGGATAAATTTAACATATTTTACATTAAACTTTTTCAATTTAATTCCATGTGATTTCCAATAAAACCAATTGAAATTCCCTTCCATGACATTTTAATGCACATATTTAAGCCATAAAATTTCATTAATAAATTTTTATATAATCATGCACCCTTAGTCGAATTTCAACAAAAACCAATTCCAAATCAATTCGTTTCCATTTCTTTACTTCATTAGCATAAAATCATGCTATGAACATCATACAATGTTAGAATAAAATTTTTGGATCATATCACATTTAAAACCTTAGCCATGGTTTTCTCTAATCATTTCCATGGTTTTTCTTCCTTTCTTTCATCATTAAACTAGCTTCCTAATGTCCTTCATTAATCCTAAATCTTAAATCATCAAATGGCAAAATAAGCACTTTATGTAATGGATCTGATCTTTTAACGAATTTGACTAAGGTTCCACACACTAGTTTTGTTGATTTTCTTCTCCTAATCACTTCCTGTTGGGCCCTGAATTTTTTTAATTGATGGTATTAAGCATTAACTGTATTAATTATGTGTTTATGCTTTAGTTTGATTAAATTGGGAGTATTAGTGGATAATTGAGGTTTATTTGAGTATAATGTGGCTTTAATGAGAATTATAGGGTAAATATGTTTGAGGGTATTTTGGGAAGATTGCATGAGTTGGAGTGATTTAAGCTTTACAAGGAGGGGTAAGTTGGTCTTTGTATTCCCTTAGTCTTAAGTGAGAAGTCGAAGGAATAAGAAGAAGGAAAAAGTGAAAAGAAGGAGAAAAGGGAAGGGAGAGTCGCCGTAGGTGGAGGAAGAAGAAGAGAAAAATAGGGTTTGTGATCTGAGAGATTTTCGATAGTTTTGAAGCTCATTCCTGGTAAGTTAGCTTCTTTTCATCTTGTTTTAGTTGGATTAATCTTTAGAATCGATTTGTATGAGTTAGAATTGGTGGTTTAGGGTTTTTCGGAAAAATTAGGGGAAATCTTTGGGTTGATGATCCTATGACTGTTTTTAAGGTTTGAAGGAGTTAGAACTGAAGTTTAGGACTTGAATCAAGATTTAGATGTGTTGCATTTGCAAGATGGGAAGATTGGGGATGAGAAAATACTGAAAAATCGGGTTCAGAGACCTTCTCCAGGCCCGCACGTCGCAACGTGCGTATGAACACGCCGCGACGTGCAATTTTTAGATTCGCCGCGATGTGCGAGAAGGAGCACGTCGCGACGTGCGAGAGGATGGCCGCGACGAGCGAAGCTTCGCCGCGGCGAGCCTCCTGTTTCCAACGAGGAATTTTTAGTCTTTTGGGCATATCTTTTGGTGGAGATGTCCAAATGAGGTGATTTTGGATTCGTTGTGAACTAGAGATAGAGGGCTACAAGTTTTATGAAAAAAAAGGAAGTTCGGAATTAGCCTTTAAGGGTTCGGGAATTTAGATGGAAGTCGAATGTAGACTTTTAACGCTAGCGCTTTTACTTTTCGATCTTCTTGAATATTTCTTTTGAATGTTAATTGAATGGGAACTTGGTTTGTTTTAGGAAACCAAGCCGTCCTGATTCAATCGCAAGAGGAAGGACAACAATGAGTCGGATACTCAAGCGATATTAGGTGGGTAATATATTTATGGTTATTGTGTGTACGGCATATTGCCTTGCTTGCTTACATGTGTGTGACTATGTTGAATTATGAAATGCATGATGATTATGATTATGTATGGAGGCCTTATGGCATTTTGCAAAAATGAAAAGAACGAAAAGTATGAAAGCATTGATAAAATGCTTTGAGTATGAAACGAATAGTTATGTGCTTTGTTTGGGTGAGATAGTAATGGACGGAGTCACGTGCACGTTGACGTATAGCCTTCTCCCGACTGCCCGCTTGAGGCCATGAGATCCTTGAGAAATCGGACTCGTTTTGTTTACGGTTCGTTTTACGGAACTCTCGAGCCATTTGTTGTGCATTGCATGATTGATTTGTTAGAAATGATGCATAATAATTGTTATGTTGTGTAGCAGGAATTGCATGGCATATTCTCTTGATGGCTATATGAATGTGAATCAATTGCTAAGTGTTGACTTACTATACTCGTATACATATATGCTTGAATGTGTGGCTCGTTGCCAATGGCTATAAATGTATATGCCATTGAGATTCTCAGCTCACCCCATTATCTCTCCCCTCCTCAGGTGTAGAATGAGGCGACCGCTGATCTTGCAAGGCATCGGAAATTTCAAGCTAGTTAGGAGCTTTGTATTACGTTAGTAATTTGGTTAGCCCACCAAGCATATCATCATGGAGCATTTTCATGTATTTTAGATTTACACTTTATTCTGTATTATGTTATTTTGAGAATACTTGTTGAATTTCTTCGGATTATAATGGCATGAAGCCCCTTGATTTTTGGGGTGTTTAATTAGAACAATTGTGTGTATGTTATTATGTATGGATGTTGGGATCGGGTCCGATAGGTTTGGGAGCTCGTCGCTGGCGTAGCCCGAGAGGCCACCTCGGGAATAGGGATCCGGGACCCGGGCCCAACAATTTTCTTCTAGGATACAACAAACCTAATGTTTTCTAAGACAACAAAATCAATATAGAACCAAAGATGAACTTCAATTAAGAATAAATATGATAAATATAAAGAAGAAAAGATTTGATTGTGTATTAACCATGAATTGGATGTTAAACCAGTCTTATATAGACTTAAAAATACCCATTCATAATGTACATGATTGTTCATGACACCTCTTAGGAAAACATATGACCATTCATGACATTTGAATTGAAAAGATGTCTTTTTATTTATACTTCTTTATTCAATTCATTACATTTCAAACTATTTTCCAACATTTTCTTCCTTATTCAAGCTACTAATTAATCAAAGTTCAGTTACAATATTTCGTTTTTTTTAATTCTTTATAAAAAATGCATGCATCTCATGAAACCCTCCAAAAACTGCTATGAAATTAATTTTAAAAGAATTTGTGCTTATCACACATGAGTACGTGTGAATGGAATCAAAATATAATAAGTGCTGAAAAGGATGTATGAGTTCAATCAAAGCCACAGGAATAAGATCTGGAATTTTGATTTGAAAATTTAACCAACAAGTGGAGTAATTATAAATCTGATTAGGCCTTAAGTTTTGGTTGCATTATTGGTCTGATATTCACAGAATTGGGACAGGAATAGGATTCATGGAACGTGAATTAGACAAAATGATTAAGGAAAAGGTACAAAAGAAATATTCTACGTGTACGGAGCAGCAGTTGACAGCTAATAGCAGAGCTAACGTTGCAAAGGACAATGCTCAGGAAGCACCATCTTATGTCGCATCACTACATCGGAGGAGCCTTCAAAGTTTAAACAAAATGCGTAGGGACTTGTAATTTTTACTCTAACACACTTGCCAAGATTGGATTGCTCCTTTTGCGATTTTATGGTTTAAGCATAAAAACCAAATCAAAGAAATGATATAACCAACAAACCAGGCCCTGGCTCATCATAATGAAAAACAGATATCTTAGTTTCCCTAATTTTTACCCAACACACTTGCCAAGATTGGATTGCTCCTTTTGGGATTTTATGGTTTAAGCATAAAAACCAAATCAAAGAAATGATATAACACCAACAAACCAGGCTCTGGCTCATCATAAAGAAAAAACAAATATCGTTGTGTCCCTACCAACTCTTCAATAATCACACCTACGTATACAGGTTTCGTTTCCTTTGATTTGCTTCCATGTGCTCAAGAGGGTCACAATTTATACGCCAGAAAGCGAAGTTTGGGCGTGATGAAAATTAACACTCAAAAGGATAATTGATGAACAAACAAACAAAAAGGACGAAACTGCGGTAACGCTCAAAAGGATGATTGATGAACTAACAAACAAAAAGGACGAAACTACAAGGAACCTGCGTTCGTCACCATTAGCTTCCCCTGTTTCAACATATATGGAGCCCACATTGGAGGCCACGAAGCGGGCTTCCATTTTAATTTAACTAGCAGAAATAGACTGCGCAAAGGCACAGTCGTATTGTCCTATTAATTTAAAAATAAAGAGTATTTTATAAATTAATATATTAAAATCTAAGGGAAAAACAAGAATTGTGGGATTGAAGTTAAATTTTTTTCAAAAGAAAAAGAAGAAAAATATACTAGTTGAATTATTTGAATGAATTAATAAAATAATTAAGTTTAAATAAGAAATTGCAAATTTTTAAAATCCTTGAAATGCATAGTAAAGAATGAATAAAAATGGATGAATGAATTAAAAAAATAAATGGATGCAATATGTGAGTGAATATTATGAAATTTATATAGTAGAAAAGATAAAATAGTTCAGTAAAATTTATAGGAAAAGTTCTAAATAAAAGTGTTATAATATTTTAGTACATAATTTAAAAATAAAGTTATAATTTGAAAATATGTTTACGAATAATATGGTATTTTATGATTACATAATTTAAAAATAAAGTTATAATTTGAAAAAATATATACGAATAATATGGTATTTTATGATTGGCTAAATATATATAAATAAATATTGTTAATTTTAAAATTTATGAGAAAAATAATTTTTGTTAATGTCGATAAATTGTTTGGGAGAAAATAAGAAAAATCAGAATATTTGAAATGAATTAATAAAATAAAATTTGTAAATGTATATGAGTCACAGGTGTTATAATATTTTAGTACATAACTTAAAAAATAAAGTTATAATTTTAAAAATGTATACAAACATAACGTTTAATATGTTATTTTATGATTGGCAAAATATGTATAAATAAATATTGTTAACTTTAAATATTTGAAATGAACTAATTAAATTAGTTAGTAAAAATTATGAATGAAAAAAATAAAATTTGTAAATGTATAGTCTGATGTAGATTAAAAAATAAATTATAATATTTAAGTTAAACATTTTAAAATTTAATAGAATTTCAGAACCCTAAAATTTAAAAAAATTAATATATTATAATATATGATTAAAAAGTATAAAAACATAGTTGTCTTTTAGTACATAATTTAAGTAATAATTTCGTGCTAATAATAAATTAATTAATAAGATTTAAAAAGTTAATTATTTAATTATATATTGATTATTAAGAAGTATATATTGATTATTTTTATTTAATTAAAGAATTAAAAGTAGATCTTTTCACAAACGTGACAATTAAGTCACAACTATGACTTCTATAATAATAATAATTTATTTTATTTTAATTAAATAATAAATTAATTATTTTGTAACTAATCAATAATATATTATAATCAGTCAATTAATTATATATATTATATTTAATAAATATGAAAATATAAGCGCTAATTCGATTTAATTAAAGAATGAATAAATTAAATATATTTTAATAAATCAAGACTTAGTTAATTAATTATTTAATATCCATCTTCGTTCATGCTGTCAGTACTTACTATTATATAATTAATTGATTGAATAATTAATTTTAATATAATTAACACATACATAAAACTTTATTAAATATTAAATACTAATTATTATTAAGATAAATAAATATAATTTAATTATATTTAATTAAAAACAATAACAAAAACTTTTTCACAGGCGTGACACTTAAGTCATGCATGTTACTCCTACAATTAATTAACTTTTTTTTGGATTCGAGGAAACCCGTAGGAGGGTCAAGCGGGCACACCTCTCTGAGGGCCCACCTGACGCACCACCCTATAGGCGGGCCAAGCGGGCGCACTTCATCATTGAGAGCCCAACTAGTTCTCCATCTACAGGTAAAATCCCGGCTACCCCAGACTCTTGCAAGAGGGGCTAGCATGGAATCGAACCTGGGATCTAACCAAAGTCAAGCCTCGCTCTCAACCATCGAGCCACACCTCTTGAGGGCTTAATTAACTTAATAGTAACTAATAATGAATAATAACATTTTATTTTATTTTAATTAATTATGTTATAATTAATCAACCTATTAATTATATTTAAATTAACCAATCAATTATATATAAATTATTTTTAATTAATTACAAATAAATCATATTTAATTAAAAATGACAACAAAATTATGTTTTGTATATTATTTAATTAATAAATTAATTAATTAATTAACTATTATAGATGTGTTGACATTCTTTTTTAATTAATCAATAATTATTATTGATAATGGTGTAAATGTGTTTACAATATTTTTAATTAATCAATTAATTATTAGCATGCTTGGATGCATGGAGTAGTTAAGTGAATGTTGAAGTAAAAACGAAAATAAAAATGCATGCATGGAGTATTTAAGCGAATGTTGAGTATAAAAATACTTTTGTCACAGGCGTGACAACTTCTACAATTAATTAACTTATTAGTAACTAAAAATGAATAATAACATTTAATTTTATTTTAATTAATAAGTCAATTAATTATATTATAGTTAACCAATGTATTAATTATATTTAAATTAACCAATTAAATATATATGTATAAATTATTTTTTAATTGATTACAATTTAATTATATTTAATTAAAAATGACAACAAAAATATAATTTGTATATTATTTAATTAAGAAATTAATTAATTAATTAACCATTATAAATGTTTTGACAATCTTTTTAAATTAATCAAATAGTTATTTTAAATTAATCAATCTTATCATTAATAATGCGTAAATGTGTTTACAATATTTTTTTAATTAATTGATGACTTTGTTCTTCATTTTGATCAAGTTAAGCAATAGGAAGGAAACAAAGAAAATATGATCAAGTTAAGCGATAGAAAAGAAAATATGAAGGGAAACAAAGAAAATATGATCAAGTTAAGCGATAGAAAAGAAAATATGAAGGGAAACAAAGCAAATAAATATGGCTGACAAATAAAAAAGAAAATTGAAACGATGAGTATTAAATGTTTCTTAAATTTTATTACTGACAATCGAATAAAATTCATCAGAGTTTTAATTGAATGTATTTATTAAATCTATGGTAGAATCAACGTATCAGTTAAATTGCGGCGGTAGAGTCAATATATTTGTTAAATCGGCCATAAAATTTGTAGGAATGATTTTCTGTTCAAATCAACATTTAAGATTGATATGATATAGATTATTTGTTAGGATATTAATTTCTTTTCAATGATTTCAAAATTACGATTCATCCGACGTAAATTTATACTTGTGAAAAGATGAATATAGGAAAATTATGGAACATCAGAATGCAAAAACAAAAGGGTGTAACCGTGAGAATTGTGCGAGAAGAATCCAATAATTAAACCGATGGTGGATGTATTCATTCATCACGAGCATGACATGTTAAGTCAGATCTGTGACAAATTAAAAAAATCATATTTAATTTATAAGGTAGTCAATTAGTTACTATAACCAATAATCAATATGATATAGGTAGTTATTTACAGAGATATATGAAAGCCAACCTAATAATAATAATAATAATAATAATGTTTATATTTATATCTTTTAATTTAGTTCATAAAATGAAACTGAAACAAAATATTAATTTTAAAGTTTTTGATCAATGTAGCATATTATTAATTTTAATGTATTGTCAATTTTAATATATTAACAAAATTTACATTACTATTGAAAATATATATAAAATTTTGCTTGCACAAAATTAAATTAATTTTATAAAATGGGTTTCATAATTTGTACAATTTAACTGTACTTAGAAAATAACTAATTTATTGATTGTTTCCTGATGCAGATAATCTAACAAAGAGAATTCAACCTTACAAGTATTGTTTAATACTTATACCAAGTACGTCAAATTTGACGTTAATTATTTTTCTTATGGAATCACTATTGTAAATATGCATTTAAAGGATGTAATTCACCATATTATAATGTTATAGGATTGCTAAATAAAGTGATACTATTCAATACAAAATAATACATTTATATACAAAAAAACATAACTTTCAGATACAAAAAACAGAATTGTATCATAGTAAAGTTCGTTGGAGGCTTAAAATTGATGAGACAGATTTCTGGGGTTGTATTCAAATAACTACTCACAACCATAAAAAGCATACAAAAGATTTTAATTCATAGGAACAATGATTCCTTTTTGTTTCATTCTAACAAAACATGCTTGTCTTTATAAATATGAAGCAGCAACATGTACTTATATTAGTATCCGACTGACCTTTTACACAAAAATGAGCTATTAATAATAGAGTGAAACTAAGCAACACCAATGTATAAGCAACTTTTACATAGAGATGAGCTATTAATAATCAAGTGTAACTGAGCAACACTAACGTATACACATCTTTTACACAAAAATGAGCTAGTAATAATTAAGCGTAATTGAGCAACACTAATGTATAAACACCTTTTACATAAAATCAGCTATTAATAATGAAATGTAACTAAGCAACAATAATGTATAAACTCAGGGAGAAACTAACTTCAGATCAGAAGCGCTACTTATCATATGATAACTGGTGACAACGTGGCCAGCTTTATCCTAAACAAAACCTGATCCAGATCCCAGGGGCACCTCCAAGATATCTAAAGTAAAATTATCTTGTCTATAACCAAAAATGAGCAAGTTAGCTCAAAAGAAACAAATCAAAATCTCAAACTCGCAACTATAGAAACTTCAAGCACAAACCTAACAGCGAGATTAGTGATATAAACAATGGAGAGAGTGTTCTCCCGAAAAAGTCGATTCTCTTCTAGTAGAAAGCTTGTCATCTAATAGATCGTAGACACTTGCATCGTAATAAAGAAAAGAAAAATAAGAATATTAAGAAATTACAGAAAGACACAAAACCAAACTTAAGCACAGAGTTAGTTTTGTAATAAATTGAACAAATCTCTAACTCACGCAACACCACTCAAATCATCAAAAGAAGAGAGCAGAAATTGCCACTAGGGAGAAAAAGAAAGGGTTTTATGAATATGTTTAAGGTCGAACTTTGGAGAGTTTCATGGCTCCACAGAATAAATTAGGGTCGTTTGATGATGGGAATAAACTGGGGCAACAAACATGAAACTTTTAAAGCTAAAATTAAGACTATTAAATTCTTCACAGAAGACTCAATCACCATTAAACTTGAGAGACGAGCTGTGATAAATTTTAATAATTACGGCGATTGAATTAGAAGGCAATTCCAACCTCATCATTCAAAACAGTAACCACACAAGCTTGTATTATATTGACCTGACATTCATCAGAACCATTACAATACTTTTGAGATTATAATCAATTAACTCAAAAAACTCATCACTTTCATAAGGGAAAAGAAAAGAAAAAATTTATTATGTTTTAAAAGATCCAGTTTGCAGTTTCAGTTATCACTATACTTAATTATATATATTTAATAATATTTATATCTGAGAGGCATTTATTTATTTTAATACTCTCAAAGGTTTGACTTAAGATGTCACAATCATGAGAGAGGCATTTATATATAATAATGTATATATATAATAAGTCACGCGTATGAATATTAAGTTACAAGCGTGATTTCTATAATATATATATATTCACAGCTGTGACTTATTTAGTATATATATAATAATGAGTCACGCCTATGACTATTAAGTCGCAAGCGTGACTACTAATATCATTATATAATATGAGAGAAGAGAGAAGAAAGATAATAATGTAAAAAAAAAAAGAGAACATTGGATCATTTGGACAAATAATAATTAACAATTAATAATGTAAGATGGTGAATAACATGTATACTAAATATTATTATTAATATGTACTACTTATCTAATTAATTTTATTTTAATTCATTAATTAATATATTATATTATAATAATTATTAATTATATCAAATTAATTAGTTAAATATCACTATATAATAATTAATAATAATTAAAAATATATATATATATATTACTAA
>JANITW010000005.1:39200740-39211598 GCA_027564335.1 Erythroxylum williamsii
GGTCTCCGGCGATATTTCGCCGGCGGGGCCCGGTAGGCCGGTAGGACCGACCCCAGTGTGACTGGACCACTTCAGCATTAATATATATATATATAAGATTAATTAATTAAGTAATTAATTAATTAATATATATATATATGCTTGTGTACGTGGAAGAGAGGTGGAAGCTTTAGAAGTTTCTAGTTTTAAAGCTTAGTCATTAAGGTAATAAATGGCTAAAAGACAAAAAATGGAGATTGGAAAGATGATGGTCGTTGCTTTTGGTATAAAAGCAAGAAAAGAAGAGTTTCTCTTAAGTCTTTTGAAGACTATCATCGTGAATGGCAAAGGAGGAAGCAAGGTTTTTAAGAAAAACCTAAAGCCTTTCATCTTCTCCATCGTGTCTTCATCTCCTCTTCCAAGGATTTTGTCATCTCCTCCATAGATCCAAGCTCTCCAAGATCAAGGTTAGTGCTAGCACACTCTTTACCTTGTTCTAGCTATTCCCGGGTCAAAGGGGTTTGTCCCGGTTAGGTTTTCCGACCTCTGCGTGGATACCGTTAGAGACGGTCTCCTTTGGTCGTTATGGTTTGACTATTTGTACATACACATGGATCCTGGCTTTCGGGAACGTCCCGGGACTCAAAATTTTAAATTCCGCACAGTGTACATGTGATGCTCACCCCGGGATTTTCCTACATAGTTGGCTTTCTTAAATAAACCATTCTAAATCTCCTATCATTAGCATTAGGATCTATAGCTCTTTTTTCATGCATAATGGATTCTGTGTTGGACTCTATTTTGGATTATTAAAGGATAGTGATGATGGGTAATAAAGTAACAAATTGTCTAAGCTATCACTAGTATCTTTATCTTATATGTTGACTCTCATTAAAGATAAGGATGAGGAAAATAGGGTATAGCTTCAACAAATGTTACATTTACAAATACATTTATTTTCTTATAACATGGATCATAAAATTTATAGCCTTTTTTGATTAGTGAGTATCATATGGATACACATTTAACAACTCTAGATTCTAAATTATCTCGTTGGGGATTATAAAAATGAACAAATATTGTATAACTATACCCTAAGTTATTAGAATTTTTAACATCCAAATAAAAAAGGGAAAGACATTGTAATAGAGATTTTAAATCCAAAACACTTAAAGGCATCCTATTGATTATATATATAGATGTAAAAACAGCTTCCCCCCAATAATGTCTAGGTACATTATAATGAAACAATAGTACTTTATTAGTATTCAAAAGATGAAATTTCTTTCTTTTTGCCACCCAATTCTGTTTAGGTGCATAATCACAAGATGAGTTATGAATAATCCCCTCCTTTTGAAAATATGATGAAAAAGTTCAATTAAAATAATCTCTTGGTCAGATCAAAATTGCTTAACTTTGTCACCAAATCGATTTTTTATCATTGAATGAAAACTTAGGACAATATTACTCACATCAGATTTATTTTTCAATAAGAAAATTCATGTAACACAGTGCAATCATCAATAAAGGATATAAACTATTTAAAACCAATTATGTTAGGAATAGGGGTAGGACTGCAAATATCATTATAGACTAGATAAAAAGGAGTAGATATTCTTTTATTTATAATTTAAAAAGAAGCATAAGTGTGTTTTATAGACTCACACACAACACAATGAAAACTCCCTGCATCTATTCCGTTAAATAAAGAAGGAAACATGATTTTTAAAGTTGTAAAAGGTGGATGACCCCAACAAAAATGATGAGACAGGATAACATTCTTTTTTGATGATGATAATAGGGATAAAAATAAGTTACTACTACTAATAGGCAATTCATTTGGAGTATCTAAGTAATATAGCTCATCCTTCTCTTTAGCATGTCTAATCTTATTCCCTGAATCTTGGTACTGAAATTCACAAAAGGAAGGCATAAAAATTGTTTGACATTTTATGATTTTAGTTGATACACAAAGAAGGCCTATAACTAACTTGGGTATGTGAAAAAAATTTAATAAGAGTGATGGTGTAAGTTGTATATCTCCTATGCTAGCTTCATTGATAAGAGATCCATCAACACCAGTAATCTTCATATTACTTAGACAAGGACTGTAAGTCTGAAATTGAGTGGATGAGTGGTTCATATGATCAGTAGTACCATTATGTATAATCTCTATATTAAAAAAGGAGTTTTTTTAGGCACTAAATCTAATTAAAGAAGAAGACTTAACTAAAAATACAAAAGAACACATAGGAAAGTTAACTGAGGGAAACAATAAACTTGTATTTGGTGATTTATCAAGCTTGCCAGTAGGTTTTTAGCTTATCAATGTCTCTACCACTGAAACTTCCTAGTTCTTATAATTTGTTTTTATTAATTTGAGTTACCTGAGCTGAATTGGAATTTTTGTTGATTCTCATTACTGCCTCATTTTGATGGTTTATTATATAATTTTCAACAATGTTCCTTAGTATGTCTCAATTTTTATAATATGTACACCAAAGGCCTTCCTTACTTTCTATATTTTGATCATCTTTAGTCAACTCAACTCTCCTAAATTTTAGAATTGTATTTAATGCATTATTTAGTGAAGAATTTTTCATGCTTTATGGTTCAAGCATTATAATCTATCTACTCTCTTCAACTCTCACAATTGAAATCATGTCATTCAGCAATGGAGGTTATTTATTCCCCAAGATATGCATTCTTATCTAATTAAATTTAGGATTTAGGCATATAAGGCAATCATACACATTATTGATAGATGCATAATTAACCATATCTATACCTTATATTTGATGTATTTTTTCTTGATAGTTTATACTTTTAGTGTATATTTGGTACTTAACTTGCTTAAAGTGTGTTTAAAAGCATAATTGTCTTCATGAACTTAAAGGAGAAGAATTTGAATGAAAACACAACATAAAACAAAGATTAGAAGCACAAAAAGGATGCATAGGTATGCAACAACCAGTGCATTTCTCTCAGGCCATGCAAATAGGCAAATTCTAGAGAATTTAGGTTATGAATGGCTGTGTATCGGCCGGAGCATCTCCTCATAACCTTAAAGTTAATATAAAAAGACATATTTGGAGGAAATTGAAGAGGGGGGACTTAGAGAGAAGTCTAGAGATTTTGAGAGGTAACTCAAGGGGCAATTTTGATCTAGAGAAGTAGAAAATACGAAGAATTCATCAAAATATCCAAGAGAACACAAGATCAAACCCTACTTGTAAGAATATTCGATGGAAGATAATCAAGGAGATTTGTAGAATTATAAACCCATTATTTTCTATTCATTTTTCTTTTTGTTATTGTTTGATTTTGTTTCCAATCATATGTAACTAAATTCCTTTAGGTTCTAGGTTAGATGAACCCTATGTTGATACTTTAACATGTTTTGCTTCTTTTATTAATTTGATTGGTTTGACTGATATATTATGATCCGATTACGTGTGTTATTTATGTTCTAATGGATCTAAAATATCATATCATAATATGATTTCATAACATAGAGATTGAGAAATTCTTGTTTGAATAGATCTACCATAATTAGAAGAAGTTGATTGCAACCTTAAAGATAGGATGACATAAATCTTCCAGGTTAGGGTCAAATCTAATAGAGGGATTCACAAATCGATAAAGTATTCCTATAAACTTTAACTTGAGTAATTCGGTTGAAAACCTTAGGATTAGTTGTTATTAGACTCAAGGTCAGCTATTAGCATACCAATTCGATAGACCAGATAATAGAATAACAGTAATTACTAGTACTTGTAGACTTCGTGGGATTGACCCATACTTATTGGTACTAGCTATAGCTACACTATGCATTTGTAGTCATTTCATAATTAAAACACTTATAAAGAGTCAATCACCTATACTTTTCAATGAATTTTTTTATTTTATTAAAATAATTACTATAATGTATCTCAATTATCCTACAGTGATCTAATCCCTGCCACAGAATTTGTAACAAATTGGCATATTCTATGACAATTTTCCCTTTTTGCTTTGTCTTCTAACATTAACCTTTATTTCGTACACCTGGGCAACATCCTTAGCCTTGGAATAAGTTTGTCGAATAGCCTCCTAAATGCCTTGAGCTATTAGGAAAACATACAAGTATCACTAATTTTGGGTGTCATGGAACTCCATGGCTAAGACATTATAAGAGAGTCCTCCTTATTCTAAGCATCAAAACATAGTTCTCCTCGCTTAGGACCGGTTCCCAATTGGTTATTTTTTGTTCTTTTACCTCAAGGATTGCTTTGATGAGTTTAGGACCACTTTAGATAGTTTTTTTCCATCTAATCAATATACTACTGGAATATTTTAAATTTGACATATTGGTTTAACTTCTATTTGAGGATTTGAACTTCCTCTGAAAGGATGCATTGTGGTTTTTGGGACATCAAACATGGCTTATATGGTTAAAATTATAAGAAAATAAAAAGGATAAAAAGATGTAATAAAGTCTACACAATTATTTATAATTGTAGCAATAAAGGCTGGATGATCTACAGTTATAGTAATGAAGGCTAAAAATTTGAACTGTTAGGTAGTTGAAAGGTTAAAAAATCCTAAAAACCCAAAACCATATTATAGATTAGGGTTTAGGAAAATTCTTGTTGTTCTTTTAAAATATAGGATATATGTTTATATACATATGTTTATATTCTACTTTCCTAAATTATAGATAATAAAATATGTAAATTAGAAACTTCCTAAAGTAGTCCCTAAATTATAGACTATTAAATATGCACATAGATTTTTCCACATTTTTTTATAGTGAAACCTTTCATTGACAAGTGATAAGCAAAACTATCATTTCCTTTCCACTCTTCTGTCAATTCTAGAAATATTAGCGAAATTGTTGCATCCTTTTAGTGAAAACTTAATTTTATGTGTTGTACAATTGACAGGTGCACAATTGTACTAATTGACTATGAGTGTACAAATTTTTTGTTAAATAGGTAAATTATAGGAACAAATCAAAACACCCTGAAAATTGAAAATCCTAAAAAGAAGTTTGGATGCATACATGATTAGAAATTGATAATGTTATCACTAACAGCGTTCTAAATATTATATTTTTTCTTTTCAAATCCTAAAACTAAGCTTTATTTATTAATAAAACCTATTAACTTCTTCAGTATAGAGTGATAATACAGTAAAATTCATTAAGTTGGAAACCATGTTTCTAAATTGAATTATCGCATATAATAACACTTGAGCTTACTTATATTTGGGACTCCCTAAAACCCGATAAAAGCTCGTATGTCATAGAAAGAGTATATAGTTTATATGCACATTAAATGCAAGTGGGATTTAACTATTTTCTAAGGAAAGGCACTAGAAAATAACAAGCCTAAAAAAAGGATTAGATTCCATTAGCACCTAAGCCTCACTACGTGACAAAGCATCAAATAGAAACATTGTTATAGATGCTTTAAACTCCATGTTTCCAATATAGCATCACTCCACAATAGCCTGCCCTAGATAATCACTACAATTTTTTCTCAACAAAAGAAAAAACCATTAATTTATTAGGCTCTAATTACCTCATAAAAGAGTATAAATCAGAAGGGTACTTGAAATGATCTATTTAAAATATATGAAATCAGGGGTTCTTTTAAAATATAGGTTATTGTTTAAATGAAAAGGGGATTAGTATGAATAGTCATTGATAAATGATTAATTAATTGTATTTTTATACCTATTTTTAGTGTGTTTTGCCTATTATTTAAGATTTTATTGTTATTTTTGGTACTTACTTTGCTTCAAGTGTGTTTTTAGGTAATAATTGCCTTTATAGACTAAATGTAGAAGAATCTAGGCAAAATTAAAGCATAAAAAGGGAATTAAAGCAACTTCAAAGATGTACAATTATGTATAGAGACTATGTAAGTTCTTATAAACAAATAAAGCAAAGATGTTGTTTATGCTCATGTGAAGATATGGTCATGTTTGTGACATATATACAACCTTGTATGTAGCCTATTTAAGCTTCTTAAATTGTGTAAAGCCACAATTTATAGGGAATTTAAAGATACAGGAATGTGTAAATGACCATGTATATTTCAAAAACCTTAGTTTCTTATTTTAAAAGGAAATTATGAAAGCTAGATAAAGGAGGGAGCAAGTGGAGTCATATTAGACACCAAAAAAAGGATAAAAGAAACAGTTATGAATAGAGGATGAGAAAAATAAGAAGATTACTTCAGGAGATCCAATAAATTGCAACCTTTCATTTAAGTTTCATAGAATTTCCTTAGAGATAAAAGGGAATATGTAGATTACAGATTCTTCTTTTTTCTAATTGTCCTTCTGAATACTTGATGTTTGATTTTTTGTGATTAGGAACTAAATTGTTTAGTGCTAAGGTGTGATGACCCCTAAGCTAGGATGGATAAAGTGATATAGTCTTTTGTTCAATGTAAGTCAATTGTTTAGTGATTCAACTATGTGCTTATATTCTTGAACTAATATGTCAAAAATATTAGTTAAATGCTTGATTTTATATGATTGAGATTGAAAATTCCTTTTGTTTGAATATATCTATCATAGTTGGAAGGAGTTGCATACAAACCTAGAGATAGTTCGACATAAATCCTCTAGATTAGAGTCAAACTTAATAGTGAAATTCATGAATCAAGTAATGCAATCTTAGGGGTTTTAATAAGGTAGAGGTTTCAATTAATCAACCAAAGGTTGTTAATAGTCTTGAGAAAGATATTAATATAAGATATCAATTTCTATGGTCTAATAATAAATAATTTAACTGTATGATAGATGTCTATAAGGGATTCATCTCCTTGACACTACTTATTTGATATTGTTTAATCATAGTACTTTCTTTATCCTAGTTAATTCTTATGTTAAACCTTATTTTAGTTTGTCTAGTTTTGTTTAAATTAAATGCACAACTTGATTTGACAGTTAGATAATAAAAAGGGCTAATACTAGTTTACAATCCTTATAGGATCGATCGGTAATTGCCAGTGCTAGCAATTTCCACACCTTGTACTTGTGTTAGAACAATAATACCACACATCAAGTTTTTAACGTCATTTTTAGGGACTATAATATTAGGAAAATAGATCTTTTATTAATCTAATCATTATTACTTATTTTATTTTTTCCTTTTTACTTTTAATTTATTTATTTTATTGGCGCTTTGTTTTTCTCATTTTTCATAGATCTTAGGGTTAGTTTATGATATGAGGTAATCCATCGAACTTAGTAGACAAAGATCTAGAGATTCTTAGAACAACTCACAGAAAGATTTACAGAACCCTACTTAGAGAGTTCAAGTTAGATTGGCAAATAGAAGACTTAGAAGTTCATATTGATATCGAAGAATCAGGAACTATGGCATACCAACCAAAAAAAATTTATTGTTCTTGATTGAAATTAACGGGAGCAGAGTCTAGTATTGTGAGAAAGACTATTAATGCTAACAATTTTGAGATTAAACCAAGTATCATTAAGATGGTGTAATAGTCTATTCAATTTTATGGGCTACAAGGTGAGGACCCCAACACACATATCACAAACTTGCTATAGATTTGTGATACCTTTAAAGTCAACGGTGTCAATGAAGATGCAATAAGATTGAGATTATTCCCATTTTCATTAAGGGGTCAAAGCAATTGTTGAATTATATGCATAGATCATCACTTACTACGTGGGACCAAATAGTAAAGAAGTCTCTTCTTAAGTAGTTCCTGCTAGCAAAGATTGCCAAACTGAGGAATGACATCTCCTCCTATTCCTAGGCTGACTTAAAGAAATTATATGACATATAAGAGAGATTCAAGGAGATGTTAAGGAAATGCTCATATTATGACCTACCATTATAGATGCAAATTTAAATCTTATATAATAGGCTAAATCAAACTATGAGGTAGATAATAGATGTAGTGACTAGGAGTACTATGAATAATAAGACACCAGAAGCAGCCCATGACCTCATTGAAGACATGGCTATGAATAATTATCAATGGTGTTATTCTTGAGCAAGATTTAGTAAGACAACGAGGTTATATGAAGCATAAGTAGTTGTGTAATTGGCAAACTAGGTTAAAGCTTTGAGTAAAAAGATTGATGGATTGATTATTAATCCTTTATTTAAAGCTATGCAGTGTGAGATGTACGTACTAAGACATCCAGGTGAATATTATTAAGCACTACAGTCTAATTATGTGGATTACATAAGGAATGCTCTTAGACCTTAAAATAATCGATATAGTAATATGTATAATTTGGGATAGAGGATTCAACTTAATTTCTTTTGGGGAATCAAGGGCCGGTAAGGAATAACCGTCTACTAGGATTTTAGTAGCATCCACCTCAAGCTAAGAAGTTAAATCTAAAAGATATGATGTCCAGATTTGTTCAAGAGTCAGATGTAAGGCATCAAAGAACAAAAACTTTTATATATAACTTAGAAATTCAGGTCAATCAACTTGCAAAGTTGATTTTTAAAAGACCGCAGAGGAGTTTATCTATTACCACTAAGTCAAATCTTAAATAACAGGTGAAGACAATCGCCTTAGGAGTAGCAAGGAAGTGCAAGCTGATAACAAGATCCAAAGTGAGGATGAGTAAAGAGAAAGTTAAAGATTTTGGGGCATCCTCCAAAAATGGAATTCCTGTAGGAAAATCCAGGGAGGTACATCATATGTACAGGCAGCGGAAAACAAAAATTTTTGTTCCCGGGACTTTCCCGATCCCCAGGATCCAGGTATCCGTATGAAGACATCAACCTAAATAGCCAAAAGAGACTATCTCTAAAGGTGATCCACGCAGAGATCAGAAAACCTAACCGGATCAAACCCTTTTGACCCGGGAATAGCTAGAACAGATTAAGAGCTGCTAGACCCTACCTCTGTCCTGGAGAGCTTGAGGAGCACGTTGGAACCTTGCCTTGGAGAAGGAGAAGTCGATGGTTTGTGAGAGAAGAATGAAAAACTAATTTTCCAAAAACTTAACTCTTTAAACCTTTGTTCTTCTCTCTTCTGGAGCTCACCTTCGACGTTCCTCTTAGTAGCTTCATATATATACTTTTCTTTAACACTTAAAGAGTATATAAAAGCTTGGAGGAGGGGAAGCCACGTTGGTGGCAAATAATCAATTAAAAGATTACTTTTGACTTGGTCAAAAGCTTCATCATGAAGTCTCCTCCTTCATCAACGTGTTTCATTTATATTAATATATTAATTAATTAATTAATTACTTAATGACTTACACTTACATATCGCACCAATAAAGTCATGATAATGTGTACGAGCTCGCGACTCCCACTCACTATGCATAACCCCGTCGATAACAGAATTCCAGTAAAAATGTTTTTGAAATTAAAAGGAATAAATTCAATAACTTATAATCTATTAATATTTATGTTATTAATGTATACAAAAAAAGAAAAAATAAAATGATTTGTATATTATACCTCAAACTTTTGAAAGTAAAATGCCTTTGTGGCCTGAGAGATCTTCCTCTATACATAACCATCAGGATCAATCCTCTCCTCAAATGTAGATGTCATATGTCTGGAGCACAGTCTAGACGGAATCAACTTAATATAAGACCAAATAATTTTATTCATTTGCAAAAAATTAAACCTATAACTTAATGATAAACATATATAGTGTTTCATGTGATTTTAATTACAGTTTATTGACAATTTTTATAAACTTTCTTCCATCAAGTCCCTCAGATCTAAGCTAGATCTCGTCTCCTTCATCCACCATAATTGTATTGGATGATGTATGAGTGGTGGATTGTGAAGCATCAGCAATTACAGGTGATGTTGTATCTGCAATTGTAGGCCCTAAAGATGGAGGTGGTGACTTAGTATCAGCTGGAGGTTTTAATGGGCCACCCTCACAGTAAGTCCCTCCAAACATGCCTCTGATCTGGGGCCATATGAACTCACGTTGTCTCTTTGGTCCCATATTTCTACCTGAAATTCTTTGTTTATTGAATTTTGTAGAAATATAAGAATTTGAATCCAAATCCAATATTTTACACAATATATGTAAAAGGAAATAAGGTGATTTGTTGAATATCATATTGAAATACAAACCTTAAATTTAGTTATGAGAATAATTGTTACAGTCATAGTACATTAATATAATTAGTTTAAAGCAGAGTCTAGTGTATTGTAGAGATATATGACAATGATATAATTATTTTGTTGTATTCCAAGTGACATGAGAGTCAGTAAAAGTTAATGAGTCCCTAATGGCTGGAATCCCAAGAAGGTTTCTGGCATGTTTGAACGCTCCAATGGAAACAGTGAAAGTTCTTCCTTCACGTGTTTGGTTTTGAACACCTTCTTGCAACAACATTTCTACCATTACTAAACTTATAGATGAAATGTAACATCCTACTACCACAAGATACATACCCAAACATTCAAGCATATTCAAGTACATATCCTATGATAATGGCATGTTAGAGCAAAAGTAAAACCAACTTACACATGGCATCATCTAACGTAATCGGAATTCACTAAATTTTAAAACCATTCATTGCATTAATCCAAAAAAAATTTACACTATTTTCTTTAGACAAATATTTACATAACCTCATACATGTTCTAATAAAAACAACAAAACACAAGACACAACACTCCTGGAGCTAGCTAATAGACCTCTGAGCCATAACAAAATCCAAAGGGTCCTTTAGTCCTGTTTAAGAACTAGGTCTATTGTCTCATACCTGAAAAATCACGTTGTTATTTTTTATCAGTTTTGTGAACTCAATGAGTGAACCATCATTGATGATTTCACCGGATCACATACACATAATAGATATTTTACAAACACCCATTCAGATCATAAACACATTCTAGATGTTCACACAACAT
>JANITW010000005.1:39340105-39365114 GCA_027564335.1 Erythroxylum williamsii
AATTGTGGTTATTATTTATATATAAAATATTTAAAAATTATTTTTATTTTATATTAATTGTTATTATTATTTATTATTAGGATTTTGGAAAGCATGGTTAATATTATATAGTACAACTGTATAATATACCAATATGGACTATTTTGTAATTTTTAAAAATTTTAGAGACTGTTTAATAATTTAAAATTTTTTCTGAAATGGTACGCAATATCAACTAGTACCGATGTAGTTCTGTTTTAGAATTCAATTCGGTACCAAATTTGATAGGGAATTCATGACATTAGTTGGAAATAGAAGAAGAAAAAGCACTCCAGGTCCAATCCAACGCATTAGGTGGGCAGTAGCACTGCCGGTTTAAATTTTCTTTTTATTTTCCTGTAGAGTATTTGACTTGTCCGTCGTTATCCACCCTCCCCTATTGGCGGGGACCACGTTATCGTTATCATTGAGTTTTCTTTCAATTTAAAATCAGTAATTCGTTTTGTATCCATTAAAATAGTTGGATGATCATCAAACTTCTTGCGATTGAATTTTCCACTTTTAAATTAATGTTCATATGAATTGCATCCAATCCTTGGCCCGTGGTCACATCAATTCAATCGCAAGTTCCTTCTTGTATTGTATCAGATAGAGCATTGTTGGCAATAATTTTGAAAAGGTCCCTCCAAATTCCTTGCGTCGTGTCACAACCATTTGATAATTTAATAACCAAAAACATTCCCTGTCATGGTGGGGGAACATTAATTCATCTATATTTAATTCACTCCTCCCACGTACATACCGCCTCAGTTCATTTAATTGGAAACGTACTCCCTCCAGGCTCCATGGTTCAGTTCATATCCTTTTGTGTTTGATCGATTCATAAGAAATCATCTCTTCCAAGTCCACCTTTGCTAGGTATTAAAGAATGCCCATTTTGAAGTCATTTTATAAGATGGTCGTTAACCATTCTTCAACTAATGTATTGACTTGAATGCCCATTTTGAAAGTCATTTTATAAGATGGTCGTTAACCATTCTTCAACTAATGTATTGACTCATTTTATAAGATGGTCGTTAACCATTCTTCAACTAATGTATTCAAAATGACTTCCAAATGGGCATTGGCAGCAATTCAAAATTTTAGTTATCCTTGAAATTTCAACGATAGTTTGAGGGATGTTTATTTGAGAGTAATGGGAAAAAAAGTATGGGTATAGAATAAAAACTTATATTTGGAATTAACAGAATTAACACTTTCATTCATCCATTTTTAACAATATTCCATTCATTTAGATTATCATAAAAATGTAATTTATTATTGACTATATTCTATTTCTATTCTTTATTATGTTTATTTTTATTTCTATTTTTATTATCTTCTATTAACCAAGTGTTCATTAAGTTCTGATTTACTTATCATTTATCACACTAAAATACTGGTAATAATTCAGACAAGAGCAATCCTTTTTTTGGCAAGAGAGCGAGATCCTCGTGTAAGAAGAAATGTAACATCTCAATAATCTTATTCCGATGATGTGTACAAATACTAAAAGCTTATTCAGAAGTAAACATGAGTTATTATGACAGCAATAACCCAAAGAGCCATATTACAACTGCTTTAATTTAAGAATTGCGTATAGAAAAGGTAGGGGAGTTCACCAAATGAGTACGAACTACGAACTACGAACTACGAACTTTAAGTGTCACCAAACGGTTAGGCCATGACCGTATACTTAGGGTATAAGTTAATTATTGGCGGATGATTAGCTTAATTACATAAAAAGCGTATGGAATGACACTGCACCATACTCTAACATCCAACAGGGACATATTTGGTACGATGTATGCTACTTTTTCTTGTTCTGAAGAACAAAAAAAGTGTAATCATTTTTTGTTGTGCTGACTGTATAATATTTTCTTATATTTAAAATAAGTATTATTTTAGAGAGATATATATTTATTAAAAAGGTTAGTGAAATATTTGATATACTCTTATTAATTATATGTTAAATTATCTTGAAAATTTAATTTGTATAATTAGAATATGAGAAAAATTAAAGAATTATTTTAAAAATAAAATTATAAATATACATAAAAAATCGTGGATAATATTTATTTTACATAATTAACATCGCTATAAATAAGAGGGAGTACACTTTTGAATTCCTAAAAGATAATAATGGGTTAAATTAAATTAATGGTAATAACTGCCCTTAAATCACTTTGACCATCTCTTAGGATATAGTTGCGATAAAAGCATGTGCAAATTGACAAAGGAAGGGCATAATAGGAAATTGGCTTGGAATTTAAATGATGAGGAGCCTCTCAAGTTGTAAATTGAAATTCAAACACCAAGGCTAATCCAAACTTCCTCGCTCGAATCACTATTTTACACACCCTTGTCCAATTGTCATCTCTCTCTCTCTCTCTCTAACGCCAGCTTTTTCAGGTCCCTTGTGCTTGAGCTTACTGTCATCACAAGCTATGGCGTAACAACTGACAACTCTCGCCCATTTCCTGAAAAATACCTTTCTCTTTCTTTGGAAAATTCATCCTCTTTATATAAGTATTACAAACAAACAAACAAACTTCTTGTTTATTTATACATCCATACATACATATGCTATATATCTTCTTTTAGACTATACTACTCATCAGATCTGGACCATTTTGAACAACAAAATGTCTAATACAACACCACCACCACCACCACCACCACCTAACTTCAAATTTTGAACTAGAAGCACAAGCAAGCAGGCCATCCCATCTCAATATGGGAAGTAAAGTTCTACACTTTGCGAATTTCCTGAGAGTGAGAATAGGAACAAAACACTCCCAAAACCATGAATGTTTTGTTTCTTCCACAACAGTTGCAACAACAAGAACAACACCAACAACAAACCTTTCAATCTTAGCCATGTCGTTTCATACACACTAACTCCTTTTCTCTCTAATCTCATAGCTTCGTGGCTTTCGGTTTTATAGTTTTAAATTGCCCTTTCAACTTACGCGAGTTCGTTTCTTGGGGGTTTAGTTTTGAAGCAGCGTTTATACTTTTCTTTTCGCTTCCAATCCAAATTCGGACAATTCTGTGGGGGGTTTTCTTGGAAAAGGTGGATTGCCTTCGGACTTGGGGTTTGGAGATTCTCGTCACCAATTTGTAAGTGGGCATTTTTTATTTATTTGGCCATGCGTTTCATTTCTTGGAAATGTTGTTTCAGTCGCACTTTGTTTTGAAGTTGTTTGTGATAAAAGGTGGCGACTTTCCTACTTTTTGATTTCAATTAGGGTTTCTTGGGTTTGTTCGATTCCAGAGTTTGAAAATTATCAAGTTCCTTTTGCTACCTGTTGATTGAGATGATTTTGCCGCCTTAGGTGTTTCAATGTTGTTCTTCTGTTTCTGAGATTTGGAAAGTTGTTTTCTTTTTTACAGTGGTTTGATAAAACCATACTATGGTTTGCGGGATTTTTAATGCCATTTAAGCTTGTGGTCTCGTCGGATCAGAGCTTTCAGTTTCGAGACCAATATTAGGCTTTAAGCTTCATCTTATCTCCCTCACATTGCCTGTTTACTAAGTGAGCAAGGTTTATACGTGTAAGGCGCTACTTTTTCCTGAGTTGAATGATTGTTTCAGTTTCAGGGATTGGATATTGGAAGAATAGAGTTTGCCAAAAATGATGCTGTCAGCGTCACCCACAGGGGTAACAAGGAGTTCACTGGAAGAGATGCTGGACTCACTGAGGCAAAGAGATGAAGCCTTAGAGAAATCCAAGGACTTGCCGCCAGCATTGCCAGCTCGGCCTCCATCAAGGGCCCGGCTTCCCTCAGTTCGACACTCATTACCCACAGACTTCAAGATTGGCAATAATGGCCAGGTGGAAAGTAATGCGGAGAGTGTAGCTAATGGAAAGGAGGATTCAAAGAGGAAGGAAAGAGAGTTGGGCTGCAGAGCAGGTAGTTTTGGGAGCAAGAAGATGAAGAAAGATCAGAATTCTGCAGATTCAAGTCCATATGCAGAGGAGGAGAAGAATAAGCAGGTTAACATGCATGCTGTGAATTCAGTGCAAAAGGTTAAAGAGCCTGACTGGGATGATAACGTTAGTTATTTTTTCAAGAAGGTAATCAGAGGCATTGAAGCTTGTACTCTTGCAATATTGTTTACTTTAGTTGTTATAATCACCAATTAAAATCAAATTAACTCTTCCAACTGCATTTTGAATCTTTCTGATCAGAGATAATGATATCAGGGATCTATTAATTTGGATTGAATGAAGATGATTAGGAGCAATGCCTTTATTAGTGAATGGTGACTAGGTGCAGGATAGTTTTCCAGAAGACGAATTAGAAATGTAGTGCTCTTCAGGCGGGATGGATACACATCACAGATTTCTGCAAGAGTTTATATATGTTTGAGTTGCAACAATAAATTCCATAATATCAAGTTACATGTAAATGAAAGGTCAAAGTAGCTGGAATTATGTACGGAGATAGTTATTGAGAAATAATGACTTAAATAGGTTTCTACATTGGATAAATGGACGACAGACATTTCCTCTGGCATATTTTAATAATGCTGAATATTAGCACAAAATTGGTGTATGATGTTGTCTCTCAAACGATGGGTTTATTTATTCCAGAAACTCCGTGTCTGGTGTCGTCTATCTAATGGGCGATGGGGATCTGGAAAGATACAATCAACTTCTGGGGATGAAGCAGTTGTCTTGCTCTCAAGTGGAAAAGTAAGTTAATAATTGTTTCTTTTGGTCTTTGGATTGTTTAATATACATCTATCATTAGTAGTTCTTTGTGTGACCATCTGTTGATGCTATAGGTTGTTGAAGTGTCCACTGTAGATCTCTTACCTGCAAACCCTGATATTCTTGAGGGTGTGGAGGATCTTATACAGCTTAGTTATCTAAATGAGCCCTCAGTGCTTCACAATCTTAGTTGCAGATATTCCCAGGATATGATTTATGTGAGTGTGAACATTCTTTTATTGCTCATTTTGGTGAATTTACAGCAAATATTCTTTTATTGCTCGTTTTATTGAATTTCACATCCCTTGACCTTCTTGGTTTTCTGTATAGAGTAAAGCAGGTTCCATATTGATTGCCATCAATCCTTTTAAAAATATTCAAATTTATGGGAACGAATATATTGCTTCTTACAAAACGAAGGCTACGGACGGTGCCCATGTTTATGCTGTAGCTGACTTAGCTTATAATGAGATGATGAGAGGTAAAACTTCCTCCCATTCCTTTATTTTTTCAATTTGAAGTTAGTTCTATAATTTTAGGAATTTTATTTTGTTAATTTTTGTAATGTGATGTGCTTTCTTGCAGTTGGGAAGGACCAATCTATAATTATAAGGTCAGTATCTACTCTCTCGTTGTTGATATTCTTTGATTTGACTACAGCGAGTTATCTTCCCTTGTGTTATTTCTGCAAGTTGTGTACTGGGGTGCTGCAAATCAAGCCCAGTTTTTCCATAAGGATTGTAGTAATCACTTAACAACATGTTACAGTGGTGAAAGTGGTGCTGGCAAAACCGAGACAGGAAAACATGCTATACAATACTTGGCTCTCCTGGGAAATGGCATTGGTGGAGTGGAGTACCAGATTCTTCAAACTAGTTGTATACTTGAAGCATTTGGGAATGCCAAAACAGCTAGGAATGACAACTCTAGTAGATTTGTGAGTTAGTTGTGTCCTATGTCTCATTTCATTGATTTGTCATGTTTGCTGTGGTTGACATGCTTCACAATGAATGCAGGGAAAGTTGATTGAAATCCAGTTTACCACATTAGGAAAGATATGTGGTGCCAAAATTGAAACTTGTAAGTGCTATTGACTCCTCTGTCATTGGTGCACTATTTGACAATGTACATATGGTACCTAATACATCTTGTTTCGTTCTCATGTGCATAACAATTGCCAATTTCACTATCAAATGTGGGATAGTTCTTCTAGAAAAGGTAAGTTATAGCCCCTGTGGACTTCTGCATGGAAATTTAATTGCCAGCTTACATGACTTTGGAATAATTATTTCTCCTTTCGGCAGGGAAGAGTCGTTCAGCTGGCCAGTGGTGAAAGATCATACCACATCTTTTATCAGCTTTGTGCCGGTGCTCCATCAACTCTTAGAGGTGCCTTTTTCACCATCCATTTAGTTTCTATCAATTCTGGATTCATAATGTCCTAATGTTTAGCTGAATATGTACATCTCCAATGCACTTGTTTTGACTCTTTATTGGTTTCTTTGCAGATAGACTGCATCTTAAACAGGCTAGTGAGTACAACTATCTTAACCAAAGTGAATGCTTGTACATTAATGGAGTTGATGATTCCGAAAAATTTCTTAAGCTCATGGTAATTCAAAGAATGGATGCTAGTGTGACCTTTTGAAGTGGTGAAAGCCCTATTTAAGTAATCATATGGGCTATAATTGATCATTTCCTCCTTCCTGTTGTGGTTGTTGTACCTCTATTTTTCTTCAGAAAGCCTTGGACAATGTAAAAATTTGCAAAGAAGATCAAGAACAGCTATTTGCAATGCTTGCTGCAGTGCTGTGGCTTGGAAACATATCATTTCAAGTAATTGACAATGAAAAGCATGTGCAGGTGTTGGCTAATGAAGGTATTTTTCATATTATAGGTCACGGATTTGTTCTCTAATTGATGTCTTTGAATGCGACTATTTAACTACTCAATTATATTTGATGCAATCCTATTTCTTGTCTGGCCATAAATGTGGGTTGTATAATTTTTCTTCTTCATTGGAAGTCCTAGGAAAAAGAACTAAAAAATATTTGTCACTTAGCCATGACTCTGGACTAAGAAAAACCGGAAAGATAGCCTCTCCTTCGCTTCTTATCTGTTCAATAGAGTTCCTTTTCCTGGATTATTTACTTAGCCCATGGACGAGTGTATGTAATTTTGTATACCCATCATTCCTTGTAAATGAGAAGATACTCTTACCTCCTTACTACCATATGAAACTCCTGGCATAAACTCTTCATTTTGTTCTGCAAACTCTTGTTGGACAAAGTGGCAGTTTCTCTCTCTCTCTCTCTCTCCTTGAAAGTTGAAAATCCTGTTTATTCCCCTACCTTATGTTAATAGGATACTGCATGAGGGAATTGATCGCATTTAGATTTGTTTCTGACATTGATAGAAGTGCTTGGTGGCAAAGTTATGGGACTAAGTATGATCATGAAAGTCTGTTGGAATTCAGTTGAGCTTTAATCGTTAAAAGATTGTACCTTTAGATGGCATAAACAATCATGAGCATGTTGTAGACAAGGTGACCTATAATGAATAATAGGGTAATTGGAATTTGTATTTCCTCTAGGCTTTAGTGTCCTTGAATTCTTTCTTGTTTAGATCTGATTTCACATTTATATTTTTTGGCAGCTGTGTCCTATGCTGCAAGTTCAATGGGTTGTAGTATCCAGGACCTTGTGTTAGCATTGTCAACCCACAACATCCAAGCTGGAAAGGATACTATTGCCAAGAAACTGACACTGCAGCAGGTATACTTAATTCTTAACTAATTAAACTTGCTATTGTGGACCCTTCTATTATTGAGTGTCCCTACATTCTGGCCTTTAAGGTTCTTCATTATCTTGTTTCAGGCAATTGTCAGAAGAGATGCATTAGCAAAATTTATTTATGCAAGCTTGTTTGAGTGGCTTATAGAACAAATTAATAAGTCTCTTGAAGTGGGCAAGATGTGCATGTGGAAATCCATTGGTATTGTTGATATCTACGGGTTTGAGTCATTTAAGGTAACCATAAGTGAATTTTAAATGTCTGATGGTTGGATTTTAGTGGTGCACCCTTCTACCCCTGCCATCTTGATGATGATGACTTCGTACAATTTCAGAACAATAGTTTTGAGCAATTCTGCATTAATTATGCAAACGAGAGGCTGCAGCAGCACTTCAATCGGCATCTATTCAAACTTGAGCAGCAGGTAATCACCTTAGGAGTTTAGCAGCTTATTTTACTGGATACCATTGTTGACAAGGTACATTTTTGGAGAAGCATTGAAGCAAAAGAATTACTAGAAGCATCTTTTTTTTATGGAAGTTTTACTAGAAGCATCTTGTCATACTCCACACAATCCTTTTTTTTTTTTTACTATTTTGCATTTTTTTTCAATGAATGAGACAATCATTATGTGATTTTGTACCAGTTCCAAATTAAATTAAGAAAATTTGAATTTATATTAAGAAGTAAATGAAACTAATTACTTGATTTGTCTTTGCACTTGGTTTTGTTGCATGAACAATAATATGAAACAATCTGCTGTCTATGCTAGTGCACATATATAGGGAATGAACTTGTTGAAGTTTCTTATATCCCTCCCATTGGATCACTTTAGAATGCATAAGGAGCTGATAAGTTGCCATCATAATTTCCATTGAGGAAATGAGGTGAGGTGACAGTTCAAGTTTTGGTATTTGCTAACAATTTGACATGCATTGTTTACTTTCTCTAGGATAAAGCTCTCCTTTATTACTTGAACACATTTTATGCCATTTCTTGTAATTATCATTTGCTTTTTCTTTTCTTATTACCTTAAGTAGCTTGTGTCATTTTCTGATTTGGCTTTGGAAAAATTGTTTAGCTTCATGGTCCATTCTTGCTTTTCTTGTAAGCTCTTATGTTGACTATTTGTTCTATTGATTTCAGGTGTATGAAGTGGATGGGATTGACTGGACCAAAGTTGATTTTGTAGACAACCAAGAATGCCTGAATCTGTTTGAGAAGGTATTTATTCGCTTCATTTTTTAATAACACTCATATTTTACTCTGTTCATCAAATTTTTTAGTGAAAATGAGCCTCTGCTGCATACTTTTGTACAAGCAGAGCATTAGATGCACTGGACTTCTACTTTATCTTCAAATTATGTGAGGATTAATAGACTATATATCAGACTTGGATACTGTTTCAAAATGTGACCTTGTGTCCTATTGATAGGCTTATATCATCTCTTTGGAATTGACATTTTAAAAACTGGAATGGCTGTTTCTCTGCTTCAATTGATGACTTCTCTAATACCTTGGTTTGTGCAGAAACCCTTGGGGTTGCTGTCTTTATTGGATGAGGAGTCAAATTTCCCAGGCGCTACTGATTTGACCTTTGCGAATAAACTTAAGCAACACTTGAAGAATTATCCTTGCTTTAAAAGTGAAAGAGGAAGAGCTTTTGGTGTACAACATTATGCTGGCGAGGTAAATAAAAAAGGCCCCTTGAATATTTATTTAATTGTTCTCCCTCTCATTCTGTTCCCTATTTGACTGTGATTTGAACTATCAAAACCTTATGATGGATAGCATTTCTCCTGCTGCTTTTGTTCCTTCTTGAAACTAATTATCAGATTTCATAAGATAATGAATTAAATATTTTCTGAATGGTAGATGTGTACAACTAGGCATTCTGTTGAACCTTTTCTTATTTAAATATCTGTTCTTGTTTGGATTTTAATCAGGTTATATATGACACAAACGGCTTTCTGGAAAAGAACCGAGACCCAATGCACTCTGAGTTCACCCGACTACTAGCATCTTGCAGCTGTGTATTACCAAAAATGTTTGCCTTCAAAATGCCTAACCAATCCCCCAAATTAACATGCTCATCAAATAAATCTGGTGGAATTGAATCCTCAAGCCAAAGTGTTGGCACGAAGTTCAAGGTATTTAGTATTTGCTGCACTGAGGTCGATAAAAAACTGTGCAATCTTGTAAAGATTATATCTAGAAATGTGATCAGTTGCAAGAGTTAATTTATTTAAAAGGCAGATGATATTTGGAGTGTTTATGGTTAGAAAGCTTCAGAAATTTGTCAATGATTTTTCATCAACTGACCTTCCCTGCCTCTAATTGCCCACTTTCCTGAGCCCTCCTTTTCCCCAATTTAGTTATAAGCTCTTTCACATTGCCTTGTGTTTATTCCCAAATTTTTCTGGAAAATATTGAAATATAACTTTGGCTATAGCATCATTATTTTCTGAGTACAATGATGTTATAGGCAAAAGTTTTGAGCATTGTCTTCTGTATTTGTAGGAACAATTGTTCAAACTAATGCACCAGTTGGAGAATACCACACCTCACTTCATTCTCTGTATAAAGCCAAACGTGAAACAGCTTCCTGGTTTGTTTGAAGAAGATCTTGTCCTGCAACAATTGCGTTGTTGTGGAGTTAGGGAGGTTGTGAAGATTTCAAGATCTGGATATCCTACTCGGATGACACATCAAGAGTTTGCAGGAAGGTATATGACGCTAGCTGTCTTTCACTTAACCAGTCATGCAAATAAGTTCTTTGTTGGTTACATCTATTCTTATCATAAAACTGAACTTAAATTTAGGTATGGGTTTCTACTCTTCGATACAAGTGTACCTCAGGATCCATTAAGCATATCAGTTGCAGTTCTACAGCAATTTAATGCTCTTCCTGAAATGTATCAAGTTGGATACACTAAAGTGTATTTTCGAACTAGCCAGGTTTGTGTTTTTTTTTTTTTTGGCCAATAAGGTTTGTGTTAATACTTCCCTGAAAGTTCATTTATTTTTTTCTGGGCTAATAATTAGGATAACAATCATTTTTCAAAAATTATCCTGGGTTATTTTCTTTTTGTTTTTATATTAAAAAGGAAACATCAACTGCAATATGTAGGATTGTTTGACCATATAAGAATCTGTTTTCATCTTGATTATGTATTTCTGTACCTTTAGTTATGTAACCAGTGTAAATGAATGTTGTGCTTTTGTTAGATTGGTCTCTCATCACTAATCTGCTACTGCTATATTTAATTCAGGAGGTGATTATCAAGTTTTACCTAAAATATATATGCCTAATGGTTGGTTAGATGAGACAACTAAATGAAAAGAAATTTTATAGCACAGAAGCCTTTGTTGCCGCTAGTTCCATTATGCTTTTAAATCATAAGATAAGTTTGAAAATTGGCTTCAGACAAATTTTATATTACCTTCCAACCAAGGTTTCTTGCGTTTGTCTTGGCTAATTAGCTCAGACAGTTTGCTGCCCATCTCTTCCATGTTCTCTCACGTTTGTTTTCTTATCATTTCTTCTTTCTCCACTTTTCCTTTTTCTCTCTTTCCTTTCCATGTTTCTCATTTTTGTGCTGTTTGTATAAATATTTTACTTATTAAACCAATCAAATAGCTTGATTTCAAAAGACTGCCAATTTGGTGACATTTCTAATTGACAAATGAGAAAAGTACCTTTTGTGAACTACCAACTTATCCATGATGTTGGACGTGCATTGTATATACTTCTCCAAATATGAGACCAAGAGGTCTTTGATATGTTGTGGAACCTTGCTTAAATATGGCATTAGAAAAATGATATACGTAACGTTTCATGAGACCTTATAACTGCTTTCAAATAGTTCTCGCCTAAGATTTCCATGTATGACATTCATTTCTGTATTACTGGGTCACAGATCTGTAAATTGGAGGAGCACAGAAGACAAATTTTAGAAGCCATAATCAGAATCCAAAATTGGTTCCGTTGTTGCAAGGCTCGTTATTACTTCAAGGAAGTTAAAAAAGGAGTGGCAGTACTACAATCATGTAATACTTGAAGATATTTCTGATTAAATTTAACTCTTCTGCAAAAAATTTATAGTTTTGATTTGTATGCTGGAAATGCTTATTTTGGTGGTTTTAGTTATAGTTCGTTCTTGACATGATTGATTGGATATTTTGAAACATGTTAAACTTTTATCCCTACCGATGTTTAAATTCATTCACTTTCAAAATGCAGTCATCCGTGGTGAAAATGCCAGAAGGAAATGTCATTCAATTGCACATTGGACTTCTAGTTGCCTCAGAACAGCTGATGAGCATCTGGTTGCAGTTATATATTTACAGTCAGGTAAGTTTTGTGTTACTCATTGGAAACTTTCAGTTCTTTTCTTAAGCAGCGTTTCTTATTCTTTTACTCTGCAGCTATTCGTGGGTGGCTGACTCGGAAACAACTTTGTGACAAGCGCAACCTGAAGCAGTTAGGTCATGAGAATACAATTCATAAAAGAAGACAGGGAAAAAGAATGTCTGAAGTTAAGGTACTTGATATTTAACTAATTATCTGTCCTAGCACCTACATTGCAGTGGAGCAATGTTAAGCATCTAGGTATCACCTTTGTGGCAACATTATCTTCGATCTTGAGAAACAAAATATCAATCTCTTCTTCTTTCCCTTTCTTTATTCCATGGATTTTTCAAACGATTCTTATGGAATGGAAATGATCCACATAGGTTTATCCACTTTTTTTCTTGCAGCATATTGAATACATTCATTTATAAATACATTCTGTTGATTGGAAACCTTAACAAATTCCAAACTTATAATTGCTAGCTTATTTTCAGATGCAAGTTGCAAAACATGGAGTATGTTGGGTTCTTTTAGACATTTGTTTGTGTCAGATAATGATTGTTCTTTGTTGGCATTATTGTGGGTCTGAGTTGATTTTTTTTAATGATATGGATTCATATCATCTATTACATGCATAAATCACTGTTGGGACTGATTGGCCCTTAATAATAAAGAAGATAAGACCATAACTTGCCCATACTGTTTAAACAAATAGATCCACTATGAGTGCCTTTTACAGTTGGAAATTCATTTTGTTCTCTATTTTTCTGAATTAATCTCATTTCTTTCTGCATTCTCTTGTCCGACTAGATCATGCCTCAAGATCAGGTTGAGGCTCAGAGTTCAGTTTTGGTTGAGCTTGAGAAGAGGGTTATCAAGGCAGAAACTTCTTTGGGACAAAAGGAGGAGGAAAATGCTGCCCTTAGGGAGCAGTTACAGCAATTTGAGAGAAGGTGGTCAGAGTATGAGGGGAAGATGAAAACAATGGAAGAGACATGGCAAATGCAGATGGGATCTTTGCAAGTGAGTAATTTTTAGGACATGAACTTCATCCAAAGAAACATTGCCTTTAGTGACTGAAGTGGTTGTCTTATAATGTCAGCAAGTTGACGTGCCTTGCTTTTACTGATTGAATTGGTTGTCTTATAATGTTAGCAAGTTGATGTGCCTTGCTTTTAGTGATTGAAGTGGTTGTCTTATAATGTCAGCAAGTTGATGTGCCTCTTAAATGCCTTCACAGTTTTTTACTAACTTGTTAGCAACTTGATAAAATGGAGCTCATGCATAATACCATGTTTCACTATTTTTCTTCTTTAGATGCTTGGTTATCACCAATTCAATAGTTTCAAGAAATTATAAATTAAGATTGTCTCAGATTGGTATCATTTGCCTGTTTGCAAGGTTAGCTTGAACGTAACTTTTTGTTTTTTTGTTTTACTTCAAAATTTTATACATGTTTGTGATCATAATTGTACAACAAGCATAGTGTTCTAGTTATTCTTTGACTACTTGTCATGTAGCTTAAGTAGAGACTACGAGGCACACCAATGGAAGAATGGATATTTCAAGCTATAATAGTAAATTTGTTTTGAAGTAATTAGATGTGCGAGTGTGTTTATTTCTCTTGACGACTTAATATGTGCACCCTCACCCTGCACCTGTATGCATCTTGTAATTAGAGACATTATGAAATAAGTGACAACATTAGGTGGTGTAGTAAATTGATGATTGTCAGATTGTCAGTTGAAAGATTTTATCAGGTCTTTGAAAAAAATAGTATGCTCATATGTACTGTACGTGAGTTGCAGCATGATGCATCTATTTCTATGCCTGAGAATACTCTTGTGATTTCATTGCAGGCGAGTCTTGCTGCTGCCAGAAAGAGTCTTGCAGCTGATAATAATGCTCCTGATAAACCTGGCAAACTCGAGTCTTCTGCATCACCGCGTTGCTATGATTATGAGGACAATGTGTCTGGATGTCGAACCCCTGGTGGAAACACACCCATCAAAGTTTCTGGTCCAATTCATGATTTCAGATCAGGCAGAGAGCCTAATGGTTCTATAAATGCTGTCAGCAAGATGGCTAAGGAATTTGAGCAACGGACCCAGAATTTTGAGGATGATGCCAAAGTACTGCTTGAGGTTAGAACAGCGCAATCATCTTCGAATGTACATCCTGATGAAGAACTAAGAAAGTTGAAACTAAAATTTGAGACATGGAAGAAAGAATATAAAGTCAAATTACGGGAGACCAAAGCAAGATTTCATAAACTTGGGCTCGGTGAAGTTGAAAGAAGTCGTCGAAAATGGTGGGGGAAGTTGAGCTCAAGAGGGTTTTGACATTCCAGATTTTGATCTTTCTGCCAGTGAATCAAGATATTTACGAGATATTAGAGAAGAGCCACGGGGCAATGTCTAAATTTTGACATTCCAGTTTTGGCTTATCCTCCGTAATGCAGTTGGGGATTGTATTTAAAGTTCTACCAATTTTCATACTCGGTGGAAGGGTTGGTTGTCTTGTGAATAGCCTTTAGGTTTTATTGGGAAATGTCAGCCCTGTCTTTAGTATAGATTCAGCTTTTAGATAATTTGTGTATATTCTCGTGCCATCGATGAAATAGCAAACATTGTGGTACCAAAATTATGAATGAAGTTGTTCATATGGCCTTCTTTTCTTTCTATACCATTTCCTCTTATAAGGTACTACGATGGTATTAACATCTTTTCTCCTGCTGAGGCCATCAGGAACCGCTAGACACTTAATGCTTGTTGATGAATTGCATGGAGCTGTAACTATACTCGCTTGTCATTTCGTTGAGCTTTTGCATTGATTGACCATAGACTAGACGTGTCCAAATTTTCAAAACGAATCCCCTTAATGAACAGCTATGGAGGGAAGAAACTGTAGCTATTGATCATTGCACAAGGATGTTGGAGAACAATGTACACTACTAAGGCAGAGGGCAAGGGTACCCTGGCTAAGGAGGGTGGTAGATGTACACAATTCTATTTAAGGACTGTTTTAGAAAGAAGGAATATTAACAAAATTACTTCTTCCATAATCCCTTAGGCAGGATATTAGAAGCGACATCGTGTGTAGAGGATGTGAAAAGATAGTAAACTACCAGATCCCTTTTGACGTAGTTGAGAGGTTAATTCAACTTTCACAGTAGATGATTTGAAAAGGGCTTGTTTCCTTCTTCTTTTTTTTTTTTTTGTTGTGTCTTTGATCAAAGTATCCACCGACGGATCCAGTGACTAATCTCTTCGCTGATAAGAAGGCACCTCACAGGATGGGACAGTTGGCCCAATAATTTAAGGCTGTTCCATACCCAAAGCCAAGGATCGAACCCTTGACCTTTGGTTAAGGGTGGATGAGTCCCTTGCCACTCAACCACACCTCTTGGCTTGTTTTTTCTGAATCTACATAAAGCCGTAGGTCTTGATGTTTTCAACGCTCACTTTTTCGATCAATTTTTTTTTTTTAGGCAGTGGATGCAAATTTTCAAGAAATGTAAGGTACTGAAAGGAACCTACATTTGCTTAATTCTTAAGGTGAGAACTTAGATCTCCATAAGAGATTATAGACCTACATCCTGCTGCAACTTCGTATACAAGATTATAGCCTTTAGGGAGTGTTCATAAAGGAAATGTTAACTGGAGAAAACATCCTCATCGTGTAGGAACTAGGAGCCATTCAAGGGTACAATAGAAAGAGAACAACTAGAAATTGTGCCATAAAGGTGGACTTTTAGAAGGCCTTTGACTCACTGGAGTGAACTTCCTCGTAAACACCATAAATGCCTTTGGCTTCCTAAAGCTTTTTATAAATTGGATGAACTAGTGTATTACTACAGTCTCATATGGGGCATTGGTAAATGAAGAACTTATAAATAGTGTCTGAGGACATTGAGCCTGAAGCCCGACCCAATAGGGCCTAAAGGCTTAAATATGAGGCCAAGCTTGATCGGGCTAGGTCCTAAACTATTTTTAAAGTATTTTTTTATTATATATATATATATATATCTAAAATAAATAAGGTGAAACTCAATTTATTTTTAAAGAAAGTGAATAAAGATTATACATGAGAAATGCAACATTCAATTAATTAACAAAAATGCTTAATTAAAAAATTAATTTTTAGTGAATGTATAAATTAAATGTACATAAAATAATAAAATCAACAAGTTAAAACAAAGTTTATTTTAAAAGAAATGAACCAAAACGATTATATATTAGAAATATAATATTACTTTAATTAACAAATAAAACAATAATACTATGAAAATCATTTTGTTATCAAAACAAAAGAGTGTCGTTTAATAATATATCCAAATTTTTTTAATGATACAATTTACAAAAAGTTGAAATGAAAATATCAATTAGTGTTGGAAAGTGGAGACTGGGGAGTGAATACTGAAGTTAAGTAAAGTAAACATAGAGAGACAACAGTTAAGAATCTGTAAAAAAAAGAAGAAGTAAACACACATACACTCAAACACACACATAAGTAAATAATTATATCTTCAATTACAATTACAAAATGCTAAAGCAATCACATGAAAAATAACAAAAACTAGAAACAAAGATTAAGATAACAAACTTGTAGTAGAGGAATGAGATAGCAATACTTTCATAAGTTATCGGTATCATATCTATTGTAGATATTAGACTTATTAAACATTGAGCCTCAAGCTCTATGTGCACATATCTGAGCTTAAAGCTCTTTTTACGTTGACTACTCCGGTCACAACTCTTTTATGTGAACATGCATATTTATGTAATGAAATGCAACATTTTAACATAATATATCATTAATCACTTTTCAGTCAAGAAATACATTCAATTATCACAATTCATTGGATCTATGTCTAGCATTAAACACATAGTTGAGAATTCACTTTTCTTATCCACATTCAAATCACAACACTCCCAATATAGTTCTGACTATTAAACTCTTCGAAAAATCAATTGTCCGGAATCATCAATGTCACAATTATATCAATATAGATTCAATACAGAAACATCCAGTTTAATCAAAACAATATAAACAGAACTCATTTCTAATTGATGTCACACATCTAGGTTACTCACAGTACACTCCAATTAGCTATTGCATCGATGAATCGGTAATGCTTAGATGGTGTTGGTTGATTTGTGCCTCTAAATCAAGTAATACACACACGTACACATTACTAACTTATTTAATCAAACAAGTACTCAATCATGTACATGTATATGTGTTGTGTTCAATGCATGCTCAATTGATTATCCCGAGTATGTAACCTTATTAAAAAATCTTGCTTATTCATTCATCAAAGTTTGTATATAACTAGTTTGTCATTAGGTTATGCTTTACGTAAGTTTGATTACCCTAAATTCATCAATCATACATTCATCAATTATTTCCAAACATTAAATATTCACACAATTTTCCAATTCTCATTCAATCATGCCTAATTCATTTCTTATATCCTTTGAATCACGTTTGTATTCACATGAATATCTTTGTACCATTAACAACTCATACTTCTCAAATTCATGTACATTGATATCAATCATTTCCTTCCTTAAATTATAACCTGAATTAATAACTTAAACTTACCAAACACTTGATCACTTAATCAAACAACTTTCTATATTCATTTTAACCCCATTCAAGTCCAGTTACACCATTATAAAGTGTTTTAACCTTATATAGTCTAACAATTGCCTAAAAACAACCTTTTCTCCCTCCAAAGTACTTCCAACAACCGTGAGAAGAAGCGTTATAATTCCCATGATCGTGAGATGAGTGAACCAAAGGTTTTCTCACCCATAACCTTCATTTTGCTTCCAATTTTTACTCCTTTATGCTCCTTCCAGCTTACCTTCACTAAAGTCCATCAATTTCACTTCAATTCCTTATCAAATTCATGTCCAAATCCAATTCAAAAATCATTCATTACATAATTTATAAATAAGGTCTTTTATGCATTAAAACCAAAACAAAATATGCCATTCATTTGATCCTACATGTAGTCCTAGTTCTTTCCTATTTCAAGATCACTATATTAGCACCTTTCTTTGGCATCAATTTACCTTCCTTGTACTTCAAATTTCACTGTAATTCATTCATATATAGACAACCTATAGCATACGATTCATACCTCAAGAATACAATATAACATATCCAAGTTCTTCTATTAAATTCTAGCACAACCTCTTGATCAACATAACATGTAATATATCCCCAATTTAAACAACATAAACTTTCCAATATAACATGCGATAAAGAACAATCTTTCACTTACTTATTTAGCTCCAATTCCAACTCAATTCATCAGGTCAACTTTGCCTTATATTCATGCAAGAATCAACACATGTTCAAGATAACAATAGGATGATTTTCAGCTAGGATAAGAGACAATAATAATATGATTCTTTAACTATTTTATGAAGGGTAAAAGTTTGGATTATTGATGTAGCAATTGGACATAAACATGGCAAAACACAAGGCTGTAAAGATTGAGAGGATTTCGGTGGTGTGTGAGAAGAAGAAAAGTAAAGAATAAACATAGTTGGGATTACACCCGCAGGAGCTTTACACCTAAGGTGCTAGATGCCACCATCTTAAGTTTACATATGTCCATAGGCATGGTCTCCATTTGTCAAGTATATAAGTTGCCATATATCACTTAATTACTTAGTCCATTTGTCACACAACCATTGATGCCATTTGTCAATTAATAACTTATGCTAAATGTTACTCATTTGTCTATGCCAATTGTCACTTATTCATATGCTTAATCATCCTAATTTTCCATGTATTCATTTGTCTTGCCATTTGGCATTTTTCCTAGGCCAAATGTACATTTTAATTCATCAATTTTTCAATTGCACCAAATTAATTCCAAATTTACCACTTGTAATCAATCAAACTAAAATGCAAGGCATAAATAATACACAATTCACATTATGATCATTTTAACCTTTTCATACCCCAAAATAAGTCAATTGAATACATATACAATCTTTACAATCTGTCCTAAATCATAATTTATGTGTGTATGCTATTAATATGCATGTGAATGCAATGACATTCATGAATTCTCAATGATATGGTCATGTACAATATTCTAGGGTTCTAATCGTTAGTATGGAAAAAAGGCTATTACAATTTGTTTATGTTCTTCCTAGTTATGAAAGATCAGTAGCTGATAGTCGAGTTCTTCGTGATGTAATTACTAGAAGACATGGACTAAAAGTGCCTCATGGTAAGCTTTGCTATATAATATAGGAAGGCTGTTTGAAATTTTGTATATGAGATAATGTAAATTGAATAACTTATGTGGTGTTTTTTTTAATATAGATTGCTATTACCTAGTTGACGCAGGTTATACAAATTGTGAGGGCTTCCTTGCACCTTTTAAGAGTCAAAGGTACCATTTGAATTAATGGTGTCAAGGTTACCAGTCAAGAACTCCAAACGAATTTTTTAATATGAAACATTCGACTGCACACAGTATAATTGAGAGGTGTTTTAGGATTCTAAAAATTAGGTGGGTTATTCTTAGGCGCTATCATTTTATCCAATAAAGACACACAATCGAATTACTATAGCTTGTTGTTTGCTTTATAATTTTATTAGGCATAAGATGAGTTTTGATCCTATGGAGAGTAATTTAGGAAATTATTTTCATACCAATCTAGTTGTTGAGGAGGAATGTATAATTGCTATTGACCCAATTAATGCTTGGATATGGAGAATTGAATTGGCACGCGAAATGTTCAATGAATGGCAAACATCTAGGAAAAATGAAAATTGACATTTTTTAGATGTTTTATTATGTTTGAGTGTTAGGAGTTTTTATATTATTGTTTACGTAAGTTGTTGTACTATTTGTTGTTTATGTTATACTAGCAGAATAATATTGCGCAAATGCGCAATAATAATGCCCTGTGAATTAAAATAGAAAATGATTATGATGTTAATAGTAATAATAATAATGAATATATAAAAAGTTTATCAAACATTAGAATAATTTTTTATTAGAATATTCTTTTGCTCATAAATTTATTTTTTGATTTACCAAAAAAATCGATTAGAATAATAAGTACATATACTTATGTAGAAAAAAATAGTATTAAAAATAAATGTAAGAATTACATCCAAATAATTTGATCGTAAACGAAGACTTATATAAAATTAATGTAACCATATTATATAAATACGAAGATGATCTTATAAAGCAATACATTGTATTAGTAAAATAATAAACAACGAATAGTTATTTTAATGCTCAGTTATTTTAATCGGTTACAATGTAAAAAGTAGTTATTAAATAATAAAATTTTAAATATGAAAGGAAAATTTTATAAAGAAGATTTAAATATATTATATTGAAAATATAAAAGGAATGCATATATCTTGACATATTTATATCTATTTAATTAAATTTCATTACATATTTAAATTATTTATAAATTAATTCCTAATTTTAAATTTCCCATATTTATTATACATTAAAATTATATACTAATATAATCAAATACAGATTTTTTATATTTAGAATTTAATTACAAAATTTTAAAATTTTCTTATAATGTAATTACAAATTTTTTATTTTTCACATCAATTTCAATTAAATTAACAGCCATTGTTATTGCACATTTGCTCAGTATCACTCTGGTAGTAAATCATAACGTTGGGTCAGATCGACCATTGGAATCTCCAATATCTAGATGTTCCAAAATGCCCTCAAAAGTTTTCAACTGGCCATCGTCTCTCATTGTCTTAGATGAGGAAGGTCTTTGCGGTCTTAACGGAGCTTTTTTAATGTACTCTTGACTTAAATCACGAATATGCCATCCGCCCAAACCAACTTAGTCAAATACTTTTGGACTAATCCCAACCACAAGTCTGGCATCTAAACCAATCAAGGCAAAATGAAGTTATGCAAACGCATCTAATAAATATCATTATTTCTTTTAAAATAAGAATAAACCAACCAGCATACACAAAGGTACTATCAAGTAGTTAAACCTTGTCCCTTTTATCACAAATATGGAGCCAAATCTTCATAACGAGTTACAAGTTAGTGCGTCCAGCTTTGCCAGTATAATGAGATCTGTAGGTTGTTTATGCTGTCCCAAGCGAGGGGAAGCGGAATGAGGCAATGGACCAACCAAACTCCTCAACATGCATCCCACCATCGAGCATTGATCTTTGGACGTCACTAAGAACATTTGACTTTAGAAACACCATTTCAATACGGATCCTATAAAACTTTTGTCAGTTTTTCAAAAATAATATGCAGCAGAAGAGAAAGTTTAAGAAATCATCTAATAAGTATTACAGTCCTACAAATGCAACTGTAGAATAAGCATTGGCTATTGACAGCAATGTTAATCCTTATCCATAGCAATACAAACCTCAAAAAGGATCAGAAACATTAGAATTGATTAGAAATTTTGTCAGCTGAAAATTTTGGCCATGAGCAGACGCCATAGAACTTAAATGGTTGGCTCATGGCTATCAACAAATCCAATGGTTGAAGTGATATGGCAGCAATACAAACAATCCAATGAGATATATTTTGACATCCATTGAAAGAATCAAAATTGAGGTCCCAATCACAAATACAATATTTCTGTTTAAAGTTACTATTAAATTGAAAACAAGCTGAAAATTATATTGCACAGAGTTCAGGGTCATATGTCATACACTAAATCACAAAATTCTCTCAAAAACATTTGCTGTTTTACAAAGAAAAAATAAAAGGCCTAGACCTGAAGTTCACTTCTCTACTGATCCAGTATCTGAAGCTAAAGCTAAATGCACTTCTATTTTTGTATCCAGAAATATATCAATATTCCAGTCAAATTTCAGTCAAGATTACCTGCCAACAACTGTACTACCTATACTCTTGGCTCTCCACAACCAGTGATTTGCAATCCTCCCAATCAGAATTTGCAGTTATGTCCTAGAAAAGAACATTTGATTGTAATACATATAGGAGAAAAGTAGAAACATTATATCAATATTCCAGTCAAATTTCAGTCAAGATTACCTGCCAACAACTGTACTACCTATACTCTTGGCTCTCCTCAACCAGTGATTTGCAATCCTCCCAATCAAAATTTGCAGTTATGTCCTAGAAAAGAACATTTGATTGTAATACATATAGGAGCAAAGTAGAAACATTTATTTTTGTACTTTTTTCACACGTGAATTACGGACAATGATTCCTGTTCAAGTAATAAAATAGTAAAACAAAACAATTTTGTACTTCAAGATAAAGTATAAAAGGTCAAAAGTTGGAGAGATGAAGAATTAGGAATTGGGTCTGGCCTGTTGGAAGGCAAGGACCATAAGAAAGCATGCAACTGGTATAAATAGCATATGCAGTTGATAAAAAATGAGAGAGAAGTGTCATGATAAATGCAGGAAGATACCTCCTAAAAGAGTTGTTGGATTGTTTCCATTCTGGAAGATTCCCAAGCAATATGCACCACTTACTCTTGTATGCTACAGAAAATGGAACAAGATGAATGGGAAGAAAAAACAGGAAGTGAACAGGAAGAGACGGACATGAAAACAGAGAAGACAAATTAGCTGAAGTTGTTGCAGATGAAAAGAAGGAGATGCTCCAAATAATGAATCATGACTAGGCAATTACCCGAAATAGATAGTTCTCTGGAGATAAAAGTCAATTTCTGACCATTACCGAAAACCATGTCCACATGGGGGAAAACTTTTGATAGCTCAGAAACTTCCATACATCACATTTCAGGTGACAAAGACAAACAGGTTCATCAGATTTGAAGCGACAAAGGACTGAACTGAAAAGTGGGAAAATAGTTGAAGAAAAGTACTTTTTGTATCCTTATCACGAGTAATACCTTCATCACCAGTAAAACAAACATCATTGTAACTAGGATCAGGGCCATGGATCTGTTTGAGGGATTGGATTTCCTTCATAATCTGCATTTTCATAGGAAATTCGATGTAAATTGATTATGCAATAACAGTTTCATTTACAACCTGAAAGGAATAAAACCTGAAAAACAACTAATTTCCAATTTGGAGAATGATTTATACCTACAGAAGGGGTTAGAGTGGGAGAAATTCATGTCTTGGGGAGGAGAAATTCTTCCAAGAATCATTGTACCATCACCCAAATCCATCCCACCATAGCACAACAAAAACGAGTCACTGGTCCCCTTTAAGCTTTCTCATGGTTTTACCTAATCCCTATCTGTAATTTCATTTGCTTGTTGACTAACACACAGTCTTCTTGTCTTTTAACTTTTACTATTTTTTTTCTTTTTCGTTTCTGGATTTGATACAGAAGTTGAAACTCCTGTTCAAACTTCAATCGTGATAGGATAGAAGAGTTGCAGTTCTAGCTCTAGTTTTCGTTGTAGTTCAGGCCAGAAAAGTTGCAGTTCTAGTTCTAGTTCTGATTCTGATTCTAGTTTTAGTTCAAGCACTTCAAGCAGAGCAGTTATTGTTAGTCCGCAATTGCAAGCCTTATGGGAGCTTGAATTCAGAAAAGCGTTTCTTATATTAAGCTAATTATCATATTTACACAATATAATTAGAAGAATCTAAAATTTGATATTTTCGTGATGAACATGAAAATAAGAGGTCTCTGAAAATAATGAAATACATAGAGACCGTGATTAAGAACTTATCATAATGGAAATACATAAATCAAGTATTAGGGCTTTCTCCATATTAACTTGTTTCTTTTTCGTTAAAGGACTCCACCAGCATTAGACCCTCATGGAGGAGATGCTTTTGATATCCTTAACCAATGCAGCAGAACGCCCAGCATTCATATTAATATCAAATAAAAAGCAAGCAAGGAAAAAACCCTTAACTAAACATTCTAACTGGGCTATGCTTCAATAGGATGGTAATCTCATAGTTGCACTAATGACTTATCATACAAAAAGGACCACAAATAGTTGAATACATCAATTCAGTGCAAAATTTTATCAACCAAAGGAAAGGATAGCATTTAACCATGTTAATAAACAACCATAACACAAATAGCCATAACATAGTCGTGAAAGCAGTTTATTTGAATAATATGAAAAGAAACTGTATAAAAGATAAGAAATTACAAGTATAATTTCCTTTTGGTTACAACTAAACGGGTTCATGTCAGTGAGCAACTTGATAACCTAAGAACAATGATAGCAACTAAAAACATTAACTTACCCATCGGACCAGTCCCTGTCTCCCGGCTGTAATCAATCAGATCTTTCATACTGTTTACAACTTCAGATATCTGTAACATTGATCATGTTGTAAGAAGCTATTGAAAAATTAAACAATACATCAATTAGAGAACACGATAAACACCATTATGGTGCTCAAAACAAATCTTTTCAAAAATCAAAAGAACAACTTAAAGATTTAAAACAATATTTGCAAACGGCTTTGACAAATTAATTCTTGAACCAAATATCAATGTAAAAGAAAGAAAAAAAATCAAACCTGGTCAGGTTGGGATGTGTGGACAATCAAAAGGACTACCAAAGAAGTATTGAGGGGAACTAACCTCCAACTAAAAAAAGATGCAGTGCGAGGAACTTTTTTTAATCCAAGTTTCCCATTTTATTATTAGGCCAAGGAAAAGAACAAACAAGTACCTGATTGTTCTTGATGATCTTTGAAATCAGAGCAGAACAAAATGTCCTAGATAAAAAAATCCACAAACTCTTAGTGTAAAGAAATTTCTTTCAGAACACACAACTGATTACAGTATAATCAAAGGATATAGCTGTATCAAGCAGCATTTTTGAAGCCATTCATAAATCATTACCTTCCGCATACCTTGAGAAACATTGCAAACTGCCTCTGCAGGGAAAAGGAGAAAATGTCATGGTTAAAGAAAGCATAAATTCTTTCTATTGTAGCAGAAAATATGATAAAAAAACACCAAAAATCCAGATAAACTGCACCAATAATCTGAAAGTAACTCGGCCAAAATACTGCACAGCTCACACTAATTATTTTAGGGAGCAAGATCATAGACGCAATTGCTAAATTTTTCCTCATATATAAAACTTTAAACCACAGCAGCTATTCTATATCTTGAGAGAACATGTCCAAGTAAATCATACGG
>JANITW010000005.1:39386500-39405950 GCA_027564335.1 Erythroxylum williamsii
TTCTTGTTCCCTACTATAAATATATCTCTCTCAATACTCCATAACTTCACCAACATATACAAATACAATAATTCCACTAAAATTCAAAACATCAAGATCTCACTAACCCATAAAATTTTCAATATAATAACATTCAAGATTCTCAAATCATTCCAATTATACCCGGAATTATTCATGAATGCATGTACAAGTATTTTCATGTGCAACAATCAAGTATAAGTATGTAGCAAGTTATGCATGAACATGGAGAATACATCCCTAACTCTCATTAGTCACTCACATTTACCATCCTACCCTTCCCTCTAGTAATGGGATGTTACATATTTACTAATTGAGATTTCTCATGTAGCAAATAGATATATCCATAATGTAAAAGAATCGATAAAGATTATAAGAAACTTTTCCCTACCAAAAGATAAAACATCCTACATATATTAATGTGTGTAAGATTATGGAGTTGTATGCTTCGTGTAGCCACTTTATTAATTATTTGTTTTGTATATTTTGCTTTAATACAATCAACACATATACTAAGATTAGTAAAATCCAAATTGATGAAGATCCAATTCTTTACTGTTCTTTGTATTCTTTTCTTTTGTAAGTAACCCAAATGTTTATACTATAAGTGAGTTAAATTTTTAGCCACTGAACCATATTTAATGCCAATATTATAACGCAAGGTCAATAAAATCTCAGCAAAAAGGTTATCAAACTTGAATTTGTAATAAATCACAAAAAAACATCGAAATCAATAAATGGTTATTTTTTATTAAACTATAACATCCGTTTCCAAGCTTAAAGGAATATCTAATTACACAAGTTTTGACAAAGAAATTAAAATTTGAGAAATAATAGGATCATAAAGTTTTTGAAAAAGATCTAAATAATGTTCAATATCTAAAATCAAATATTAGTAAGTTTTAATGGCTTTATCTTTAGATTTGATTCAATTACCTATAAACACATAATTTTCATTCAGTTTTGTTGTTTGGGTAAATAAGGAATCCTTGCATTATATTTGAAATATGAGTGGTGCAACCAAAATCAACCCACTAAGTGTTAAAAGAAAATTCCATCAAATTTAATTCAAAATATACAAAAGCACTATGCACACCTTTCTTTTCAAACTATTTCTTATATTTCAAGCAATATTTTTAAAAAAGTCCAATGGTTCCATAAAAATGACACTTATCATTATTATGTGAATTTGCGCAAATGACATATTAAACTTCAATGGTCCTTTATTGTCTTTTTAATCCTTATTTCCTAGTTTATTTTTAGCTTTTAGCTTACTTATTAGATTAACTAAGTAAATTCCATATTTCTTAAATCATTTTTCCTCTTAAATAAGAGAATTTTGTATCTCTTTCACATTCCATTTTTCATTTATAGTGATGTAATTTATTTGAAATGGACTATAACGAGGATGCAAGGAGTTAATGATAAATTGCACATGGAACTTTCACTAACTTCCAATCCCATATATCTCTATCTTACAGTTATATTTATCATTTCATTGACATAGCCAATCAAACTTCATAGTAGGTTAACATGTCCATTAGCGTACAAACTTCTGACTTATCAACAGTGTTAGATTGAGACGTACTTTGAACAAACTCTCTAAATTTTTTTAGCAATATTAGTCTTAAGAATTATTGAATTTATGTTTTATGTTATTGTCGTTCACATGAGTATTAAGCTTGGTTTGTTTGATCTTTCCCAACCCTTATGGAAAGATCTTTGTTCATTATTGCTGGTGTCAATAATAGTAGCAAGCTTATTAGTCAAATGTTCTAAATCAAGATCTAGAGCAATTAATAGAAATTAAACAAGTTCAAACCACTTAAAATTAAGTTGAGTGAATTTAGTAATAGAAGTTGCAAATAAAGAGAAATAAAAGAAAATATCGGGAAAACATATATTAATGCTCACAAATAATAATTCGACAAATAAGAGCATATACTATAGATTCAAATAACACTCACATAAATAATAAATACACATTGAATTTCTCTTTGGGTGATCCAACAATATAAATCAATAAACAAAATTGATGTCCTTTCCTTTTATCACATAATTGAGAATTACATATACTCTCATTAAACATGCTTGTAATCTTTGGAATTATTGAACACTTCTAATAAAAAATATTAATAAATGGTGATTTATTCATGTTTTAGTGTTTAGTGCATTTTGCTTGTTTATTTGAGATTTTTATTACTTTTTATACTTAATTAATTTTTATTGTATTTTTAGATTGTAATTTACTTATTTGGAGCCAAAAAAAAACAAATTGGGACAAGTTTGGGGCAATTTGGTGATGTTTTGACCAAGTTTGTAAAGAAGTTAAAAATCAATATGGACACCAACATGCCCATGTTGATCGCCACACAATTTCAGAGAGTTAGATGATCTCTTGATATGCCTGTTTCCATACCTATATTCACATTTTGAGCTTGTGTTCATTTTAGATTCAAGAGTTTTTGTGATTTTTAATTAACACTACCACCAAGATACCTATTTTGATGCCTGTGTACTACCTAGAATCCTAATTTTAAACTATAAAGCAAAACTAAGAGGAAAAGTGAGAGAGATGCTCTGGAAACACTAATTAATGACCTAGAATGACAAAAAGAACAAAGAACAAGCAAGGAAACACATTCAAAGTAGATTTTTATCAGTCTAAAGTGGACTTCAAAAAGATTAAAAGGCATTTCATCATGTTTTTCTATTTTTTGCTTTCCTTTAGTTTTTAGGTTGTCTTCTATGATTAGGAACAAAACTTTTATTGACATTTGGAATAAAGAAACCCTAGGATAGACCTTGTAATGATTTTATTTAAAATTTATTCATTCTTTAGTTTCATTGAGATTCAATTATATGCTTTTAATTATTCTTAACTCAATATTGCTAGCATGTTGATTAATATGTGATTTCATACAATTAAGACTAAGAAATCTTTTGTATGAATAAATCTAGCATAATTGAAAGAAGTTGCATACAAATCTAGAGATAGATCAAGATAAATTTTCTAAATTAGGGTCAAATTTAATAGTAGAATTTATAAATTGATTAATACAATTTTAAGGGTTTTAATTAGCAAGATATTTCAATTAATCAACCTAGGGTTAGGTGTCAATAGTCTTGAGAAAGATATTAGTACAATTAAGAAATTTCCATGGTCCAACAAACTATATATTAAATTGATTAGTGAAATCTTTATTTCATGAGAAGTCCTAAGAGATTCAAATTCTAGGTACCATTGTCTTCTTTGATTATTTTTTTAATTTAATTATAGTTAGTTAATTGTGATGATTTATCTTAGTTTATTATTTTAATTTCAAATTTGATTAATCATCATTACATTAATTTGTTAAAGTAGATAATGGAAAGACAGTAAGTACCGTTAATTTTAGTCCTCTTAGGGTCGACATGTACTTATCAGTACTAGTTACATCTACACTGAAAGATTATGGTTAAAACTAAATCATCAACCATATATCAATTAACCATGACCATATTCTTGATCATAAAATAATTAATCAACCTTTAGGCAATCCTCAAATATTTTATATCAATGAATTTTAATAAATCCATTATAATAATATATACATTATCATGTCATCTTATAATAGTATCATATATTCATGGGTAATTTAATTTAATTTAATTTGAAATTTATAAAAATATTTTAATTTGGCCACTTTACTAGTTAACAAATTATTCATAATATTGACATTAAATTAAACAGTAACGTCATATAATTTGATAAACATTATATGAAAAATATTGAAAGCAGTGAAGAATACAGATTGAAAAACGCTTGTGTTTCGGTTTGTGTTAAAGACACACGCCCTTAGATAGGTAATATGGGAGAATAACATGCTAATCTTTCATAAAAGGATTTTAGAGTTTCATCCTAGTGTAAGACAAGGCCTAAGATAAGCGTTCACCTCATATCATATTCGTTCTTCATATTTTAAACTAATGCTCATTAATAAGTACAATATAGAGTAGTCTCGTGTTCTAATTACTAAGTTGTTGTATGATTATAATATTAAGTAGCATAATATTAAAAGAAATTTTTTTAATCAACGTTTGACTCATTGAAACCCAATAATGTCAAAGTGCCAAAAATTAATACAGTAAAAAAACTCAAACAATAGAGGACTTAAGAGGGATTCTCTTATCGTTTATTTATCAATATTAAGCCTTTAAATAGGCATACAAAAAACTAGAAATAAGATAAGAACTGACAAAAACAAACTTGAGAAAAAAAATCTAAACCACTTCCTAAAGACTTGGTAAAACATAACAACTAGTACCTTCTAACCCTGTTAACTAGGACAAATTGAAACAACTACTAATTAAGTCAAAATAAAATAATTTTATCCAACAATCCCACCCCTAAATGAATATTCCTAATAGTAGTTTACATCAGAAACTTCCTATCTTTCAAACTCCAAGCATCTCCCTCAGCTTTTGAAATGTAGTTAGCTTGAGAGCTTTCATAAATATATCTACAATTTGATCTTCACTTCTATAGTCAACTACATAAATATTTTCATCTCTTGTAAGATCTCTTAGAAAATGATGCCTCGCATGAATGTGTTTGCTTCTCCCATGTAGAACAAGATTCTTGGATAACTTTATAGTTATATCATTGTCACAATAGATAAAAGTTAGTCCTTGTTGTTAAAATTGAACTTCTTCAAGAATATTCCTTAACCAAATTGTTTGACAAGCACATGCTAAAGCTGCTACAAACTATGTTTCTGTTGTAGATAAAGTAATAATAGGCTGCTTTCATGATGACCAAGAGATAGCTATTGACCCCATCATAAAAACATAACCAAATGTCCTTTTTTTGTCATTTAGATCTCCTGCACAGTCATTATTAGTAAATCCCACCAAGTCTGAATTTTCTCCTCTCCTATAAAATATGTCATAGTCAGTTGTGCATTGCAAATATCCAAAAATTCTTTTTTTGCTAGTAAATGCATTTCTTTTGGAGACAATAAGACTAACAACTCATATTATATCCAGCCTTATTGTAATAAGATACATCAAACTTCCGACAATTTGCTCGTAAAGAGTGCTATTAACACTTCTTCCATCATAGTCTTTCACAAGCTTTAAACCTACCTCTGCTGGACTTGTAACTAGATTCCAATCCTTCATCTAAAATTTGTTTAGAATTTCCTGCACATACTTTCTTTGATATATAAAAATTCCAACATCTAATTGAATAGCCTCAATGTCAAGGAAATAATGCATCCTTCCAAGATTAGTTAATTTTGTAGTGATTAACATTTTGAAGTGACTAATATTTGGCCTCTTACCATTCCATGCTTCTTCTGGTGTCATGTTCTGAACTGCAAAGGTTGGACTTCTGTATAAGATGTGGATGCTCCAGTTGACAACTTCTGGCTAGAAGTTCTTTGGAACTTTGCTTTACTGCAGTAGACTTTTTACGATGTTCATAGTTGTATGATTCTTTCTTTCACACACCTCATTTTGTTGTGATGTGTAGGATGTGGTTTGTTGTCTTTCAATGTCATGTTTTTCATAAAAATTCACAAATGTATGCAATTATATTCACCTCCTAGATCTATCCACAACACTCTAACTTCCATCTTCTTTTTCAACCATTGTTTTATATCTTTTGAAAGTTATAAAAGCCTTTGATTTTTTATGTAAAAAATAGACCCAATTTTTTCTATTTAAGCCATCAATAAAGGTAATAAAGTATTGTTTACCTCCATTTAAAGTAGGATTAACTAGCCTATAGATATCAAAAAGTATAATCTCCAATAACCTCTTTGCTCTTTTTTTTTTCCTTTTAAGAATGGCTCTCTATGTTGTTTACTAACAACACATTCCTCACAAACCTTTGAAGTGTTAGGAAGATATGGAAGACCAGCAACCATCTCTTTTGTTGAAGTGTCCATAAATCTTCAAAATTAAGATGACCATAATGATAGTGCCATAGCTAAGCTTGATCAATTAATTTTGCTACAAGACATGACTGATCAATGTTGTTGAGATAGAGAGGAAACATTCTGTTTGCCATCATTGGAACTTAAGTAATCAGTCCCAATTTGCTATCTTTAATTCGAAACACTCTATCTTTGATGATAATCTTATAGCCCTTCTCTTGCAGATGACTAATACTTAGTAGGTTGGTCTTCAAATATGGTACACACAAAAATACATTGGACATGGTTTGAGTAACATTACCTTTACTCTGAATGGGTACTTGGCCTTTTCCTATCACCAAGATCTTGGAATTGACATCAAATTTCACTGTCTTTGAATGATTCATCTAGAGTGGAAAAAAATCATTTATGATTGTTGCAACTAATGTCTAGATACGCAAATTTTTCCTAGAGTCTTCATTTTTATGATAGACCATCAACAAAGATACTTCTTCCTCCTTTTCTACAAAATTCAATTTTTCTCCATCGTTTTTAGACAAGTTAGTGAAAATTTTTGATGTATAATGTCTATACTTGTGGCATTGATAGCATTCCACATTAGATTTATCTCCTATCCTTGGTCTATTGAAGGCTGTATGTGATCCACCACATCCTCTTCCTCTTCTTAGGGATTGATACTCTTGATTTTAGTTGTTTTCATGTTGATTACCATGATTATTATTTCCTCTTCATTTTTCTCTACCTCTACCTCTGTCCGCACCTCTATTTGTTGAGTGATTTCCAGTTGAGGTCTTCAATTCTCGCTTCTCAGCGTCTGGTTGTTTGAAATTTTGTTCATGCACCATTAATGAGCTTTGCAGTTCATCAAGTGAAATCTCATCTACATCTTTAGATTCTTCTATGACATAAACAACAAAATGTTAAATTTTGGTGTCAAGGATCAAAGAGCCTTTTTAATGGCAATTATATCTTTTGTCTTATCCCTATGGATCAGCATTTGTTGACAATTGTCATCACATGAGAGTAGTCTAAAACAAATTCTTCTAACTTTGTTCAAATTGTTTCAAACTAATGTAGAGCTTGAACTTGTTGCCTCTTTGCTCTACCAGACCCTTGATACTTCTTCTCATTGAATCCCAATGAGAATTGTTTCAAGAATGGATCGATCAATGGCTTGAAACATGTAGTTTTTGGCTTTCAAATCTCTCGACTTCATCTCCGCCAACTCCTTCTGCTACACTTTAGTTAGCACCGATCCATTTTTTGGTGTTGCTACACCATATTCAATGACCTGCCAATATTCTTTTGAGCTCAAAAAATTCTCCATTAGCATGCTTCATTTTTCATACTAACCATCAAATTGAGGGATAGCTGGTTGAACAAAATTGTTTTCAAAAGCCATTGATGTTATGCATTTCTTTTCCTAGTTTACTACTATAGCACTTAGAGAATAAAGCTACAACTTTTAAATCTCTACCTCACACTCCCTTTTCATGGAACTCTCTACTAACCAAGCTTTGATACCACTGTCAAAGTGACAAAAACTAATACAGTAAAAAAACACTAAAACAATCCAAGACTTAAGAGGGATTCTCTCATTGTTTATTCATCAACAGTATGCCTTTAAATAGGCGTACAACAAATCAAAAACACAATAACAACTGATAAAAACAAACTTGAAAAAAAATCTAAACCACTTCCTAAAGGCTTGGTAAAACATAACAACTAGTACCCATTAACCCTGCTAACTAGGACAAACTGAAACAACTGCTGACTAAGTCAAAATAAAATAATGGCCTTAATCATGCAATGGAGAGAAAACAACCATCATTAATGAAAAATCACACATTTTCAAACCCAAATCTCCAATACCACATGTTATGATTATTCTTAATTATGCAAATTAATCCTTAAGTTTGAATGAATATAATATTCAAGATCTTAAAATTATATGATTTTCGTAATTCAATCATTCACCAGAGAAAAATATATCTAGATTCATAATAGCCTTTTTAAAGACAATAACTAATCAGAAGATCTCAAAAAATTACATTTCTCTCTCTTGACCTATTTAAATTGGATGGTATTTTTTATTGAGAGAAAAAAAGATTCCATTTTTATTTAGGATTTTCCTTTTAATATATTTACCATTAATAGGTATAGTAATTAGAAAGAATATCTTTCCATTGATCGACAAGTTACTGAAATCTAATAATTATTAAAGTGTAATTATCTTTTAACTAAATAGAAGTTAAATAATAAAATATGACACATGAATCCTAAAATAGAAAATATCTAACAATTGAATCTACTTATCTCGATAGTTTAACTCAAGTCTAAGTTTTAAGGAAGTAAAGCATTAAAATTAAGATTAAAATTTAAATTGTGGAACTAAAAAAAGAGCTCCAATAAATATAACCAAATTGAAGTTAGAACAAATATTAGATAAAATATATTATATACCATAAATTTATGTTAATCATAAATATATTTAATATTGAAATATAAGTATATTAAATGTGAAAATATATAATATGCCATATATTTATGTTATTCATAAATATATTCAATTTTTAAATATAAGTATATTAAATGTGAAATAAGAGGAAAAAAACTAATAGCATAAATGTGATATAAAATTCCCTTTCTTTCTAATGTCTCAAAATTTCATCAAACTAATTTGGAATTTTGTAGGAGTTGCGATGTTTTGAAAACCAAACCGAAAGTTATACTGGTAATATGAAAAGTTTAATATTTAAAAAGTTCAACTGGTATTAGACAGTTATGAAATTAATTAAAGATTAAAAATTAAAAATTTTGAAATATGATTAAAAGAGACTTTTTTATCTGTCAAAAAATTTAAAATTTAATTAAAAAAGAGAATGTTAAATGAAAATTAATTAATTTATTTTAATTTATAAAATTTATTAATTTGTGAAACTAATTGATATACTAATAAATTGGTCAGTTTTTAACAATAAAGGTTTAAAACTAAACAAAATTTAATCGATTTAAAGATGTTAAGATTGAACCAACTGAATCAATTGTATTGTTTAATCATTAGAAGTTTTGAGTTATATAATTCTAAAAGACAGTAATATGATTTTTACGCTACTAGACTCGGTATAATAAATTTAAAAAAAAACCTTAACGTTCAAACTTTTCCTAAAATTCAGGAGTTGAACATGTTCATAACTAAAGTTCTCTTTTTTCTTCTTTTTTGAAAAAAAAATTTGTATTTTCTTCGGTTGAAAAAGGTTAGATCCTCGATGGAGTAGAATCTCTACCCATCTGATCTCTGAGTGGGTATAAGGGATTGAATATTTTTAATGCAATAAGATAGTTTGACATTATGATAGCATCATGCTGTCATATTTGTGAGTGCAAGTTCTGGCCTGAATCCCAACAAGAAGTTGAATTTGGTGCTCCAAATCTAGTTAACGTGTCATTTCTTCATTTTATATATTTTTGTCTTGGTTTCTTTCTTTTCTGCTAATGAATGAGGCTTTAGTTTTCTCCTACTTTATGATCCATCGTTTTGAATTTTTCTCCATTTGAAAATCCCCAGTAATACCTAATGATTGGTTCGACTCAGCCTCCCCACTTCTGGAACATGCCATACCACGCGAAGACCATACGGCATATATGCAGCAGCTCATTATCTTGTTACTCGTAGTGTGCCACCAAACTGTTCAGTTCAATTATTTCACTCAATCTTCAGATGGTCTACTTCGATATGATTGTTTACGTTGACCAATCACCTTGCTCCGGAGTGGTTTTACAGGGCAAAGAGATACGTCAGCCCACCAATTATGTTGAATTTCTTGGTAAGATTTCTCATTTTGATTTTTGTTACAATAGTCCAAAACATAATACATACGCTTGAAATTCATAAACTTAATAGAGACTTAATTGAGATGCGAAAATGTTTGAAGGTTCTAAATACAGAAGATAAGGTTACGCATTAATATAGAAAATGGCACAATCGACTAAGCCCATATTTTATTGCCCTGAATATAACTCGTACAGATGAGCATTTACCAAATATCAAGAGAAAAGCGTAAATTGAACCTACAAGATAGTTTACAATCGTTGATAAGAGTGAAAACAAAACAAGAGGCTCCAGTGCTGTTTTCCTGTCACACAACTATGATGGTATGGTATTATGAGGAAGCCAACATCACCGCTATAAACACACTCAATGCTTGGCAAACAGACCTTGTGTTAAAGAGGAGAAATCGTATTCCTTCCCGGACTGTGAAGAACCCCCTCCTGAAGCTGGGGATGCTGATTGTGGTTTAATTGCCCCCATAGTTCTCAAACCGTTATCGGGTGGAAACTGCCCCACAGAATAAAAGCTGCGGGCAGACAATGCATAGGTCACGGATAAAAAATCTATGGCACACCAACATTATGTCCCATTATTGGTGTTGCAATGCAAAAGCATAAAAGAAGAAACAGAGGAAAGGAATGACACATGGTTTTCGAAAACGACAAAGAAATATCGTCTATGTCCTGTTCACCAGAATGAGAATTGACAACTCTATATTACATAGAAATTCATAAACAAGACAGTTTTAAAGAATCGATGTCATGAACTCAATTCTCATCTTCTAATACATGACCAAGCCAAGGAAGAGTAGAGAAAAGATTAGATAAGTGTCTAAAGTGAAAATAAATGGAACAAATTGAAAAGTTTGCTTGCCAAGATTCAACTGATGGACATAAAAAATTCCCATAACATACTGCATGGCTACAAGAATAAAAGAGCAGGCAGTCTTTCACGTGATGAATCTGGCCTCAATTCAAATAGTGGATATCTGAAAATGTCTAGTTACATCTTCGTAGTAGATTGTGAATATTACTGATTTCAATTCCTCATCGGTACAAGGAACAGCTACTTTGGAGGAGAGACCCAAAAACCAGTACTCTTAGGAAGAAATGCAAAATGAATGAAGTAGACAAGCACACAAGCAAGAAGCAAAAGCGTATTTTTATTCAGAATTTCAATAAATGATCAGACCGATGGCGCCTCAAGAGAAAAAACTGTTATTGACAAAGAGGATTTAAAAAAATAATTAATTAAAAAAGTACATAAAAATGGAGAACCATGGAACCTAATAAAAAACAATAGAGGGAACATAAAAAAATGTAGAAGAATTATAATGGTGAAAGGATAAAACTTCAGACCAACTTTGCTGTAAATAATAAAATTTGAGCACAGTTCCTAAATGAGTTCATCAACATCTCATGTATGCTACTTCGTCAATATTTAGTAAATAGAAACCAAATAACAAAAAACATCGAATTACATATGCTAGTTCTGTAAATATTAATGAAAATATAAACAGAAAACTATTACAAACCATACCTTGCTGTCGGGTAAGATACAGAATTTCCCACTGCTTGTGTTGGTATTGTGCTTCCAGTCTATCAAGATAGGAGAAATGTAATTGGGTAAATAAGAAAATCTTAGGTGTAACAAATCCTACCCCTCTAAAAATAAAGGTGACCATACATTAGAAACTACCTGCAAAAGTTTCTGAATGTCAACCTGTCCAGCAACAGGCATACTCAATCCAGGGATTTGGTACCCACTGTTTGGCCAAGTTTGTGAAGGAAAGTTAACACCATTAGGAACAGGCTGTTGAATGTTGCTAGAAAGTTTCAAGTCGCCACCAGCACTTTTTGCTGCAGCTGCCATGAGAAGGGACTGCTGCTGTGTAAGCACAGCTATTTGCTGTTGATGCATTGCAAATGGGGACACCATATTGGACTATATGATGTCCAAACAAAAGATCAGATGATACAAATTTTCATAAAAGCTATTATCTTGCAAAATAAAAGAGATGGTTTGTAGCAGGAAGCAAGAAGTTTAATTTCAGTTTTAAAAAATGCTGATGGCTCAAGGATGAACTGAATTCTCAGTAAATATATCGAATCATCCAAGTGTAGTTTTAAAATTATGTATAAATTGCATGCACTTATCTACCTTATCAAATAGACTCATAATATCACTTTTCACATCCTTCTGTGGTTTGACTGGGGTAGATGAAGTTAGTGGTGGCGAATCTTTAAATAAATCCTCAATGCCTGAAGTGGACTGGGTATTATTCTCTAGAGATTTTGTGGACACAGTTTTGTCAGTTGTAGAAGGCTCTTCAGTGGATGCCGCTGCAGTTTTGTGAAGTATATAAATCAACAGCATATCAAAGTAAGAGTTTCAAAACAACATTGGTAAGAGATAATCAAAGCTAAGTGCCAACGTAAAGGTAAATATAGAAGGAAGAATAGGTGGGAAAGAAAAATGTAGAACTAGATCCTGTGAGTGACATTGAACAGCCGACTAAAGGCATACACTGAAATCCTGCCCAACTAGCATCATCACTGGAAGCTGGGTCGGACTCATTTTCATTTGGCTCATTAATGGACAGCATGTTGAACAGATCAGTAGCAAAATCAACTTTAGGTTGAGTGACAACAGGACCAGTATCTGCAGCTCTCTTTGTTGTTTCAGTTGGCTCCAAAAGTTGTTCGGCTTTCTGAACTAGTTGAGGCCTCGCAAGAGGGGTAACCTGTTGAAGCACAAAGGATATCATGCTCATGCAACTGAGCATTCAAATATACTTGTCTGTCTGCAGAAAACAAGATTCAAGAAGAACACAGAAAGAAAAAGTAGATGGACGGATGTAAACGAAGGAAATAAGCCAACATACTCTCGCACATCCAATCAAGCTTCCTAGATCTGAGTTTAGGCAGTTGGCAATAGTTCAGCTATCCTTCCAAGTCATCTATAGATAGATTGCCAACCAATATTTCTCATGATAGCTAATATATCTTATTTCATATCACTTATCAGCTACTTCACAATGGTTCTAGAAAATAAAAGCTTCACTAATTAAAGGAATGAAAAGCAACTTTCCCACATTCCTATTTCTTATCCTCATTAGCCTTGTAGCAAATCTTAAGTTGAGATATAGCATCAAAGCCAAGTAAATACCTACACATTTCTGGATACTTCTGCTAATATGTTAAGTCTACTCACAAGAGCTGAACTAAAAATGAATATCTTGTTCTTCACATATTTAACTACATAAAATAATCTAGAACCTTGTTTTTTTTTCTTAGTCCATAAGTCTAACACTTATACATTTCTGGATACTTCAGCTAATATGTAAATGTCTACTCACAAGAGCTGAACTAAAAATGAATATCCCCTTCATATATTTATAAACACAAAATAATCTAGAACCTTTTTATTTCTTCAGTCCATACGTCTTTTCCATTTTATCATTCATAACCCCCATAGTTCATGCCACACTACAAATAACATGTCAAAATGTTCCAAATTACCAGCTTTGGACATGAAACATGAGAATGCAACTACAATATATATATATATATAAACTTCACAAGGGAGATAAAATTAATAAACCTGCTCTGGTCCCTTAAGAGGACCAGGAATGCTCAATCTTGAAGCAGGAAAGCTTTCTTTTGAACTTGGCCCATTAATGTGTTTCCTTTCCTCACATAGATTCTCAGAACTGCTAGCATGTCCGTGTCCACTTCTTTCATTTGATCTCTGCCAGTGTATAGGGGAAGTTTCTTCCTGGCCCCGGGGAGGAGATACTGGGTTTTTGTCTTTGGGTACCCATCTTTTTTCTTCATACCTTTAAAGTAAATGCAGGAGCCAAACATGAGGTATATCATATGGAAAAATGTATATGTGATTATAGACCCAAACTGGACCACAAAGATTTATCTCAACTTACGTACTTTGCATGAATAAAATTCTCAATTCCAACTCTATCATAATTTGGGGGTAACTCTGATTCCCAATAATTATTTGCCTTCTCATTTCCCATCGCTGAAAGAAGCAGCAAGAAACAAGTTATCCAAAGTCATTGTCTGCATAAAGTAGTCTGACTGTAAACTTCACCTATGGACAAACTTACAATGAATAAATGCGACCTGCTCTGGAAGCCATGTGTCCAGAGTTGCAGATCGAACCTACAGCAAAGAGCAATTAAAATTCAACAGTGCCCTTATAAAATTTGATAAGATGTCCACTAAACACTTAATAACTCAATACTACTTAAGCAATAGGCTGAACAGTTTGTTCATCAGCCAAAGGGTACCAAAGTTTTATACATGCAGATCTCCTAGGAGAAGGGAAATGGCTATTTGCAACCAGTGTACCAGAACAGTTCCTGTTAAGTGTATTGAAAAAATTGTGAACTAGCATATAACTTTAAATTCAAGAAAGTCAAACTGTCCAGAGTTGAAAGCTTACCAGAAACAGAAAAAAATTATGATCCGAATACTAAATTATCTAACTATAAAAAGTTTTCCTACTTACAAATGAATATCTAAAGTATGAAACCATTACAATTATGTGATGATGAAACTTGCTGACTTTTATGGTAACTTACACAGAACGCAAAGTACGACAAGAAAATTTTTAAAATGAAAGTATTTATAATCATGAAAAAAAGAACACAAGTTAAAGAGTTGACAATGTGTAGAATAAGCTTTTGTCCAACTGAAGGATTAGAGAACAAGTCACAAAGAAGCAACTTTTTCACTCCACTAGCAATTATACTGCCCCTCACCCTTTTATGTCTTTCAAGGAAAACAACCTTAAGGTATCACGAAAGATTATCCACTGGTTAAGACCTTAATACTGTTGTTACAAAATCAAATGCTAAAAGGAAATCCGACCACGTTATGATACTCAGGATGCAGCAAGCTCAAGCAAAGAAGATGTCACCTTGGATATGTGTACCCCAAGACTTCTATGGATCCCTGAACATTGCATGCATATAAAAATCCCTAAATTTACACTTGCCCACCGTGGACCTCTGCATCACAAGTAAAATAAGATGCCCACATTAGCAACACACAAGAACAACAAGCTACAAATCCAGAGAGCTAAATGCATCCTTCTATGGTCTGATCTAAGAAGATTCACCAATAAGATGAAAATTCCTAAGTCAGGAGTCATTTCGTTTATGGAAATCCTAGCATGCGCCTGATGCCAATCAATTTACATACTTGGCTTTGCAGTCAGCACATTCCCTATTTTCTGGCAATCTGAGAAGGCCTTCCAATATCTACAAAGTTAGAAGATAGGAACTCAATAAGGATAATATAATGGCATACACAATGAGATATTTAAGAACATGCATCCAGTAACTTTAGTGAACACAGACGTGATCTAAATTATATGAGACATCCAAATCACTGCATTATTAGTGCAGGATGGAATAGAACTTTCCACACCTACTTAATAGATAATCAAGCCACACAAGTACGTCAGATACGGAAGTATAAAATTGTTACCTACGAGGGTAAGGACCCAAGTAAACAAACTACAAGAAAACCATCACAAATTGCTTAATAAATCATTGAAAATAGGGTAGACCAACTAGATATTTAACCAGTCAAAACTAAACAACAAATAATCATCATTCAGAAAATCAATTTACTACATCAAGATATAAGGTCGTTTATTAAATCTTGAATTTGACTTGGGAATAAACAACGATACCCCACTGGAGGAAATTAGATCAATTGTGCACGATGAAAACCACCATATTAACATCAAAGGATTACAACGTCAACTATATATCAGGGAAAGAAAAGACAAATATACGCTGAGTTTTAGGATTCATAACCCAAATTGCCGCTCTATAGTCTATACAAAAGTTTTATAACGATATGCTATTAAGATGTATTCAGAATTGTTAACCCCACAAAATGAGGTTCCACTAATATTTTCATATTCAATTGTGACAAGAAGATGACATCAAATTTCAAACTAACAAAACAATTAAAAAAAATTCAGCAACACAGGCATGGTTAAGCCAACAAATCCAAGAACATCAGAAATTCTCCATTGAAAGAAAGAAAAACAAGTTAGATCAAATCAATCATTTACGGCATCGTTGAAAAGATTACAGAAAAGAAATGTTGAGGATTCATGAAAAACAGACAGAATCAAAAAATCCAAAAGGGGCGGGGACAAAAAGGAAGAAAAACTAGAAAGAACCTTTCTGTGCTTTGCATTAAGCTCTTTCGAGACGCTGGCCTTCTCGTTCATGGCGAAGCGGACAAACAGAAAAAGGGCAAATCGAGAGAGGCGAAAGGACGAGGTCAATATCTCGCCTCTGTCTGGTTTATTTGGAGGAAAAGGAAATGGAAGTTTCTTTCACTCTTACGTCCATTTCCCACTTTGAGGTCGAGTACTCCTCTTACATTAAAAAAAAAAAAAGAAGAAGCTTATAATCAAAAACTACACCACTGTGAGATCATATGTTGTGTTAAATCATCTTTCCACTTAGTTTACCAGTGGGATCGGATAAAAAGAAAAAGCTTTTATGCTCATGGAGACTTTGTTTGTGTATATATATATTTTTTAGTTGGTAGTTAATTCGACTTTATATTACACTAGCGCGAATGCACAGTAAAAATATCCACTGAACTTATATTGTGAGAAAATTTTAACGTCATAATTAAATAAAAATAATATCAAAATGTAATAAAATAAGCATTGGTGGGGAGAAGAAATAAGATGAAATGACTTTTTTTGAGATACATTTAAAATAGTTTACATGTCTACTACTTACATCTGCAGTATAAAGATACCTTAATCTATAAGTTTTTTAATTTGTCTCTCATAAAATTTCCTTGTCTCGAAGTTTATTTCTTTGAGATGGTTGGCCATCTTTATCATTAGACTAGTTTCATACATCTGGATATAGTGAGGTTCATGTGAGCTATTATGTGCCTTTTTATTTCGTGCATGGTATCCCATAAGTAATTTATCAAGCTGGTTTTGAAGATCATATGTCTCCTTTATGGCACTTTTCAAATATCTCTTGCGCTCGAAATAGCTGGAATTCATATCTGCCATTAAAATAATAAAATTAGTCTATAAATGTCATAATTATTTCACAAATTTATTGAGAAGCAAGAATAAGACGAAAGTTGGAGTGGAAGAATGCAGCAGAGAATAAGGAAGGAACCTATAAAAAATGGCGTGTAAAGATAAAGAAAAGGTTTTGTTGACATTATAAATTGAAAAGATTGGGATAAAAAAAGTAATGGATAAAAGAATCGGTTATTGACCTGAACGATTGTTCTTTGTTTGTTGAAATAGAAGAGATAACCTTGACTGTTGTTATCTTTCTGGAATGAAGAATGTGATGTATTTAAATTAAACAACAAGAAGGCAAAAGAAGAGGGTCGGAATTGTTTGATTGAAGTTAGAGAAGAAAGGTCATAAAATTTAAATATAGAGGCATTAGGGGACCGTCTGGCAGCTGAGATTTAAAGAGTTGCCCGATATTAAATGAGAGGCGGCACTCGAAGATGATAAAGCGAAACAGAAATGATTTTCCTAGAGATACGTAAAAAATACGTGACATGTGTAGAGAGGAGGAAGGCATCTGAATGTTGGGTTTTGAAGAATAAACTCGGTTGTATTAAATAATGATATCTCAATGTCTGGTTCAAACATTTGGGGGTTACCGTGTCTTTGCTAGGACCAGAGGATGTGACGTTGTCTTTCCTTGCGGCAAGTAAAAAATTTTGGCGGTCTTGAGAAATCTATCACCTATTAATTGAAACGTCAATCTCTTCTTCTCTAATTCTCCTCATGTTTGCTTACTTCTGCAATACGTTATTGGCAGTGTTTGACATTATTATAGCAGGTAGAAGATTATACCTATCAATTGAAATGTCAATCTATCTTGCAGAAAAAATTTGTGCAGTTAATCCTTCACCAACCACAGAAGCAAATGAAATCAACAATGATTTACGAAAGACTTGTGGATTTTGAGTCGTTGAAGAAAGACAATATGGACATTGAACCAGAGATAGTTGCAGCTGGGTGAAGAAAGTTTTTTCAAGTTCGATTGACATTATTATAGCAGCTAGAAGATTATTCGATACAAGAAAAATACATCACAATGTCTGGTTCATACATTTTGGGGGTTACCGTGTCTTTCCTTGCGAGAAATAAAATTTTTTGGCGATCTCCAGAAATGTATCACCTATCAATTGAAAAGTCAATTTCTATTCTGGTCCTCTTCTTTTCTAATTCTCCTTATGTTTGCTTACTTCTTCAATACATAATTGGCAGTATTTGACATTATTATAGCGATTAGAAGATTATTCGATACAAGAAAAACACATCTCGATATTGTGTGAGCACAGGAGTGCTATCAACCCGTGAAATAAAATTATGTGTATATATATATAGAGAGAGAGAGAGAATAAAAATCATAGTTACGTAAATATATAAATATATGTAATGAAATTTCCATCTTATAAATTAGTTCGTGAAAAAAACCAAAGTTGAGTTTATTTACATGTAACCATAAAACCAATGCATAAATACAGGAAAACATTAAAGTGAGACGCAAGCAGAAGTCATAGAAAGATGAATATTAATCTTCTATTATGTAGCATATTATACACATTTGTTAGGTTATTATGTAGCATATTATACACATTTGTTTAGTGCGTGAAGGAGCTCAAAATTTACATCTCCCTATTAATGATTATAGTATAGTGAACAAATTAATTAATTAATTAATTGAAAGGATAATTAGCTTAATATAAGCACAGAGGGCAAAGTAAGACATGGTGCATAGAAAAAAATAAGTCAAAAATAAGACGAAGTGGATAGGCAAAAGTGAGATGAAGTGGAGAAGTAAAACATCAGACGATTGAAACTAAGACGAAGCAGAGTCAAACTAACAGGATAGAAAAGTTAAACTAAGATGATGGAAATTAAGACGAAGCAGAGTCAATCTAAGAACAAACATAGTCAAACTAAGAAAAAGTGCGGAGACAAAAGTAAGACGAAAGTAAGAGGAAGCGGAAAAGCAAAAATAAGTCAAAGCGCGGGACAAAAGTAAGACGAAGTGCACAGTCAAAAATAAGACGAAGCGAAGTAGCAAAAATAAGACGAAGGACAAAGGTTGAATGTAGAAAAGCATTTCTTCAATTAAGATAATTATGATATCAAGAAAAACCAGGCAAAGGTGAGACGAATCAGAGAAGTAAAACATCAAACGATAGAAACTAAGACGAAACAGAGTCAAAATAAGATGACAGTAAAGTCAAACTAAGACGATAAAAACTAAGACGAGATGAAGGGCGTTGATAAAAAGTTATGAGAGCTTCAGCCTCCGATGGCAACTTCTTTATTTGTTCCAGAGCTTGAGGAAGATTTCTGATTATCTCCTCTCTGTTTGGGTGCCATGATTTTTTCATATAGCTTGTCAAGTTTCTCATAACACTATGCGATCTATTCTATTGTTTCTCTCGGATCCGTGTAACTTCGTTGTTCTCGGGAATTCATATTTCTGTGAAAGATAATTTTGACACTAGTACCTGTAATAAAATCAGTGAAATTAATCTAACGAACTCTAGATGGTTTATTCTATGATTGCTTATTATAAAAACTAATTATAGCTTGGCAATGTGAGGTTAGAGACAAT
>JANITW010000005.1:39452980-39466684 GCA_027564335.1 Erythroxylum williamsii
CAACTCATACCTAGATCACTCTTTCCACTTCCTCTACTTCTCACTTTCAATAACATCACATTTAAAAACAATCATACTCGGAAGTTGTCAATGAATGCATGTACACTTATTTTTGTGGAAAGATTCAATATTCATGTGCATATATGCTAACATTATGCATGAGCAAAAAAAATGCATTTCCTTAATCTCTCTTTGAGCTTACATGCATTGAAAATTTCAGGTCCTAACCCTTAATATGAGGACGGGATGTTGCATCAGTAGCATTAAGTCTTGAGATTTTTTCCTAAATTTCTTTAGAGGAATTGCACTCAAAGAACAGATGGCCCCTTGTTTCTTCCTTTAGATTACATAGAATACACATCTTTGAGGAGGGCATGAATTGCAGCTTGTCTATTATGCGGAGTCTATTCAACATTATTAACTAGAGAAGAAAGTTACTTTTAGGTCTAAGAACCTTATTCCATACCATAGAGTACCATCCCACTCTATTGGTTATCCCATCCTTCAATTTTTTTTTACTTCCTTTAACATAATTTTTGAAACTGGAATCCCTTTCCATAGATGAGTATCCCTTTCTCCACACTTATGAACTGTGGAATGGAGAAAAATCTAGTTTCTTCAATTGATAGTGACCATCTTCCAATTGTGATTATTTCTTTGAGCTTAGTATTCATAGGAAGCCTTAACAGTAGGGTTCTTGCCATATGATTTTGAAATAATGCTTCCTTGCCCAGTCCAATTATCGTACGGTAGGGAAACTTTTTCTCTAGTTCCAATTTGATAAGAAATGTTATGTTGTCCTTCATCCTTTATTTTCAGAATTTGGTTAAAGAACCAAGTGTAATTGTCCTTGAGTCTTAAAGCCCAAAACTCCTATCTTTTATTATGTAAATGTGAATCCATTTTATTCACATTGACTGCTTATCACTAAGGATTCTCCAGATTCTCTTAGTTATAAGCAATATGTTGTTCATGGTGATTGATTCCAAACCTAATCCCCCCTCTTCTTTTGATTGACAGTTACTCTTCCAGTTGACTTTTGCTTTTCCTTTCTCTCCATTCTTATTACCCCATAGGAACTGCTTCATCATTCCTTCTATGGTTTTGATAAGCCCATTGGAAACAAAAAGATAGGAGCACCAGTAAGTTTGCATTGATCAGATAACTGACTTTAAGAGCTGAAGTTTCCCTCCATAGGATAAAGCTCTATTAGTCCATGAACCCAATCTTTTCTGAAAATTTTCAATTAAAGGAATACATTCACAAAATCTTAGTCTTCTAGAAGTGATAGGAATTCCCAAATAAAGGAGAGGAGGCTCCTTTAATTCCATTTTAGTTGTTACAGTCAAAGCATTTGAGAGGTAAGAAGCACTTTTTGATAGCATGAAGTAACTCTTTTGAAGATTAATACTCAACCCCAACATCTCTTTGAAAAAATTGAGAGTGCTCATTAGTAAAGAGACTGAGTGAACATTCGCCTTGCTTAAGAGAATTAGGTCATCTGCAAAACATAACCTAGTTAATGAAATCTTCTTACATTTGGAATGGTATTTGAAGCCTAAGTCCTTAGAAGAGTTATATTTCAGCATTTGAGTGAGAACCTCCATGCAAATTAGGAATAGGTAAGGAGATAGAGGATCCCCTTACCTAAGTCCTTTCTTGCCTTTAAATGTCTCATAATTTTGTAGGATGTAGTAGTAATGCATTCCCTAATCCACCTTAAGAACCTATGAGGGAATTTTTTGACCTTTATAGATTGTAGTAAAAAGCTCCAGATCACACTATCAAAAGCTTTCTGTAGGTCCAATTTGATAGTACAGTTATGGGGACTTTTCCTTCGGTTATACCCTTTCAATAACTCCTGGACTATGAGAATATTGTCCTCAGTTTCCGTATTCTTCATAAATGCTATATATATATATTGCCAAGATCTTAGCAATGATATTATAGAGCAAGTTTGTGCAAGAAATAGGTCTGAATTCATTCCAATAGGATGGATTTGAGTTTTTAGGGATTAGACAAAGAAAAGTCTTGTTAATCTCTTTTAGCATTAACCCTTTTTGAAAGAACTCTTGAACTGCCTCTGTTACTAACCCCCCACTGTATTCCAATTTTTTTTATATACGAATCCATTCAAACCATTAGGGCCAAGTGCTTTAGAGCCAGTTATGTCAAAAACTACCATCTTTGTTTCTTGGTCTATTACAAACATAATTAATAAGGAAACCATATGTTCATGAATTCTTATTGTGACAAACTTCCTAAGGTCATCTCTTATGATTGGAGAGGAATCTACTGTTCCTAGAAGTTTCATATAAAAAGATGCTTCCTTAGTCAATCCTTCTTATCCAGCTACAGCCTCTCCATCTTCAGTTGTAATAGAGGTGATCTTGTTTACATTCCTCCTAGCTTGCACTGAGTTAAAGAAGAATTTAGTACATCTGTCCTCATCCTTTAGCCAGTTAACTCTATATCTCTACTTTAATAGTGAGCTTTGGTTATCCACCATTTGCAAGTATTCCTTAAGAGCTTCCTTTTTAGCCAAAGCTAGTAAAACATCTGTAGGATTTTTTGCTAGTGAAATCTAGATAGTTGATAATTTATCTATAGCCTTATCAATTTCCTTCGAGAGATTTTGTCCTCTTTTAGAATTAAAGGATTTCAGTCCTTGCTTGATAGATTTGAGCTTTTGTAGGCAAATTTACTATTTAGTCCCAAAACAGTCATACGTCATCCCCTTCAATAAAGCTTCATAAAATCCTTCCATAGTTGCCAAGAAATTATTAAATCTAAAAGGATGAAGGATTCTAACAGAATTGAACAAATTGTCAATCCTTATAGGAGTATGGTCAGAAATACTATGGTCTAGATATTTTGCTATACTTCCTGAAAAGGAATTAAGCCAATCCACATTTACTAAAGCCCTATTCAACTTTTTCCTGATATGCCAAATATAACTTTGTTTGTTAGACCATGTGAATCTATGGACTTTGGATTTCAAATCTGTAAGTTCCACCTCCTGCATACAATCATACATATCTGAAGAATAACTGTGTAAATTACAATTACTTTTTGCTTCATATCTGAATAGTGTGGTGTTAAAATCACCACACACTAACCACGGAGAGTTTGTCAAGGCCTTTAATCGTCGGATAGAATTCCAAAGTTCGGTCCTTTGAAATCCAAGGTTAAGATCATATATAAAAGTAGCTAAAACACTAGAGTTTTCCCTTTTGAATTTGATCTTAGTGTGAATAAATTGTTGACTTGTTTCAAGGGCTTTCATCTCCACTGAATCACCATCATAAGCATAATAATTCTACCATAGGCATGGCTTTGGTGGTTTGATAATAAATGTCATTTCCTACCGAAACAACATAGCTTGCTCAAATTTATTTTCCTAATTTTTAGTTTCCAAAAGACAAAAACATGAGGTTTCTCCTTCAAGACAAAATCCTTTAAAGCATTAAGCTTGGAATGGTTATTTATTCCACGTACATTCCATATTATCACAGTCATAAGAGATCACTCTTACCTTTGGAGCCTTTCCTACTGCTCTTATTACTTTTCCTAGAAGTCACATGTTCAAAATGCTCTTCTTGAATTCCTCCATGCAGTGGTTCATCCTTTTGAAGGCCTTGTTCATTATGTTGGGGATTAGAGACTTCTTCTTCTTAATTTGTATCATAATTTTCCGGTCCTTTCACCTCCTTGTCCATTTGAGCATTATTTTGGTCAATAAAAAAAAAAACCAGATCTGATCCTCCTTTCTTGAATAATTCTAGACAATTTCTTCCTTAACTGTTTCCCCTAATTTTAAGAGAACCTTCTTCCAACTGACTTGGTTTAGAAATTCCAACAACCTGTTCATCCTTCTCATCCTCTTTCTTTCCTTCCAAATCACTCTTTCAATACCCATCACCTCCCAATAATCTTCTCTAGTAAAGATTTTTCCAGTAGGTTTTCATTCTTTACCTTGAGCTTTAAGAGATGGTCTCCATTAGTATGTAACCATAACTCTATCTTCTCTAAAAGAATGCTCATTTTCCAACCTTAATATAGGAATGCAGTCCTTCATTTCTTTGGAAATATCCATACTCACACACAATCTGGCAAACTCAACCCTTTTCCTCAATGTTGTGTTCTCATCTATGCAAATAGGTTTCCCCAAATAACTAGCTAGCGTACTCAAGCCTTTGGTAGTCCAATATTCTAAAGGAATGTTGTGAATATTTACCCATAATAGAATGTTTTTCATTATGATTTTTTCTAGTTTCATTCCCAGTTGCCAACTTTAAAAAAATAGTGGGAGTTGTGAACTGTGCCACAGACCTTTTTCAACTATTTTTTGTGCTTTTGATTTTGAGGAGAAAGTGAAGATAATGTTATCCTCCTAAGTGAGCATTACCTCCCTTAAACCTCTTCCTTTCCAATTCCTCTGAGACCAAGCTTGGATTACTGGATATACAGGTCTTTTGTCCATGAAAAAGCTAACTAGGGTAGACTCCTATGTTCTAGCTCCTTCTTGTAGAAGTATGCACAACCATACTTGGTGAATTAAGGTTTGGTAGAATGGGATACAGCTGCAAGCTCTATGACGCTTTCATGAAATCTAGAGTTGAAGGTTATTCGTCCGGAAACCAAAAAGAAAAGAATCTTCATCTTGTCTTAGCCATGAATAGGGCTCAATTAGTGACCTCAATCATCCAGAGACTAGGTCATGGGATCAGTTTCTCAATCTGAATGCAATTAAAAGTTAAAGCAAAGCTGTGAAGGCTGTTGTTACTTGCCACTTTCAAGCCTTCCTTGTTATAGGTTCTTTTTACCTATGTATGCATGTGAATGCATCAAAAAATGTTCTCTTTCCAGACATTTGTTTGCTTGTATGGTTCAAACTTATAGGACTCGAAGTATTGTCTTAACGATGATCAAATTTTGATCAGCTGCTTTGGTGGTTAAATAAATAAAATGGACATTACAAAAAGCACAATACTAACGAGAGATGATCATCACAGGGCTATCGTCTTCCAACCTTGCTCAAGTCCCAAGAAAGCTCTTCCCTGCGTTTGGACGAGTTTGTACAAAGACATCTTCAGATTAACTGATATGAGTAGTTCCGACATTTTGATTCCAATTTTTGTTCTAGTTTTGAGAAGAGGCTAATGAGTTTCGTACACAACAATGGAATGGGTGAAGCACATTTGCTGATGGTTTATGTATCAATTTATCTTTGACTGACTATGTTATAGCAATCAATGGATTTGCTGCTTCAGTTTTCAGAGGTAAAAATGCTCATGGCTTATGTTTTAGCTGAGTCATTTGAGGGGAAACAAACATCTATCTGCCCTGCAAACATGTCTATCAGTTGACAGTCAACATTCCAAACCAGGCATGATACATTACTGTACAAATTGGAATCAAAATCAGACACCTGTGAATATTTAATGCTTCTATAGTAGTTGCAGCTTCTTCCAAAATTATAGATACAACAAAGAATCCTCCACATCAATCCCACAGCCAGTCAGCCACCCCGTGTCTCTAAGTAACAAAATTGTTGCTTCCCATCAAAACTTAGGCTAATACACTCTTAGGGTGTCAGGAACGCACCTCTCCTGAGGATTTGTTGGCTTGTGTTGCACTTAATTTTACAAGAACATTAAACAGCCAGCATAAAATTACTGCTGCCTATTAATTTCCCATATTTAGGCCTCAGTCTGCATCTTTTATTTCTGCTTCAACATCAACAACTGCCGAGGAAGAATCCTTTCCTGAAACAGTGTACAGGGGCCAATTTAATAAGTCAGATATTCACTGGTGATATTCACTTCAATAAAACCAACTAAACAATTCATTTCTCATATTTCAAAGTGAAATGAGTTGGAACTAAGAAGACCAAATCAGACCTTTCTTGGAACTAGGATAGAAGTCATTATACGTTTGTCCAAACTTTGTAGATTGGTTGGAAAACTTGACTGAGTCTCTCACGAACTCATCATTTACAACTGAAATCCAACAGATATATCATAAGACAGGAAAACAAACGAGGATGTGATAAACAATGCAGTATCAAAGTTACAAATCAACCAAAAAGTTCATTTCAAGACACAGCAAATTAAAATCACTGTCATCACCCCTCTCAAATACGTAAACAATTGTATACGTTGGCAATTAGATTTTTTATTTCATGTTCAATAAAACACAACTTAATTAGATGATTTGGATGTACTAAGAAAGATAAAGAGTATGCATCTTCCATTCGAGGAAAAGCTGAGGTTGCAAAGGCAATATAAAGATTTGAAAACTGAAAGCTGAAGCTGTGATGAAATTGGACAATTTCATAAACAAAAGAAATTGCAAAACGTGAAACCTGATGCCATGATGAAAAACAAAGGATTAGGCGCAGGGAGATACAAAGACATGAGAAGGAAGACATTTCTTAAATGGCAGATGATTCAGAGAACCAAATGCCAAGTGACATAATAATTGGCATCAAATGTCCCTCAAGAGAGGACATCCTGACCAAATCGTGCTACATAAGACCAAATTCTGTTGAGACTAAGTTCCAGCAGAAATATAGTAAGAAGAGGGGGAATATGAGAGGGGGTAATACGGGTAATAGGTGAAGAGTGGTGAGTGTAAATTGGGGAGTATGAGAGAGAGAGGAGTCATGTGCGAGTTAGTTAGCGGGAGGGAGTATATGGTTGTTAGGGACGGAATGATAGCATTCAGTTATGAATTTGTGATTGGTAATTGTATGGAGGTTCGGCTAGCTCTCTAAGCCTAGCCAGGAAATAATATCATCGGGTATCTCATTCATCTCTTCTTCCTTCTTGTTCTTGTTCTGTGCTGGTTGTGTGTTTACTGAAGTGCAAGTGTTGGTAAGTGGAGTCGAATATCTGTTAGAGGTGATAGTCTCTAACATAATAACAGATAAATAAATAAAGAATAATTACCATGATCACAACTTATGCTGTTGTTTCCGTCAAGATGGACTTTTAGCCTTTTCCTTTATAATCATTTGCAGATTGGGCAATACATTGCCTCCAATGGTGGTGTTGTCACAGCTGAGGAACTTGCACCCTATCTTGACATACAAACTACCAAGGAAGATATGGTATACCTTCTTTATGAGATTAATTAATGTTAATGTTTCCTGCTGTTCTGATTGTCTTGCTAACAGGTTAGTTATGAGGTTAAATTTTTTCACAGTTATTTGGTTTAAATTCATACCACATATAGGATATTATAAGGAGTTCTTACATGCAAAAAAATTTGAGAAAAGACAATATAAAAGGTCCACTTTGAGATTCATCACATCATTCCTTATATATTTGTCTGAAACTCTGATGTATTAGCATTTGTGTTCTTCTTGAGCCAATAACATAATCGCTGGATTTTGACCGCTTGAAGACGATACCAATATGATTGTAACCTTGCTTTTATGCTGCCTTTTTTTTTTAAACTCCATATTACAGTGCTTTTTTGTTCTTTGTGTCAGAATGACGAATCTTATATTTTACCAGTACTTCTACGCTTTGATGGTCAACCCGAAATTGATGAAGAGGTAGGAAACTAATTTTGACCAATGTAAGATTTGGATGTGTATTTTAGTATGTTTATGAGTATTTTTGTACGTTTATGAGTATTTTTAGGAATAGAACTAATTGTTTAACAATACTTATGGCATTGTATAGAGATGTCCTGCAAAAGTAAGAATTTTGACAGCTCTTATCTTGGTTGAGTTAATTTGATTTTCAAATTTCAGCTAATTACTTATCATGTAGGGAAATATTGTTTATCGATTTCCTTCTCTTCAAAGGACTGGTTCTTCTCAAAGAATTGGAAAAAAGGAATATGTGGGGAGAAGATGGGCAGATTGGATTGGAGTTGAGAAGTTTCTTAGGGAAAAGAAATGGCAGTTCAGGTTATTTATTCGCTTGATTATTCACTGTTTTAAATAACATAATTTGATTCTCCAATTTTAGTGGCTGTTATTTTGCAGTAAGATTGGTGCATCGGAAAGAGCAATGGTTGTTGGATTGGGTGGGATTAATCTTTTTGGAGTTATTATCCTTGGAGCCATGTTAAAGTACATTCTTCCGGAATTATTACTTTCTTTTGGGTTGTTTACATTTTCGTCTCTCTAATGTCTCCACGTCATCTTGTTTTGAAGGGATGTTGCTCTGACAAACAGTGGATTCATTAATTTTGTTACTGGAATTTTTCCTTTACTTCAGGTGAGGGTTAATTGCCCTTCTTCAATTCTGATTAGCAGAATTTGATATTTTTTCCACCACTATCTTGTGGACAGTGGTTATCAAGGCATAGCTTCTTTGTTTTACCTCCTACAGATTTTGGAGTATTCTTGGCCTACATGTTCCTATTAATATTGCATTGTAAGAAGTCATTTAAATTTTATATAGGATAGAGGTGTCTCTTGGCCTGAACTCCCTGTTGCTCTTCTTAAGAATGTAAATCGATTTTCCCACTATGAAAGCTCAATAAACAGTTTAAGCATCTATTCCATTTTATCATTGTCAAAAAGTTGTAGTTGGAAGTATGGTGTGTTGTCAACTATGTTGTAATTACAAGTTCTTTTCCCAAGATATCAGTTGGATATTCATAATGTGCATTGGTCTCATTTTGTTTTGATGACGAAATTCACAGATATATGCTGGTTCTTTCTTTGCAATTCCTTTGATTCGGTGGTTCTTTACTCTCAAGAAGAATACTGAAATTGAAAAGAGGAATAAAGCAAGAGAACAATATGCTCGGGCACTTGAAGTGCCTGATCTTTCACTTAGGCGGAAGGTAGCCTCTCTTTTGTTTTAGTTTGTTTTTCTGTGCGGTTGATAATGAAGAGTGAATGTTGTTTCATACTAGCTTATCCTTTCTTTTGACTGGACGATTATGAACTACCCTGTCTACTTGTAAGAGATTCCAATTTTCATAAGTATAGGGGTGAATTTGTTTATGATTATTTTGCACCTCAAGTTAAGTGCTGATACTATTGTGAAAAAACTATTAATATTGGTGATAGTATATTATTTTCACGTTTATCCTTGGATTAGCTTATATACACTAGCTCTGATTTTTGACATCTCTTTGATGTTATATAGTACACCTCAATATCTGGACTGAAGTAAATACACTGGATTACTATACTAGATGTGTTTTTAAATAACTTCTTCAGTAACATCTTTCACTTTTGGAATTTGTCCAGCTTTTAAGTGCTCGAGATATGGCACAGAAGACAGTCATAGGGCAGGATCGCATAGTCTACAGCACAGACAGAGACTTCACTGAGCAAGACTTTGAAGCCCAAGATTGGGACAGAAGATTCAGAGAGCTCGAGAAGTCAGATTGAGAAGGTGACGTTTGTGAACTTTTTACATCTCTCCATGCTCATGTGCATGTGGATACACAGAGAGATGAAAAAACACAATTTTCAAACTATCCTGTTCTTATCATCTCACACCAATTTTGGCTGGCAGTTATAATTTTGTATCTTGAAAAGAGTGTAAACTACCAACAATTTTACTTATATTAATCTTAGAGAGGCCAGTATATTACCATCTTGCTTTTCCTAACTATCATGTCTGCTTGCAGGATTTTGACATTCGGCGTTATTCCTTAAGAATATCATGGCATATACCTTTGTTCACTGCTATTGAGTGGCAGTCAGTTTGAAGCCCCTTATTTGTCATTTCTGGGAAGATGTATAGTATGATCAGGACTCTTAACGTCTGAGATGTGCGGAGAGATTTGTAGCGCAGCTGCAGTTTAGGGTGGTTCAACTTCTCAACAGTGATGATGGCTCGTAAATATTAGTACATTACTGGCTGGATTTTCTAACTGGATGCAAAGGTATCTGTCCTCACAGTCATCTATTTATATGGTGAGGTGAAATCAGACAAATTATTAGGAGTTGCAAGACAAAGTTCAAATCCTGATTGCAGTCTCTACACTAGCAAAGTTAAAGGGATTACTATAAGAAAATTTATTTATTTTTCAAGCCACTCCCTGTATTTGCACGCAGTTTGCATGGAGTTGGTTGTTTAAATTCTTGTTACTTGTGGGATTGTTATAATCATGTGAATTGTTGTTTTCTTGGTCAAGTTCCTCATCTGGATGCTTTGCATTGAATAGCTTGTGTTCCAAATTTGTCGATTTTGTGGTTTTTTTGCTGATTTCAGGGCTGACTGTGTTTTGGCACACTGCCCTGTGGACGGTACGGTAGTGGACTTGCAAAGTATTGAAAGTCGTGAATTGCGGAAGCAGGCTCACATGCCAGTTTCTTTTGTTTTTATTTTTCCTTTTAAATATGATTTTAATCTTCAACTTGACATCTTTTGACCAATGACTTTAAAACACGTTAGAACAACAACCCTGCTTCCGCTCAATATTGGAACAGTTGAATGTATAAAAACTCTTCCAATATAAATAACAATTCATTCGGCCGGATGACAAACATCCTGTATACACCTTTATCCAAAGAAGGCACATTGTACACGTGACCACACGTTTGACATAAGCTTTACAAATTGTGGGGGATCAATTTGCAATTCCAGGCTGCAAAGCAAACCACTATGGCTACATAATACCATGCTAATCCAAACCCATTATGAACATCCAAGATGCTTTATCTGGATTCTGGAGCCAAATGTGGGGCAGAATTCCAAATGTGGTCAGTAATTCTGAAAAATGGACCGGCGGAGCTCTCCGGAACCGGATTTTTCAAGCAATTTTGGACACCAGTATACCTGAACCCATCACAAACTCTTTTCATTACAACCACCTATACTTGAATAAATAAAAACAGAGACGAGCTAAACTAACAGCTGAAGCTAGACTTGGAAAATGGAGTTAAAAGATCGAAACAAATTTGATATTGCAGCTTTAAAATCTCTGCAACTGGTTGCCAAGCAATTAAGAAGATATAATTGGTGACATGTTTAACAAACATCGTTGGCAAGGGCTTAAATTGCTAAAATAATGCTAAATTCTAACATTTTTCCTTGTCTTTATATTAGAAATACAATAATAACAACAACAATCTTAGTGCGCAATGCTCCCCGTTCTGCAAGTGTCGGGAACGATATTAATTATATGCAACATTTTCTTTGTATTTTACAAAGAGGTTGTTTCTGTAACTCAAACAAATGACTTTTTGGTCACAAAGATGTACCCTTATCTGTTGCTCCAAAACTCGCCCATAATTATATTAATGTTATATTGGGGTAAATATTTGTCAAAACTTACCAACTTCAGACGAAATAAAAGGAAAAAGAACAGAAGATGATTGAAAGTTAACGAGAAGACATACCCAAACATAAGAGCGTGAGGACTGTTATGCAGATTATTCGTGTTGAGTGTCGATTGAATTGAATATGACAGGGACGTCTCTGATATCTAGCTCCAAGCTGGACACAGCAATGCATTACTTTTGCTGTAAATCTGGATAATAACCCTCGGATGCTTCCATTCCCTGAGCTGAACCATAGTCCTATATGCTGGCCCTATCAAAAGGAAGGCCACTAATAAGCATCTCCATCCAATTGAATAAACAAAAAGTAAGACAAGCATTTGTTCCTGTTAGATTAGAAATAACAATTAAATTAAATGCTCCTGAGTGGAATAGTCATGCCATGTTGATTAACCAGCTGTGTTGGTGCTCTTTTTATCATTTTGCTTCAACAATGTCATCTTACGGGAAATAAAGCCCTTGATATAAAAAAAGAAAAAGAAATTGTACCTGTGGGAGGTAGGTCGAGGAATCTCGTCCCTGTTCTTCTCCATCTTTCAACCTCTTTGTATAGCTCCTAATGGCCCTATTCTGACATGGTATCCAAGAATTGCTAAATGAACCATGAAGGTTGATTCTGTTCCAGAGCCTACTAGCGTTGTTTTCATTGGTGAAACTTTTACGTGCAGCTTCATTAGCTTCCACATCAAAGTGATCATCATCACCATTCCTGTTACAAGAAAAGTGTTGAAGAGAGTCCACCACATCACGGCCTAATCTTGTTGAGTAATGAGAACCCTTCCTCAAGTTATCTCTCATTATGCAATTATGATCATCATCTGTATGCGCATGTCCGTTCATTTTTTCCACCTCAAACTCTCTGCTGTCATGCTCAACACTTTCTTCATCTTTCAAACAAGATGCCGAGGTTGGATCCAAAAATCTTCTCAACATGTTACTATCTTCAAAATCATGATGATTAATGTGCTTAAAGTCATCCTCCCCAGTAAGAAACAATTGCAATAAGTCCCTATCACGTTCACTCAAATCAATGCGTGCAAAGTTTCTAGTGAAATCTACCATAGACTGGTCCTGTATACTTTCCTCCACATGAGTAATATGTTCCTTGATGGCTCTGATGAACTGCCTATGCCTAGAAATCACATCTTCACTTGCTCGAGATTTGTCCACAGTTGATAAGCAGACAGCTCTTTCAAAATCCTCCAACTGATTTGTAAAAACAAACACAATCAGCTAATTAAAAGAACAAAACAAAAAGGAAGAGCATTAACCCCACCGAGTACCTGCCATTTTGCAGTTTCAAGGATTGTGGCAAGATCACGCTTATGATATTCTATCGAAGTAAGAAGTCTTGGATCAGGATGGTCACCATGAACAAGACTTTGCTCATGCTCAAGAAGTCGAAAAACTGATTCCATCCTAAACATTATAAAAGAATCACAAGTAAACGGACGTAAGACACTGGTTTACGACAAAAAAAGGAATTTTCAACCTTAATTCAAGATCATTCAATAGAAAAGATATTAAAGCACATAGGATTCTGACATTTTCAGTTTGAACGCATTAATCAAATGACCGAACAAACTATTAACTAAATAAATAATGCCAAACAAAAACCTACTAACCAATCAAAGAGAAAATTATAATTTTCATTCTCATTGAGCACATAAGAGCCAAAAATTTTAAGCCTAGATTCAGGCCAAGGAAAAATGTTCCAAGCATCTGAGATTGTGATGCCCAATCTGACCTATCAGCAGAGTCCTGAACAACTTCTGCTGCAGAGAACAACGGGTCTGATTCCCATTGGTGCAAGCTCGATGCCATTACTTTGTCTCCCTCAAAATCACATAAAGCTTTCAAATTTAAATGTTAAATGTCAATGGAAAGCGAAGCCACCGACCCCAAGAGCCACCAAATGAGAATTTCTCCCAACCCCAATTCAATCTTAACTTTCCAAACAACGAAACAAAGACGACAAGGACAGAATCTTCAGACGTGAGAAATTTTATATAACATGAAATTAGGGTTTTATAGAAAAGAGATATTAGGCACAAATTCGTGGGTGTTACAGAGGTCCAAGAAAGTTTGGAGCAGAAAGAAAGCCAAATCAGAAGAAGAGGATGGAAAGCGAGGCTATTTTGGTCATTTGAACCTTTACTATGAAACGACAACGATTTACCATTCGTAATCTGGTTCGGTCCAACGAATTACGGAGGATTAAGGGGGGAAAAAACAGAAAAACTAGCCCGTTTGGTTCACTTCTGGTTTACTGCTATAGTTTTTAGTTTATGTTTCTCGTTTTTAATTTCTATTTTTTTTCTTAAAAAATAAAAACTCTTTTTTATTGAGATTGTAATATAAAAATTGAAAACAAAAATTTGTTTGGTTAAAATTTCTAGTAAAAAATTGAAAATAAAAGTATGCTTGATTTTATTATC
>JANITW010000005.1:39466784-39480621 GCA_027564335.1 Erythroxylum williamsii
GTGTGGGCAGTACAGAAATGGAGACACTATTTGATGGGTAGACATTTTACCATACGGACTGACCAAAAGAGCTTGCATTTTTTGACTGATCAAAGGTTGTTAGGGGAGGAACAACAGAAATGAGTTACAAAGTTGCTAGGATTCAAGTTTGATATAATTTACAAACCAGGGGCTGAAAACCAAGCTACAGATGCATTGTCTAGGAAAGCTGAAATGGAGTGTAGAGCTTTAAGCATGGGATTTCATGAAGAGTTGAATCAACTAAAAGACATAGTGTAGCAAGATTCCAAACTAAGGGGTATCATACAGGATTTATTGTTGAAACTAGAAAGTCATCCCCCATTTAAGATGATAAGGCCAAGACTTTTCTATGACAACAGATTGGTTTTGCCTGCAGAAGGCCCCCATATACAGAAGTTGATTAGTGAGTTTCACTCAACTCCAATAGGAGGGCATTCGGGTTATTTCAGGACTTATAAGAGGTTAGCTAATGTGGTATATTGGACAGGGATGAAATCAGATGTGAAACAATTCATCATGAGCTGTGATGTATGTCAGAAGAATAAATATTTAGCCCTGAAACCTGCTGGTCTTCTTCAACCCTTACCTATCCCGAATCAAGTATGGGAAGAAATCTCTATAGATTTTATATGTGGATTGCCTAAAGCATCGGGTGTGGATACTATATTAGTCATTGTAGATAGGTTGACTAAGTTCGGCCACTTCATTGCCCTCAAACATCCCTACACTGCAAAGCAAGTGGCTGTCATCTTTGTTAAAGAAGTAGTGAGACTCCACGGTTTTCCTAGAGTAATTGTGTCAGATAGGGACCGACTTTTCATGAGTACCTTCTGGCAAGAGATGTTCAGGCAATCAGGCACTAAATTACACATGAGTTCTGCTTACCATCCACAGACGGATGGCCAAACAGAGGTAGTGAACCGATGTTTGGAGACTTATTTAAGATGTTTTGTCAGTGATCATCCCAAGGAGTGGCCTCAGTGGTTGAGTTGGGCAGAATATTGGTTTAATACCACCTACAGTAGCGCAATTGGAATGTCACCCTTCAAAGCACTCTATGGCCGAGAACCACCCACTCTTCTCAAGTACACTGATGAGGGATCTTTAGTGGAAGACATCAATCAACAATTAGTGGACAGAAATCAAATTCTTGAGGAGCTTAAGTTTAATTTGCTGAGGGCACAACAACAGATGAAAAAGTATGCAGATTCCAAAAGGAGGCCGATGAATTTTGAGGTAGGTGATCTGGTTTATTTAAAATTGCAGCCCTACAGGTTTAAATCCTTAGTCGCCAAGAGCAATGAGAAGCTTAGTCCAAGGTACCATGGACCTTACCCGATCACTGCCAAGATTGGGGAAGCAGCCTATCAAGTGCAACTTCCAACGGATGCCAAGATTCATGACATTTTTCATGTAACCCAACTTAAGAGAGCTATTGCTCCTCTTGCACAATCTCAGCCATTGCCTTCTTTTCTGGAGGAAAATATGCAATTGATGGTGGAACCAATAGCCTTAGTGGGAGTCCGCAGAAGAATTAATGGAGAATTGGAAGTCTTAATACGATGGAGGGATTTACCAGATTTTGAGTCCACATGGGAGAAGTTTGATTTTATCAATAATCAGTTTCCTTCCTTCCACCTTGAGGACAAGGTGGATTCTTTTGGGGGGGTATTGTTGAGACTAAGTTCCAGCAGAAATATAGTAAGAAGAGGGGGAATATGAGAGGGGGTAATACGAGTAATAGGTGAAGAGTGGTGAGGGTAAATTGGTGAGTATGAGAGAGAGATGAGTCATGTGCGAGTTAGTTAGCGGGAGGGAGTATATGGTTGATAGGGACAGAATGATAGCATTCAGTTATGAAATTGTGATTGGTAATTGTAAGGAGGTTCAGCTAGCTCTCTAAGCCTAGCCAGGGAATAATAACATCGGGTATCTCATTCATTTCTTCTTCACTCTTGTTCTTGTTCTGTGATAGATGTGTGTTTACTGTAGTGCAGGAATTGGTAAGTGGAGTCGAATATCTGTTAGAGGTGATAGTCTCTAACAAATTCCATCTAATGATGGAGTGATTTTGAAAAGTTCAAACTATGGCTTCTAAATCAAGATACTAAGGGGCATCATTATAACTTGTAGAAGACCATGTTGTAGGTCTTAGGTATTCACTCCATGCCATGCAACAAAGGCCAAGTGTACAGCAGCACATGTGTACATTGTGCCATTGCATAAGCTAAGAATAATGTTCACTGAAAGAAGTCAGTTATAATTACCAGTCAAAGAGTAATTCATTAAACTAATCACATGCAAATGGTGCATAGCTTATTGTGTACTTCATAATTAATCATGCCTATATTAATGGACTGAAACTACAACAGAGCTGCGGGTAACTTTTCTTGCACAGAAACCTTTCAAAAAATAAACTTTTCCAGAATAAAAAGTCTGAGAATTAACTTTCACCTGAAAATGGTTGACTGCAAAAGGGGCAGAGCTGCAATTCTTCGTTCAAAGTAGACCTATAAAACATAGTATTGTTGTCCAATAAATACAACTATCAAAGTGATTGTCACAAAAGTTTATGATAAAAATTGTGGTCCTTACTTGAAGATCTGGAATTCATTTCCACAGTTCGGGCACTAAAGAAAACACAATCAGAACACACAGATCCACTTCAGTTAATGAAAAGAAATAATTGTACAAATAGTTCAAGGAACCAAAATGAACTTGATATTTAAAAGCAAAGCCACAGATTTGTAGGATATAGGAAATGACAGAAGCCTTACTGTGCCTTGAAGTATATCTCGTCCTGCCCACCAAAGAAAAGCCCCCAAGCCCACAACAGGTACAATTACTGCAAGGAGCTAAACAAAGATAAATTAAAAAGACATTAGAGTGACCATGAAGACTGAGAAGAATGAGAAGAAGTTTCCTGCATTCAATAGAATAATACTACAGGTATTTATACAGGAATACATAGGTTTAAACTAGGAAAATAATCCCTATAATCATGCCAAATCCCTATAACTATGATATTTACATTAACTACATAATCCCTATAACTATATCCTGTAAGAAACACAATTTTGGTGATCTTCCCAACAAGACAGCGGTCCTGGAAAAAAAAAAAAGAGCAGAAGAATTGCAGACTAAGCACAGCATAATATTAAAGCAGAAAACAATTTTAAAAAATGAATATTTGGAGAATGAATAATAATAACCTTTATTCATTGGAGTAACTAAAAGAAATATCTAAAAGACAATTTCAGGCATATAGACATCAATCTAACAGTGCAAGCGCAGAATTGACAACGTTCCTAAGATCAATACAATTCCATCAACTCGAATACCGGAAGAAAAAGAAAGAAAGATTAACCAAAAGACAAGCGTGGAAAGACATACCCAAATAGAAATAATAATGTCAACAACCCAGCCAATAGCATCAAAAACCCAACCAAGCTGGCCAGTCACTGATAGATAGGTTAATCCAAAAGCCAAAGCTATATTGCCCAGAAGCCTTATAGTGCTACTCTTATCATTGCCCCCACCGCCGTTAAATCCAAACCCCTGATTAAACCTCACCAAAACTACCCTCTTGTTCCTCTTCCACCCCTCTTTTTTAAACAAAATCGCATCTTTTCTCCTACCCACCTCCAGTAATCTCCATTTCTGACTGAAGGCTCTCAATTTAAACCCTTTTTGTGTGAAAGATGCACTCTTTGAACTTGGTCCAGAGTGGTCATAAGTGGATCTTTTGTATACTATACTTTGAAGGGTGTTTAGCGACGACGAATTGACAGATAATTGCAGTAGGGAAGTCATGGAAGGACAAGTTTGCAAGGATCCTAAATCAAACTTTTTTATTTATTTTTCCATTTTCACTTTTATAAGGGCCAAAAGAAGAAGATAAAATGGGTTAGCAAGATAGATCCATCAAATTAGACAGCAAGCAGCCACGAGTCGACGAATTAGTTACGACCGTAGGTACAACAAAATCCTATTTTTTACAATCTAGATTTAAAGGTCTAAGTATACACACGCACACGTGAACGGATAAGGTCGTATGTAATCTTTTGAATTTTATAAACAATAATATTCATAGAAATTCTAGGTCTACAACAAAAATGGCTTTACATGGAATTAATTATGTTTTTTAGTTTTGGTTCTCTCAACTACTATCTAATATATTTAACAGGTATTTTATTCGAGAGGCTTTTGTTTTTTATGTTACTATTGAGTAATTCCTTCTGACAAGGGGAAGTTCGTATTTAAAATAGATATTTTAGATATAAAATAGACGTTTAGTTGTGCAATTGAGTAGGGATGGCCAAGATTATCTCACTAAAATGGAAATTCAATGTCAGTCCTCTTCCCAATCAACGATAGTTTGACTCAATTGTAACTGCAATTGGAAGATGTGGCTTTAAGGTTTGTTTGATGTAGTTTTAGATTGAATTGTTTTACCTTCTATCCATATATTCAATTTATGTCTTGACATATAAGATATGTGTATTCTGATTGGATTAGGAATAGGCATGGTTAGGAAAGATACACGAACGTGCCATCATTATTTGCTAAAATTTTTTTTGGTTAGCCTACGAGATGTTCTAGGAGGGTCCCAATTATGAGAACGACACCTTTAAGTTATTCGCTCTTAGACTAATTCCCGCTCGCATCGAGTCAGCCCGTAAGGAGTAAAGTGCTGACCAAACAGATTTCTTCATTCTCAGGACTCGAACTCGAGACATTTGATTAAGGGAAGAGAACACAAAAGGACTACCATTATTTGTTGAATTGCTACGTATAACCTTTTATCTCTTGTCAAATATGCATGTATCAGTGAGTTGGTGATGTATTTGAAGATACGGAAATTAGTGAATGATCAATAGATAATAGTATGCTTTTATATGTGTTTAAGTGTATTTCTAAATATTTCTTAGAAGATTATCATGTTTATTGGCTTAGACTTTTGTTCTTGTTAATGTTTGTATATGATCTAAGTGTTTCTTTTTTTCAAAAAGTCGTATGTGTTCTAAATGGTTGACTAGTTTAAAGCAAGAATTTAATCATAATTTATATTTCAAAAAGTGTCTGATGTGTTTGTGAGTATATAGAAACAGGTATGTGAAGAAAAGCATATCACGATCATAAGATTCTCACGATCGTGACAAGCATAGATGTTGAACATGCATGGAGCCTTTATCATGATCGTGACATCATGCATGGTCGTGATGGAAGCTGGAGAACACTTTAGGTCACGATCGTGACAAGTTGTTTTTCCAACTTGCGAGAGTTTTCAACTTTTAACGTTTTAAGACTATTTTTGGAATCAAATTAAGCAGAAAAATCCTAAAAACAACCTTAAAAACCTCAAGTACTATTTAAGAATAAGAAAAACATGAAAAGAGGCAACAACCACAAGATCAAAAGAGATCAAGAGGAGACATCAAGAGAGTTTTAAAGAATTTCATATTTCCAGGTCATGACTCCAATCAGTTTTTATTCCTTTTCATTTTCTTGAATATTTATTTGGATTTCTTAGATGTTTACCATGATTATGAGTTTCTAAATCCATATTAGGGATTTTTCTTGAATTCAGCTATTTATTTTAATGCAAATCGATCTTTAGTACCTCAGACAAAGTTTTGTTCAAGTTGTTAGGTGTTTATTAGTCCTTATGGGATCGATACCTTTGACACTATGAGATATAATCCATATAATTATGGTATTGAAAGTTTTGTCATATAAAACTTGCCAACAAGTTTTTCAACATCCCCACACTTAAACCTTTGCTTGTCCTCAAAGAAAACTAAAAATATAAACAAATAAAACACATAAACATATAAACACACAATTATGCAACAAGTAATAATGGTCCAATGACATCAAATCTTATAGAGTTAGCTTAACCTCAAACATCAATCACTTAAAATGTGCCAATATATTAAGTTATTCCTTTCATGGTTAAGTTCTTTTATTTGAATATACATTTCAATCAAAATATTAACACCTTTTTTATACACCTATGGAACTTGTAAATATGCATTTATTATTATTGATCAATTAAAAAGGCAAAGTATTACTAAGCATCTTTTCATGAAAATTCTTGCTATTTATAAAAGATCAATACATTTTATTTATTTTAACACCATTTTTGTAAAATTGCTTTAACAATAACTTAGTCTTTTGATGCAAAGGAAAATAACCTATCATGAATGTCTCCTAGTTACTTAACTAGATCACGTTTTTTATTTAGCTTGGTCAGAGTGTCATTATAATCTTTTGACGCAAAGATAAACATTTTGTCTTAAATGCCCCCGACTACTCAGTTATATCACAACTCTTAGCTACCTACTAGCTATATTTTTAACCTAATTTTCTTTAAAAGGCCAACAGGATAGGAATTTAACAAATTTTTTATCATTTAATTTTTTTGCCTACCTTATTTCTTCTTAGTCAATGAATTTCATGAAAGGGTATTAATGATGCTAACCAATTCAATTGACTATAATTATAAATATGAACAAACAAATTTCTTAAAGAGAAAGAACAGGTGTCATATCCTAATTAACATGTATATTTACCCCAAAGACAATTAAAAACACAAAATTCACAAGTTAGTAAGCTTTTACAATTTAAATGACCATGTTGAAAGCTAAACTAATTCCATTAATTCATGTCATCAACACATTCTCACAATTCACGCATCATGCAATAAAATGTCTACACAACGTCAACCTAATAAAAAACTAACATAATTCAAATACCAAATTCACACACCATGACATGCTAATGTATAAACGTCTCTATTATTGAGCAACACATTGTCATTAATGTGAGTAACAAAGAAAAATAAATATAAATAAATAACAATAAAGAAAAGATTAAAGTAAGAAGACTTATCGATATTAAGGTAGTGATGGTGTGAGCAATGGCATATGAACACCTTGAATAGAGAAATACTTGAGTATTTTCTTTGTGTCATATCGTTGTTGATGTTGATAGGGAATGAGCTTCATTTGCGCCTTTATGGTGTTCAGGAAATCTACCATACTCTTGTTATTTTCTAAAACTAAGTTAAACGCTTTCTCCCATACTTCCTCTTCTTCCTCCTTAGTTTCTTCACTATATGAGACTTCTTGTTGGTGTGTGCCATAGTGGAACTAGAGCTCGCCTGTCCAATCCTATATTTTACTTGTGATTTCAAACCAATATCTTAGAGTTTCATTACATAGACCTCCAAGATCATAGCTCGCCTCAAATGTGTATGATTTAGAAGCTCAGGAAAGACAACAATTAATCCATTAATAGAAAAACCATGAAATTGAGCAGTCACAGTAACAAGAAAACCCATGTTAAGATGGCTACTTTCTTATTGAGAGAATAACTATTGATTGAAAAATGTGGGTTCATATACAAAGTTGGATCTTATGATCCGTGCACCAAAGTATGAATAAATCTTTATGAGAACATTTTTTACTTATTTTTTGGCAAAAATAGTGTGTCATATAAATTTATGTAATAACAATTGTTTAAGATTAAGAATAATATTATTACGTGCGTTTCTCACAGAAAATTCATCCAACCCTATTAATTTTTTCTAATATTGATCAGCATGAAAGTTTCCATGATTTTTAATAATTTTTTATTTCAAAAACTCCCAAATTTCTTCTATAATATCATAGTCCAAATTATAAGGGTTTCTTTGCAATTTAAAAAATATTTAACTTCTATGACTTAAAATTTAAAGTCGTGTAAAATTTATGGGTTGAATCCTTGTACACAGGAAAATCTAAATGAATAAATTTTTCCCAAAGAATTTTTGTGGTCAAAGTCTCAATCTTTTCTTTCTAACTTAGATTTTCTAAGATAGTGAAATCAAAATATCATGAAGCATTAAGAATTCTTGAACGAAGGGTTTGGAATCTTCTTCTTTCAACAGACGGGAAAAGGTTCTCCAAAATCCTTAGCCTTATCACGTGTACCATCCCCTAACAATTTTGCTTTCCCCTTTGGTGTTGAATGTTTGGTAACTTGCTTGATTATTGGAGTCAGGAACGAGTGATAATACATCATAAAGCTAGCCAAAATAAACTAAACTGTTACTATAGTAGTGATGTGTCTATGTTGATCCCACAAAGAATCTGTATAAAGTTGTTGAAATGAAATTAACCAGTGTTTAGGTTTAGGAGGTTTTGGTTTTAGAAATAAGAAAATAAAATGAAACTAGACTAACAAAAACCAATGAAAAAAATCAAACAAAAAATGATCAATGTGGGGAATTTGAGAGGGACCTAGTTCTTTGGTTCAGTCTCGACCTACATCTTAATTAAACATGTCTCATCGATTTGTTGCTCTCAAACTTCTCCTAGCAACTATTAATTGTGGTTTAATAATTAACCTGATTTTTTCCTTAGATAGTGTTTAATCAAGATACGATAGTTAATTAAATTTAACTACCAAATAATCTAGGATACGATATCTAGATTCAATTGGGTAGTAGTATTACAAATTAAAAAAACCAATTAATTAAGGTAATAGCTACATACGATGTGTCATTTAACTTAGGTTATGTTATCCCTAATGATTACAAATCATTAGTCGCTACACATAAATTCAACATAACAATTACAAATTATATCAAAATTCTAGCAATGGGTTTGCAAATAAACGATTCAATGAATGCATTAAAATCATCTTTTCACAATACCCAATGGGTTCATACACAAATAAACGAATAATAATGAGAATATAATTATCCATACACAAAACCCAAATCAATTAACATAGAATAACACAATCAATTTCTAATGAGCAAAAGAAATAACAAAAATAGTGAAATACTCTTAACCTGAGTAGTTGGCATTGATGTTACCTCCGAACTGACGTTAGGACGTTACCCCTCCATGGGTCTCCAAATGATCATAGCATTGTCCCCTTAAAAATGTCACACTGAAGAACTACTCTCCCTCTCTATTTTCTGAATTAATTCTTAGTCCACCTCTACTGTAGACTTATTAAAAACCTATGTACCTCTTGAAAATGTCTGTCTTTATGTACATCTCCTGTGCTACATCGTTTAGTTACTCCTTCCCTATGTGTCGTTGTCTTGGTGTGAAACATGTTTGCGTTGTATTTGCAACATCATGGAAATGCAAACGTGGTTTGTGTTTCCTACTTACTTTTATCTTGCTATTGCGTTTTGCTTCTTCCTCTAACAGCCTCTTCTCTTCCTCTTTTGTTGTCGTTTTGCTCAATGTCTACTACAATTTCATCATGTTGCATATGTTGCTCATGAAATTTCAATGCATAACTTTTGTACTTCTTAGCTCTTTTAATTTTCTTCTTCTTCCTTTATGAAGACAAGTGAAAATTAATCTTCAGAAAATGGCCCAAATGTTGTGCCTTTAACTTACTTTAATTTCTTTGCTTCCAAATTATGCCTCAAATCACATATGAGTCAAAGTGAGTATCTTGAGCAATTTCATATCATTAATCGCTAAGTGTTATGGAATAATTCATAATCAATTAAACTTCTATCAATTTTCCCCACACTTAGCTTTTAGGGAAAAATATTAAAATTAATCTCAAAGACCTAAAAACATTTACCCAATTCTTATATGTTCCAAGAATATATAATCATAAGCAAAGATGAATGACTTTCATAAACCATAGCAAGAACCTAACATTCCAAGCTTTTACTCATAATCAATCAACATTCAATGCCTTAAAAAACGTGCAATCTAATGGTAGATTTGGAGAATACGTTTAACTAAAATATATCCATTGGTACACTCAATACCACTTATGATCATGACAATCCATATTTCATATCATTTCATTTCTCCACCATTAAGATTCACATGCAAAATTATAAATCAAAGGACTTTTCAAGGTTGTAATGTGGGTAAAGGTAAGGTAAGATGTATTTAGGTCAAGTAATTTAAAAGCCATTAAGCTAGTGAAACAAAGCAATACTCAATGTGACATCAAGTGCACAAGTTAACACTCATAAAAAATTGGGTATCATCAGTTATGAAGAATGCAACATTTGTATTTCATAATCCAATTTAGTTCTCACACACAAACCACATAAAACATATATCAATCCTAAGGAATCACTCATATAATAGATGACAATATATTGAAAACACAAAAGAGTTGACCTTCCAAGCCAACATTTACCTCATATTCAATATACTCCATTAACACATTCATTACAACTTTAGGAGGATGCATTAATCATAAACAACTTTTCAACACAGGTGCAATTCCTCCTTGATACATTTATTTAAACTTTTTTCTTTTTTATTTCTCTTTTCTTTCTTCCTTTTTCTTTCTTTTCTTTTATTATAAAAATTAAAACAAACTACATCAATATGGAAATTTCAATAATAAGACATAAAATAACATCTCAATATTATAACCAACCCACACATATGCATACCCCCACACTTAGAATTTTGTACTTCCATAAACTCAAAAATTAATAAATGTTCCACTAGCTTCAAGGCTTGTGAAGGACATTTGGTTAGGTTAAAGCATGTATTATGGCTAATACACAAAGAAAAGGCAAATAAAGATCAAGTGGGCTTATCCAAAAAGAAAAATCATATAATGGGTAGGCTATTGGCTAATGTGGTTTGGAAAAAAAAAAGAATTCCTAATCATATCATGTTAATACATGTGATAAAAATGTGTTCTTGAATAAAATTTAAGGCAAAATCAAAAAATACATGTCATAGAGGTCACACATTATCAAAAGACAATGAGATTGATATGAATGTGTTAGTAAAATAAGGCTCAAAATCTACTGTCTTTGTCTACCACTGGTCATTACTCTTATAAAGACAATGTACATTGACCAATTACAAGAGTAAACGTATATGCTAAAGTAGCTATGAAATTCTCTAGTCAATTCACACTCTAATCATGACTATATCATCATAGAATCAACATAAAAGAGAAAATGTTTGTTTTGTTGTTTTATTGTTTCTCTCATTTTGATTGAAAACTTAAAACAAGTAAAACAAACAAATTCAAAAACACACATTCATATAAAAAGTAATTTGGAAATGTAAAGAAAATAAATTTACTTTCCTTAGGTTGCATCTTAAGAAGAGCCTTTGTCTAGGGTCGTTGGCTCGACTCCATGTTTCCTCCTAAGGTGATAAAAATGTGATCTTCAAGTGTCACATGCGGTTTCTCCATGTGAGGTTCTTCAGGATAGGGTGTTAGTTGATGATCCGTCATATTCATCATCTTCCTTATCCTTTGACTTTCAATCTTGATTTAGTCTATGCATCTAGAAAGATGTCAAATGTCTCTTCGCCTTTTTCTTCTTCATTTAATTCCTCTAATCTACTATGTAAAAGTGAAAAGTTAGTCTAAAAAATAATCATGAACTTAGTACTCACCTCTAAACTAAATGATGTCTTTTTCTAGTTTGAGCTCCTCCTCAACTTCTTCTTCACGTGCAATTCCTTGAGTATTGCTCTCAAAATTCTCAAACTCCTAATCACTTTGTAAGGTTCCGCACTAACGTCCATTGGGTATATCTTGGGTTGATATGGCGCTTCTCTTCCATTTGGGATTCTATATAGTCGATCCTCACTGCCATCTCACCCATTTGGCTGGCCATATTGTGGGTCTAGACATTGTATCTTGCCAGAGTTATTGTATACCCTGTTGAAGCTACTACTGTATATCTTATTAGAACTACCGAAATTGTTGTTGTACATCCTGGTGGATTTGTAAAGTATTAGTAATCATAACATTAATCAATTCTTCCAAAGGTGTACCTGAATCATGATAAGAAACTTTTGGTCTGTACGGGAATTGTTGTGCATCATGCAAATTGTTATGGAAGTAATTCTGATGGTTATTCCATCGATAACCAAAGTTAAGTTGATCAGTCTAACCTTGGTTATAGGACTAAGAGTAAGAGTTAAAGAAAAAAACTACTTCCATCCATGATTTTTTTATTTTTTATTTATCATAAAAATGAAATAGAAAAAATTGAAAGGATCACAAAATAACTAAAAAGAAACCAATTATAAACAAATATATACAAAACATCAATTAAAATCATAAACAAAAACTAAAACATCGTACTCCCCGGTAATGGCAACAAAATTGACAGCACGTCAAAATGTTAGTCAAAATAAAATAGACTACTATTATAGCAGTGATGAGTCTAGGTTGATCCTATAGAGAGAGTGTGAAAAGTTGTTGAATAAAATTAATTAGTGTTTAGGTTTAGGGGGGATGAAAACAAATGAAAGAAAATATGTGAAAATGATAAAAATTGGGAATCCGATAGGGACCTGGTTCTTTAGTTCAATCTTAGCCTACACTCTAATTAAGCATATCTCATTGATTTATTGTTCTCAAACCTCTCCTAACAACTATTAATCATGGGTTAATAATTAACATGAGTGTTCCTTTAGGTAGTGTTTAATCAAGATACGATCGTTAATTAAACCTAACTATCGAATAATCTAGGATACAATCTCTAGATTCAATTAGATAGTAGCATTATGAATTAGGAAAATTGATTAATCAAGGAAATAACCACATACGATGTGTCATTTAACCTAGATTATGTTATTCCTAATGATTACAAATCATTAATCACTACATATGAATTTTAATATAACAATTATGGATTATATCAAATTTCTAGTAATGGGTTTGTAAATAAACTATTCCATGAATGCATTAAAATTATCTTTTCACAATACCCAATGGGTTCATACACAAATAACCAAATAATAACGAGAATACGATTATCCATACCCAAAACCCAAATCAATTAATATAGGATATCACAATTAATTTCTAATGAGAGAAAAAACAACAAAAACAATGAAATACATTTAACTTGGGTCATCGGTATCGATGTCACCTCTGAACCGGCATCATGACTTTACCCCTCCATGGGTCTCCAAATGATCATAACTTTTCCCCTTAAAAATGCTCCACTGAAGAACCACTCTCCCTCTCTCTATTGCACCTCCCTCTTTATTCTCTGAATTAATTCTTGCTCCACCTTTATTGTACACTTACTAAAAATTTATGCACCTCTTGAAAGCTTTTGTGTTTCATAAATGTTTTCTGCATTTACGCATAACATCTGTGTGAAACGTAGACATTGTTTGTGCTTACACACATCTCCTGTGTTACGTCATTTGGTTGCTCCTTCCCAGCTTTGTTTCATCGTCTTAATGTGAAACATGTTTGCATATTTGTTTGCGTTTCTGCAATAGCATGGAAAGTAAACATGGTTTGCATTTACTATTTGCTTCTATCATGCTGTTGCATTTTGCTTCTTTTTCTAGCAACCTCTTCTCTTCCTCTTTTACTGCCATTTTGCCCAATGTATACTATGTTTTCATCACGTTGCATTAGTTGCTTATGAAATTTCCATGCACAACTTTTTTACTTCTTTGTCGTAAGCAACTTTAATTTATTTGTATTTCTATTTTTTGTCTTTTAATTTTCTTTTTGTAATCCATGAAGTCAAGTAAAAATTAATCTTCAGAAAATGACCCAAATATCGTGCTTTTGACTCACTCTAACTTCTTTTCTTCCAAATTATGCCTATAATCATATATGAGTCAAAGTGAGTATCTTGAGTGATTTCATGTCATTAATCGCTAAGAGTTATGGAATGATTTCATAATCAATTAAGCACCTATCAACAAGTATATAACCTTCAAAATTAACCAAGAAACAAAAAAGCACACAATAACACCCAAAAATGTGAGGGAGAAAAGTATAGAAAAATTTTGTAAAACCCACTCAAAAGATTGTGGAAATCACT
>JANITW010000005.1:39524778-39537631 GCA_027564335.1 Erythroxylum williamsii
TTCCTCCATCATCATCGAGCTTCATGATTTTTAATTTATCATGTAGCTTTTTATCCTACTTTATTTTCACATATTTTATCATATATGCTATCCTCTTTAACTGACTGTCTATACATCAAGACTAACTGGTTTATCTAGTATGCTTGTTAAATAACTTAGGCATGTTGTGGTCTAGAATTCCAACTATATTTTGTAAATGTTATCACATATTAGTATCATGTGCTTCCCTTTTTATCTAATGATTGACATGGCTTCTATTTTTTTTTTATAAATATAAGTTTTTCGGGTATAAGCCAAATTCCTAATTCCAAAAGTTTTTAACAAGTAGCTTAGTTAAACTTGAAAATGAAAATTCCTCTTCATTAATCAATATTTTCTCAAGTACTAGCTTTTCCTAAGCTCTCTAAGCCCAAAAGTCCATTTAATGGAAAGAGGGATGATTATCAATGAAGTAACCAACTAGCGTAACGTACCACCTCATAAATCCCACTTACAAAACATCTAATGGAGGGAAAACCACATGCATTTCATATAAGATGGCTTGAGTTTTGCTAGAGATTACTAAGGGGAGAGCCAATCTAATTAACCTTTTGAAAACTTAGGTTAAGCCCTTTGTAAAATTAAAAGAAAAATCATTTTAACAAAATATGTTTAGAATGTCATACACTTAGGGAAAAAGTATATTTTAAGCATTGGATAAGGTTGAGTTTTATAGTTTTTAGGAACTTTTAAAGATTCATATATGTGTGTGGTTTACTAAGGCATGTTTCATATATGTTCACATCCATCTAGTGCACTAATCTCAAGTCCTTCAAGTTAAACCATGCGCAAATGAGTAAACCCACTTTGATTCAAATTGGATTAAAGAGCAATTTCCAATTACTATGACAGCCACACACCACCTATGTCCATGTTCTTGAAAGCACCCCTCTCTTTCAAGAGGATTCAGTAACTAAAATATAGTGTTCAATTCAAGGTGAACTTAAAATGTTGACACCAAAATCCTAAATATCATATCAAAGTTCATATTAGTTTTAGTACTAATCCAAATCAATCAATATCATAAACTATTTTGAACAATTTTAAAGATTAAATTATATTTAATCTTAAAATTTACATGGTTTTATAATATTAATCAAAATTATCAAAAATAGTAATTAAATGCTCAAAATTTTAATTTTTTGCAACAATAGCCCATTATTAATTCTTTAATTGATAATATTGATGTTGACCACTACGTAAACAAGATCCCTTATAAGTCAATAATAACATGATGTATAAAATAGTTATATTTGAAATGATGATAATAAAAAAAGAAAAAACAATAGAATTAATTAGAAAATAAAGAAAACAAATTGACCTTATGGCACTGGTTTTTTTTATTTCAATTCTTGGAAAGTTAACAAAAAATTAGAAGCTCGAGCATTTGACTGATGCTTTTGATAATTCTACTTGATATTTCAAATTCAAGAAAAATTTATTATTTAAATATAATTTATCATTTTAAAAAATTATAAAATAGTCATTTATTTTATATAATTAGAATTTAGTCCTTTATTATAAAATTTATCTTTCAAAAGGTAAAGTTAATATGAAGTTCTTTTAGGTACTTTTAAAATTAAAAAATTGAATAATTAAATTATATAAATTTTGTTTTTTAGAAGTTGAAAAATTTTATTAATAGAATTTGTTTGAAGTATAAATACAAGTTAGCTAAAGTAGTCATGAGAAATGTTTAGCTATACAAAAATTAGCTAACAGAAGAACTAATTCTTATCAATTGAAGTAATGTATGGGTAAGTACAAATGTTATAGGAAATACCCTTGGACATAAACTAATTAATATAGGATATGAAATAGCATTTGACAGTCCATTTGTTAGTAGCTTTCTCAATTATGCTTTTTTTTATGTCAACATTGTGTGATGTTCCATTTAATGGCTATTTCATTACTAATATCAATGTGCAAGTACATGTCAAGATTATTTCATTTATCTAAAAGACAATGCCATGAGTTAAGTTTTAGATCATTTTCTCTTTGCCCAGAAATGTTCTTATATTCTTTTTTTTAAATTGCATACAACCCACACCTAAAAGTTATTTTAAAGATGTGTGGTCTCTTCTGCATAGCTAGTAAGATAGTTTTGGTCATTGTAAGATGTCACGTCATTCAATATATTAAAATTAAGAGTAAATTATAAAAAGTTTAAACTTTATTTAATTTTACAATATTAGTTAGAATTACCAAAAGTAGTAATAAAATACTTCAACTTTCACTTTGCTGCAAAAATAGCTCATCGCTAATAGTATTAATGAGTTAAGTGACATTAGTAGTAGACCTATTTAACATATGGTAGATATATGCCAAAAAGAGACATGTCAAATTATGAAATTAAAAATAAAAAATATGCACCTTTACCTGCCTTATAAGGGTATCAAAATCTAGATCTACCAAAACAATAGCAAATAACACTTTTTAAATATGAAGACAACACAATATAGATCCACTATGGTAGATATGGAGCCTTATATTGAAAATATTAGGATTGAAAGTTGTTAGGAACAAGTTATGTTTGGAATCAGATACCAAATTAAAAATTTTGATAATGAAAAAATATCTAAAGTATTTATAGATCACTCTGGGTACGAATTTGCTCAAACTATATTAATATTCATTAAGAAAACGTTGTAACAGTAAAGAAAAGTGCTAGTTCTCATTTATAGTCTTTTACAAGGGTCTAGACAAAATCTTAGATATAGAATTTATACCTACTATAAATCAGAAATACGAATAAACTTAATAGCCAAGATTACTATCTTAAACCCATTGTAAGCAACAGAAACAACTAAGTATACCATATCACTTGATCTCTAACTCTTGAATAAAAAATGAACTATAAAAATAGGAGCAAAGCCAAAAACAAGTAACCCGTTTAATGTTAAACAAGCTCAATTATTGACCAAAAGATTTTGACAACTTATAATGAAAAAAAGTCCTAGCGTTGTTAAAGAGAACATAATTATGAAATTTGATAAATTCTTATCACCAATAAGTTCCTATATTCTATATATTAATGATGAAGAGGACAAGTCACTAATCTTAGATTAATCCTTTTATAGATATATTAGATGCAACAGTTCATATTAAGGATGGTGAATTAATACTTAGGGCTATAAATGAAGAACAAATATTCATCGATAATGAGATGCCACCTATGCCTATTAGAGAATAGGGACAAGCTAATTGTTCTAACACTTTTTAGGGAATCGTCAAGAAAAAATTCAAAGGGGAACAATGAGTAAAGATAAAGGTAAGAGTAAAGAAGAAGGTCCAAAATGAAGATGATTACACTTTGCATGGTACTATTTAAGATGATAAATAAGGGAGGAATCACATTACTAGAAAAAGTAATTGAGTTTGAGAAAAGAGTCCAACCAAAAACTTATAAAGAAGACAACTAAATCACTACTTAATTTCTTATTAATTTTCTAATATATTTTTATATTAAGGAACAATAATTTGGATTTTTATTTGGTATTTGATTTATATTTTTTTGTTTAAATTAATGAATAAGTTAATGTCTCATTTTGGTTATTTAAATTTAATATATTTTTTATTTTATTTTTATGTTTTTATATAGTTAGGAATACAAAAGAAGGAACTTATGAGCATGAGGAGGAAATTTTAAAAACATTATAGATAAAATAACTAAGAAATAGGCTAATATAAAGTTGAAGATTTAGGTATATGTTTAACCATGTTACTAAAAATAGCATGGGATATAGTCATATAGCCATATTGATTTATGAGATATTCTAGGCGGATCTGTAGCTTGGGATACACCTATGGACTAGGTTATTTCTTTAACAAGATGAAGACAATAAGATCCATGGCCTGGGGACTTGCCTATACCCTAAGTTATATTGTTTAGAGTTAAGATAGTAGAATTCATGGCTTTGACACATAGCCATACCCTTAGTTTAAAGTTAAGATAGTAGAATTCATGGCTTTGACACATAGCCATACACTTAGTAACAAATTTAGAAATTTAAGATAGTAGAATTCATGGCTTTGACACATAGCCATACACTTAGTAAAAAATTTAGAAATTTTTTTAGAATGTCCCATAGTATAGGCCACACATATCGCCCAGTTTAAGTTCCTAAACTTCTAAAGTCGTAACTCCTTAAGGTTTACGCCATAGTTATGTCATTGATTGGTCTCAAAAATTTTGACAGACAAAGGACTATGCCAAACTTGATTCTTGATGTTCTCTCCACTTTTCTCCTAAATTCTCAAAGAACCAATATTCATCACTAGTACCCCATCAATTTCCATTATATTTTTGAATTATCCCTCTAGTTTCACTAAGATTCATCAATTCATCTTAACTATCTAAGAGCAAAAGAAAGAGGGGGCAACTATTTCAAGGTGACTCGAATAACAAAGTATACACACAAGCTAAGGGTTTAACCCATAATTAACACCTATGCTTATATTATGTAACAATGACCATACTATATGGTATGGTTACTTAAAACTTATACCCTTTGAATAAAGTATAAAAATAGACCGGAATTGTTTAGAAAGTGTGGGGTTAATGGATGTAGTCAGAAGTTATATATATAATAAATGGTGAAAATTGGATTTAGATATAATTGATCATGCCTACAAAGAAATTACTCTTGAATTATGTTTGACGTGATTAAGCATGCTAAACATGATCCGAGGTATGAAATAGAATTCATGTTATGCGAGTAAAATGGTCTATGTCTTTTAATGCATTAGTACAGTGATATAGATTTTGTATGTCTGAATAGTTGAAAATAGGGGAATTTTAAAACTTTAAAACTAAGTTTCCCTTTGAATTTATAGTTGAGCACCTAAATAATTTTTTGAGAAATTAAATATTGTATTAAGTCCAAAAAGTTGTATAAGGATAACTCAGGATTGTCTAACGAAACAAGAACACCAAGAAAAGCATTAAGAAACATCCTAACTAAGACTAGCTATAAACTAGAGGTTAAAAATCCAATACTAGAATGCTAAGGAATAAGGATACATGTAAGTAACAAGTTATAAATTAAATTGTGAAAAGTCTAAATGAATTGCATTAGGATCTTAAAGAAGTTTGTTAAGTCTGTGTTTCTCTAAACATTACGACTGTTGTTAAATTGTACCACCTTTCACCATTTGCAAATCCCTTAACCATTTTCTTTGTCCTCTTCATCTTCCATCCTTCCCTCACTAAAATGCTAAAGGTTCTACATTTTCTTTCTCTCCATTTCTGGTATACATAACAATTAATTATTAATTTAAAAATCTTCTTATATGGTGAGATTGGAAAGTATATATGCATGACCATGATAAGATGTTACCTAGTTTATATTAAGGGTAATGGATATTTCTCTACCTTAATGCTAATCTCCATATATCTTTATAAAATACACAACTGAAGAATAGGTGGTGCAGAGAATCCTGATCCATAATATACAGATAACATAAGTTGTCAATATCTATTCCTTTGATCCTGCCTTTGGTGAGTTGTTTGTTCTTAGTTGCTAGTTATAAAATGAAGTTTGTCTTTGGCTTGTATCACTAATCTTACATTGACATGAGCCATGTTAATTCTGTATCTAAACTTCTGAATAAGGGTAAGCATGAGGCATTGGTAAAGGTTCCAGAAGATTTGGCTTTCTATATGATTTTATCTTCGTTTTCTATGATGGGGCTATAGCTTAGTACATTTTCTATAATATCACTAAAACCTCTACGGTTGTAGATTCATTATCTTCCCCCTAATACTTTTTGACATTAATATAGTTGTGCATTAAGTTTTGAGCTTTTTTAGAAGGGAATTTTGAATAAAGGTTAAAGCTTATACCAATTGTTAAACCAAAATGAAGTATCCTTACTATTGCCAATGATTCTACATATATTATGCTATAACTTACCCTTTAGCTTGAGTATTTTCAACATTTTCCAAGAAGAATTTGTAAGGGATTTAGTGTTATCTCTATATGAGTAGTCGAATTGGATCCATTCAACCCATAGATACTCTTTATCCACTATAAGTTTCCATATTCTTTTAGCTGTAAGCATATTGTTGACATCTTTAATGAAATGAATCCTTAATCCTACTTCATCCTTAGACTGACATACCTCACTCAATTTTACCTTAGCATGTGTATGGTTTTTTTAGGTTTCTAGACCAAAAGAAGTTTTTAATTAATTTTTTATAGCTTTGATGATGCTTTGAGGAAAATATATATGAGAGCTTTAATGTATATGGATGTTATTGAGAATTGGTATAACTATTTGAAGTCTTCTAGTATATAATAAGTTTTTGTTCTTCCAACATCATATTCTCCTTTATATAATATTAGACAAGGATTGACAATCCCTATTACTAAGTTTAGTGGATGTGATTGATACCCTGATTTAAAAGGGAGTCTTCAGTTTTAATGTAACAAAGCTAGACAAATTCTCAATATGGGATTGACTATTGCCTAAAATATTTTAGATCTTTCTCCTAAATTAATCCTTAAACCATAAAGAGAGCTAAATTGGTTCATAGAGTCCTTAAGCTACTTTGTAGATTCTTCTTTAGTTGCACATAAGAGCATGAGATCTATTGTAAAGGAAATGTAAGAAATATTTTTCTTCTTATATTTGTAGTGATATTTAAAGATGAAATTCTCCCTTATATTTATGATCATTCTTGTGAGCACTTTGATATAAATGGTGAATATGTAGTAGGATAGAGGATCCTATGGTATTATTTTTCCTCCTTTAAAGAATTAAGTGGTTTTCCTATTAATAAATAAGCTAAAAATGGTGGATTTGATATATAATATGATCCAGTTGATAAAAAGAGTATGAAATCTCATCACCTCCATAGTTTCAAGGATAAAGGACTAAGAGACTGAGTAAAAGATTTATGATGTTCTAGCTTAGTTTCATATATCTTGATAGTTTGCACCTACGATAACCCTTGAGTAGCTTTTGGTTTAGTAAAATATTGTCCTTAATGATCTTATGTATAAAAGCCCCTTAATATAGGATGATGGCATCTTTAAGAGAGCTTTTTTACCTATACGCAAGCATCTTATCCAAGATTTTATAAATCAAATTGCAACACAAAATTGGAGTAAGTTCATTTAATCTCATATGGTTAGTGTCCTTTGGAATCAAGTATATGTGAGTACAATTTATTTCCCTTAGCATGCAATAGTTGAAAAGGAGTTCAAGGATAACTACTGTTACCTAGTTTCATAGTAAATGCCATGGATATTAGAACAAATTAACATTTAGGCCATCTGGTTCATGAGCTTTTTCAGGGTTCAGACTCCACAGAACAAGCTTGATGTCTCCTTCAGAGAAAGGAGCTATTAATGATCTAGCTTGCTCTTCCTTAATAAGGAAAAAAAAGTCTTGGGAATTTATATATCTGGTTTAACTTTTATAACTGATCTAATAGTTTTCTTAAAGTAGGACAAGATAGGTTCCTTGAGGTTAGATTGAGTTAATATGGTAGTGACATTAAGGCCTATAAAATATATGATTATATTCTTTTTATTTCTTAATAAAAAATAAATTGTGGAAAAAGGTGGTATTCTTGTCACCATTTTTTAGCCATAAGGTTATCGATTTGTGCTCAAAATAAATAAATGGCATTATAAAGCCTATAAGTAATAGAAGAGAGCTTCCTTCTTAGGATGCTTGAGACTCATCCCTTGGGTTATTATAAAATATTTTTTGGATCTATTTCAGCATTTGCCTCTTAATGCTGACATTCTTTATGGTGCTTCTTACTTGTCTTCTATTAAGGGCTTTGAGTTCCTCCTTAACTTCCTTAAGTTTTCTCACAAATTTATAATAGCCAAACCTTATAAATGCATATTCATACCCTTAAGAAACTACTACCTTAAAACCATCAAGATTTGTAAGATAATCATTGAACCTAAAAGGGAAATTCTTTGGATTAAATGAAAATTTGATATGTAATTCTACTAGAGAATGGTATGAAGCTACACGGCGACTGAAATATGCTTTACTATCTGAGCAAGTATTGAGCTAAGGTGTATTCACCATTTCCCTATCCAACATTTTCTATTAAGTTAAGATCCTTGTTGCTTATTGCTCAAAGTTAGGAAACTTTCGTCAAAATTAAGGTCTAAGGCTCAAATTTTGGTAATGCACTCATTGAATCCATCATTAAATAGGTTGGGGCCCTTATTATCTATCTCTGCCTTATAGAAATAAAGGATACTATTAGAATCCCCAAGTAAAATCCATAAGTTACTTATACTAACTTGCAAATTGCGTAAATCTTTATATAGTTCAACTCTTTAAAATGCAAATTTTATTGCATATATATAGAAGATGCTGAGTGCTCTAAAGTTTTTAAGTAACTCAATACCCATATGGATATGTTAAGATACGGATGAGTCATCTAATACTTTTTATTGGCTAAGTTATAATCAATGATAATACTCTTATTCACATGATGTTGCCTATTGGTAAGAATATACCAGTTCTTCCCAAAAAATCATAAATAAGAGATGAGATTATTTTCTTTTATTTTAATTTTGAAGAGTTCAACCAGAACATGTTTTCTTTCAATTAAAAAATCAGTAACTATTTACTATTTTTTAGGGAGTTGATTCCCTTCACATTTCTTATGATGATGGACATAACTATTTGTGATAGAGTTTATTAAGGGTATCCCTATTTCCTCCCTAATTTTCTTCCACTACTAGTTGGTCTTTTAGAAATTACTTATAGATTTGATCTCGGTTATATGTTCAAATTTGATTCCTCGTTGCACTGATCTAAGCATTCCTTTTCACTAGTATTAACTTTGGTGGTTAGTTCATGAAGATTCTTATTGGGGATGTATATGTTTATAGTGGTTTAGGTCTCATTCAAGGGATCAAACAAGTTTGTAGGCTTTGATGTATTCATTTAATATGTGGTTTCCTTTCTTGTTTCCTTTATAATCCTTCTCATGCTTATGGCATCTTTTGATTTTATTATCATAGGAGAATCAAAAATCTCTTTTTTGGTTATTTCCTTTTATCTTTATTATATCTCTTGTTTCTTCCTGAGAGAGCTTTTGAGCACTCTTAATACGGATTGAGTTTTTGTTTCTATTAGTGGAAAAGGTGTATACATTGAATTGCTCAAAGTCTCCAAGTAAAGCTCCTCCTTATTGGCCTCTAAATTAGTTTATTCTTTGGTTAAGCTAGTTTCCATTAATAAAAAACTGAAATTTTAGATGCAGAAAGTCTTCACTCTTCATCTAACCTTTTCAATCTAATAGCTTTAGGTAATTAATTGGAAGTTTCCACATCTATACATATCCTTGTATAGCCTATTATGCTGAGAGAGGTTGTGTTATAGCCTATATATGAGGGCTTACCTATTAAGCTAGCAAGGCTTTAATCTTAGTACTATAATATTTGAGTGTAATGTTTTAGAAATACATCCATATTGAAATCACCCCCTGTTTGCTTTTATAAAGGCTTATTCTAGGTTTCCATTATTGTAACATGATAGGCTTTTTGATGATGTTCCAAGGCTTTGGCTCAAAGACCATTAAGGTATAAGCTTCTTTTGTGAACCTAAAAATGAAGAAGTCTTCCTAATTAGTTAGGACAACCTTTAGACCATTTTTTCCATTGTCCTTATACCAAATTTTTCATAATGGGTTTATGAAGTCTTTTATTAAAGAAATATCCAACTAGGGAAGAGGACCACCTTGTTGCTCCTACTTAAAACACTTCTTGAGGTAGACAAACAATGATTTAATCTCCTTCAATAGGTAAGGGAATATAAGACAACTTTGGGCTTGGTGTCGATTAACCCATTACTTGAGGCCAATATCTCTTTTTCATAGGAGCATCAAACCTGTAGCCTTTATGGAGCTCTCCAAGGTTAGAGGAAGAGGGATTGAGAGGTGGGGTAAGCTGGTTTTGGTTTTGTGGTTCTGTAAATGGTATAGGTAGAGAAAGGAGAGTAGGAGAGTTTAGATTGGATACGGTAGCTAAGACGTTTAAAGATGAAGGGACAATAGTAACATAGCTTGAGATGGAAGGTTGAGAAGGTGTGTTCAATTTGGAAATGGAGGTTAGTTTAGGAGAATTAGTAACAATGTTTGAGGATAAAGGAGGAGGAGGAACATCTTCTCAACTCTTTATGGTAATTGGGGAAGATCGGGGGAGGAAGAAGGAAGAGTTCCCTAGTTTCCTTACCAGGAAAGGTAATAGAAAGAGAATTGAAATTATTTTCTCTCTCATCATTCCTCTTAAAAATGATGCCTAAATAATTTTGGAAAAATATATCAAGCAAAAATTCTAATTATAACCTATCAATAACCAATACCACTAAAATTACTTCTTTTGCCCTTCGATAATTATAGATAATGATAACTTATACATTTCTGGAAGGAAATGATAGTAAAAGAGTAGTTATATATAGGAATTTGTTTCATTTTTGATACATAATTAGGAGGAGATGATATCACCTAAGTTGTTTTTTCATTATGTATCTAGAGCAAATGGTAAATAAAAAGCATGGTGTAATATATGGAGGTTACTATCTAATTAGATTGGCAAAAATCTAGGTGTTTTTAGTTATCTTCCAGAACTAATGGTTAGATGTTGCATAGGTACTCTACCTTAAGATGATAAGTCATATATGATTAGTTTTGAAAGTCAATATCACTTATGTTATGTTTTAGAAAGCTAAGATTCCTATGATGGTAGGAGTGGCATGAAAAAGAGTAGAGTTCAATCCAACAATTGAAGTTCTAAAAGCAGCTAATGCACCTTAAGAAGTAGCGAGGGTAGAAGATCTTAGAGACATAAAACCCTCTCTATAATAGTTTTTTTTATAAAAGGATTGACAAAAATGTTCTTTACATAAAGAATGAAATGTATACTCAAAACTACATCCTACACAAATTGCACATGTGGTTGGAAAGAATGGAGTAGAAATTATCTACCTTTGATTACATAAAAAAAGGATACTAATGATGAATAATAGCATATTGCTAACTGAGCTCTTATTTACTTTCCTTATCCTCATATTTTGTATATTTCAAGGATTTTATTTTTACTTTTGTGATCTTTAAAAATATTTTAAATTTAGTCATGTTATCTTCTTTGTGTTTAGTACTTTATATGGTTTAATTTAATATTAATCTCCATTTACATTTTTATGTGTTTATAAGGTGTAAACAAATTCTAAATAATGATCATAAATATTTTGGATACAGGAGGAAAAACAGGGCTAGATACCTTTTATTTCCTCCTTTTCTAATTAATCTCATCAATGTTTATTTTCATTCTTTATATTTGTTACAATGAGGATAATGTACAACTCAAATGTTGAGGAGTAAACCAATTAATTTATATGCCTAGTTTGTTTTGCTTGTCAATTTAAACAATTAGCTTAGAATAGAAATTTTTAAGAAAATTTGGGCCAATGAAAGAAGATTAATCAAGATGACACATTATAAGTTTGGTTATCCTAAAATTCAATGATTTTAGTCAATATTTATAAGAATTGATAGCAAATTTAGTTTTAATTTTCCCCAAAAATCGTGACAACAAAATTTTAATTTGTATTATGATATTTTTGTATAATTTAAACATATTATTAAGTTAGAAATGAATTCTTTCTAAACATTTTAGTATTTTATTGAAAATAAATTATTATATAAATAAAAAATATGTGGTTAAGTCAACATAAATAAATTCACTCTATAGCTCTAATATAAGTGAAAAGGTTAAAGTTAAAGAAACTAAGTAATCAAATTATTTATGATAAGGTATTTTCTTTGTGTCAAAATATTAGGCAAAATTTTAAGTAAGTCTTTACTTGCTCCTTTGTTAATTCAAATCTTAATGTTTAATTGCTTGTTTAATTCAGAATAATGGTTGAAAGTTGAAGCATCTTTCTCATATATGTCTACTTTATACAGTAGGTTGAATATTGTAAATCAAGTTGACGTTTTAACGATTCTTGAAGTAAATTGAATTGATTTATGACTTAATGCAAATATCTAAAAGCCTAACTAATTGATGAATAATGCAATTGAATAAAATATAAATAATATTGCTTACTTCTATTTATTTTTTGAATTCTCTCCTGAAATTGCTATATTTTAACTTAATAGTGGTGACATTGATTTGTTTAAGGAAAATCAAATGCTTAATATGGTGATGTTTGATATGCATGAAATATGCATATATTTTCTTAAGTATTTTGTTTGATTTTAATGTTAAATTACCTTGTCTTATTTTTTTATCTTTTCAAGTAATTATGTAAATTTGAACCTCACAACAATATTATTCAAGAATTGAAGGCAATTCTAAGGAATATCATGAAGAAATAAATAACTATGAAAGAAACATATTCTAGCCTACACTCATCTATAAGCCTATACGTTAGAAGGATCAAGTACAATGAGTGACATTTCCTAAGCCATGATCCTACAAGAGACTATGCACAAGTTAGAGAGGAAATAGACAGATCTACGGTTAAGAGACACAATTATGTATTCATTTTCAAGAAAACAGTGAGATCTAAAACTTGACGATATGAATATGTCTATTATCTAGTGAATCACTAAGGTCCTTAAGGTCAAGATCATGTGGCAAACCATGACCTAGGTGGAGTCAAATGTATTTAAGGGAGAAAATCCTAATTTTTTTTAAGACTTTAGTTGAATATTGGAAAAACATGTACAAGAAACAGCCTTTTCTCTCTAAAAGATAAGGCTAGACATCCAAAGGCTTCCCTAACCTTTAGATGATTGATTTTATGATACTTTTCACCAGAGAAT
>JANITW010000005.1:39581455-39595240 GCA_027564335.1 Erythroxylum williamsii
ATTCCTAATAGGAATAGGGATTAGGTTTTCTCTATAAATAGAGAAACTTATGTCTCATTAGATGAGAGATGAAAACCTTAGCCACCTAAACCTAGTTGTTCGCTCTTCTTTCGAGAGAAAATTTGTGTTGTATTCAAAAAGGGTTTTAGAACGTGCTAGCACACATTAGTCGTTGCTCGGATCATTCATCCTCATGTGGATACCGATAGAGGACGTTCACGCACTGTAGTGTCTACAAATTTGAAAAAGAAACAAATACCAATCCGCGTCAAGAGGTAATTTCGTACGTGTTATAATTTTCGGTTATACTTCTTGTTGTGTAGTATGGTCCATTCCGCTGCGTATTGTGAATACCTGGGCCATAGGTGATCCAACACTTCAAAGGATTGAGGAGCACAGACATGGATATTGTAGAGGCCTTCACAAACCAAAGCTTTAACAAGAAAGACTAAACAAGGGGACTCAATCCCTTCATCGTTGGTGAATAAAACAATAGGCTTTGATGAATCTTCCGTGTCTATAGAGTTTTCAACATAGGTAGAAAATATAGCATATTCAAACAAATAAAAAATTCACTAACAATACTTCACCCTTATACGTCTCTTCAACTGAAGCCATTTAGCATTTGACCTCAAAATAGTAAAATAAGAAATATAAGGAGGAAAGACAACACCTTTTTCCTAACTTCCATGTTACTTACAAATTTATCAGAGACTTCTAACTGAGATCAAGACTAAGAACATGCTAATGATCATAAAAGAACAAACCTAGAAAGATCACAACCTAATAATCAACCAAGAACTAAAAACCCATGATAGTGGATCTTCAAAAAGCTAAACAAAACAAAAACTCATCAAATAGCTTGACCATATCTGCAACAATGAAAGCAATTTACTACAAGCCTAATAGTTAATAAATAGGACCATCATCATTAGATCTAGCCCAAAGATGGTTAATCGGTAAGTGAACATTACCCTTTGAGACATCAAATTGACCACACATTACCATATTCTGTAGTACGAAGCACAATCTTTTGCAACCAAACCAAGTATATGCAAGTCTAAACTTTTATCACCCACCGCATTAGCTTTAATTTGCCCAGTAAGCTATAATATTCAAACAGAAAGGGATTGAAAAATCAAATCAAACAGCAAAAGCCAGAAAACAATCGCTAACATGGACTTCATCCACACAAAAAAGCTGAAGAAAGCAGCACTAAAAGACCCACAAACACTAGATCTGAGAGTAACTAAGCAGAATTGCAAAACACTAAGCATATCACTTACAGGGCCCATAACTGTTATCATGTTTCTCAAAATAAGTAAAAACAAAGATGAAAATTGTAACCCTTATCATGTTTCTCTTCTGTTTATGAAGAGAAGAGAAATCCGATCGATAAAGGGAGAATGATGCCCATTGAAAATAATCTAACCAGGCTTCTTAAAGGTGAGCGCAAGCTTCTTTCTCCTTGAGTGCAAGCTTCTTTCTTTAAAATTCTTTAATCCAGAAAGGAAAGCTGTAACAAATTTTATAATTAAGTCCAATTTGATTAAATTACATTTTCTCTCATTAAACATTTATGTTTGTGACTCATTAAGTTCCTAAATATGTTGGCAATTGATATAAATAACTCAAATCATATTTAAGATTAGATAACTTAAAATATTTTTATTTATCATTAATTTTTTAATTAAATAATTTATATTTATATATCAAGATTGACATTTAGCAATGCTTTATGACTACCCAAATACTAGAAATATCAAAGTAATTTGCATTAACCTTTTTGTGCAAGATTGTTTTTGTATAATTTAATTCTTTCATCACATAATGTTTCAATTAAACATAAAGCATATAGTTCAATTATATTAGTTCTCCACCATTAGTAATTGATTATAATAATGACATTTGAAAATTATTTCCAAAGTGTTATTCCACCTTTAGCTATGGAGGGATCGTCCAAACTTTAGCTATAGAAATCCAAAAGGGAAACAAAGTTATTAACGTCACAATTTCAATAGATAACCTCAAGCCCCTACATATGCTCAATCTTAATCTCAATCTTCAAATTCAGGTATGTCTTTGGATGAAATTGCTAAGGCATTACTATTAATACTTAACAATTTCAATAGGAAATTAGAGTAAGCCTTCAAAACATAAGAAACTAGATCACTTAATTAGCCACCTCTATTAGTAAATTGGAAGTGCAAGCATCAATAAAATTAACTTCCTAATGGTGAATCCTAAAGCAAGTTTGAATGCAATGACTTTGAGAAATGGTAAGAAAATTCAATCTGGATCTTCCTTACTGATGGAGGTAGAAAAGCATGAAAAAGGAGAAACGAAAGATGAATCGCCAAATCAAGAATCAATAAAGATGAAAGACGATTTATCTTCATTGATATCAACTAACACATGTGTGCCTTCTTTCCATAACAAATTGGATAGATCAAAGAAGAAGAATATAAAAGAGAGATCCTATAAACCTTCAAGAAGATGGACATCAATATACCACTTCTATAAGTCATCAAGCAAATTCCAAAATAGTTAAAGTTTTAGAAAGAACTATGCATAAATAAAAGGAAGTTGAAGGACAAAGAGATCATAATTTTAGGTAAGAAAGTATTAGCTGTGATAAATAGAAAATTACTAGAAAAATGCAAAGATCTAGGTATGTTTATACTTCTAAAGTTTATTAGTGATAAGAAAATTGAGTTGCGATAGGGTGGTTGTATGATAAGTAATTGAACCTCTTATAGCCACTTGTTACTTATGATTTATAACGTGATCCTTACAGAGGGAAGCACAATTATAAACCATAATTGTAAAAATTTGCGAAACCACAATATTGTATCTTGAGTAGAAATATGGAGTTGTATAGATAAATATTTTGATATTTATTTTGATGTTACTAATTGCTCATTAAGCATTCATTTATTAGTATTAGTTGTTTGCTTTCAGAATAAGTTGTCAGGAAAAAGAGAATCATGTTTTTTGAAGAACTGTTGAGGGTGTTCAGACTCCAAAATTTCATTAGCTTCTAGGATTGTGCTTCATGTTTGTGTTTTAAATCCTTCAAGTGCAATTTTTCTGACTGCAATTGATGCACTTGCATGGAATTCATGGAAAACGCATAACCATAATCACTGTTTTCATATATTTTGATCTTTTCTTATTTTTCATTCTTTTCCAGTCAAAAATTTATAACGTTTTGAAGGTTCACATATTGGGGTAGAAAATCTTTTATTAATGATCATTATTTTTGTCAATAGTTAACACTATTGTTGGGCACACTGCCCTCGTGGGTCACATACCCGACATGTTAAATGGCATCTGAATGCGTGTTCCACCAGGGTGGCTAGCCCACACCAGGAAAAACATCAAAACAACTCCCTTCTCCTATTTTAGGACAAATTTTTGGGAAACCTCAAACTAGAAGTTTCAATCTGACTTGTTCAGAACATTTGTGGCTCTATGTCTCTAGTTTATTTAGAGACAAGAGTCATCTCATTTGGAGATCCCATAACAAAGTTATGGTTGAAAGAATCAAATAGGGTTTAGACCTCAATCATATTACACCTATCTTGGGGAAATTAGCATAATTATCATTTAGGATATCAGATTAAGATCATCTTAGGACGTTTTGATAGAAGACTTTGAGATCTACAACTTTCATGTAGACCTTTAAGAAAGATTCTATCGTCTGAAGGGTTAAAAATAGAGCAGACGATATGATCAAACGAATAGTATAAAGAAGAAGAAGTTTAGGTCATATAAGCAGAAAGTAGACGAAGCAAAAAACAGACGAAACAAAAAGCAGACGAAGCAGAAAGCAGAAGAAGTAAAAAGCAAGTGAAGTAGAAAGCAGACGAAGTAAAAAGCAGATGAAACAAAAAGCAGACGAAGCAGAAAGCATACGAATCATAGTCAACTTAAGACGAAGCAAAGTCAACTTAAGACGATGCAACTATTAAGACAAAGCAGAGTCAACTTAAAAGGAAGTAAAGTCACTTAAGACGATGCAACTCTTAAGACGAAGTAGAGTCAACTTAAGACAAAGCAAAGTCAACTTAAGACAATGCAACTCTTAAGATGAAACGGAGTCAACTTAAGACGAAGCAAAGTCAATTTAAGATGATGCAACTCTTAAGACGAAGCAGAGTCAACTTAAGATAAAGCAAAGTCAACTTAAGACGATACAACTCTTAAGATGAAGCGGAGTCAACTTAAGATGAAGCAAAGTCAACTTAATATGATGCAACTCTTAAGACGAAGTGGAGTCAACTTAAGACGATGCAACTCTTAAAACAAATGACGTCATCACAGACAATACAATTTTATAGACAATATGATGTCATCACAGACGATATGATGTTATCATAGATGATACGTCTTTATAGGCGATACCACTTTATACTTCTAAACATCTCCCCTTCTAAGGACCATAACTTTTGACCCAGATGTCCAAAAATTCTATACTATATATCGTTGGAAAGCTAGAAGAAAGACCTACAACTTTCTAGAGGCATATTAGCCTAAATCAGCCTAGATTAATCCAGATCTTCCCCTGACATCCGAACATGAACTTTTCCCTTATGAAAACTTAAAAATGCAATGAACAAACTTAAAAGAGAGAGAGTTATGAGCAACAATGCAATTATATTCCATTTGCATCAAAAAAATAAGAGTTTTACAATGATTTAGTGGGCATTTTAAGCTGAAAATACATTAATATCTTACAATCCCAAAATACAAAAGATACATTAACCATGATTTGCTCAGAATGCAACTAAAGCCTTGCTTTACAAGATTGGCTTCAAATACAAAATAAACAAAAATCAGAGTGATGCCTTAACCCTTAACTACTTGATATCTTACTCATCACCTGGATATGGGGGAGAAGAATGGGAGGCGAGCTTAAAGCCCGTAGGTAATAATTTTATAATTGGTAACAAGCAAAAATATTTATAAAGTCATTTCCAATGCAGAAATTCACGTTTATGCAAAATGTGTATGCTTCACTATTATCCACTTATCATGAACACATAGCATATCAAAATGGTTTGGGTAGATCCATAAACATGATGCACTACACATTTTCACATAATGGTCCTGTGTAGTCGTAAACTTGAGAGAGTTTATAAAGGAGAGAGAGAAATACGAAGAGAAGAAGAGAAGGAGAGAAAGAAGAGAAAATAAGCTAGGGTTTTAATTGTGTTAGCCTTCAAGAGAGATTTTGAGGTTGTTCAAGAAGGGAAACAAGTAAAGGAAGAAAAGAGCTTCCCTTTGAGCTAAAGAACCCTTCATTTGGTGAAGAATGAAGGTAAGATCATTTTAAAACTTTTAAATTTTTGTAAGGATTTTAGTTCATAGAGTTTAAAAAATGCTTGGGTTTAAGTATTCAAGAACCAATTTTAGTGATTATGTTTGAGGGATTTTTCAATTGAAAACCCTATTGAGTGGGATTTTTGTTATTATATAAAGGGATCAAAAGAGACAAGAGGAACAAGAGAAGAGACATTTTTAAGCAAGTCTATAAGCAAGGAAATCAAGGTGGGTACATGTTTATAATAGAGTAAATAATCCACTAAATGTTTTCTTTTAATCAAGAAAGTTGAATGATTTCAATTGCATCATATGTGTTGCATTTATTACTTCTTGAATGAATTGGAGAATTATTATATGTTTTCTACATTAATTATGTTGATGATTGATGAAAAGACTCTGAAAAGGATTTCTCTTTGAAAAAATACATGTTTATGAAATCATGTTTTTGAGAATGGTTTTCAAAATATATTAAGTATATGAAAAGCAAGTTTTCAAAAAGTGTCATTTTGGGCAACAAGTTTACAAGTTATGAAATATGTGTTATATAGGTTTGTGATAGTCCCTCAAGTATGTCATGTGCACGTTGACCAAGTTATAGGCTTCTCTCGCCTGCCTGCTAGTGACACGGAGCTCTTTCATAGACTCCCTCAAGTTTACAGCCACACAGGACCATTATGTGAAAATGTGTAATGCATCATGTTTATGGATCTACCCAAACTATTCTAATGTGCTTATGTGCTTATGTTATGTTAACAAGTTTGATGCATTCATGTTTTGTAACTTGTAGATTTTTGGCTGAAAGTTTAAGAAACATGTGTTTTATGAACTTAAAGAAAATTTTCTATGACATGAAAAATGGTTTCAAAGGTTTTGCTTTTTTTTTTATTATAAACTGTTACTCACGAGCTGTCAAGCTCACCTCCTTTCTATCCCATCTTCTGGTGATAGCTAGAGATCAAGTGATCAAGAGCCTAAGGGAATTTTTTCAAATTTGTTATTTTGTATTTTGTAATAAGCCAATGGTGTGGCTTTTGATATATAAATAAAGTTTTTTTTCAAACTCTGTTGCTTTAGTAATGAAATGATAGATTGAAGTAGTTTCAGTTGTGTATGTCCATATTGACTTCCTTGTAAAATGGTTAAGGAGACTTCATTGGAATAAGTTCAGTGATTATGGTTTCGAATGTTGGGCTCTGATAAAACATTTTCGGACTGTTCTTATATTGAAACAGTACACTATACTTAAATTCCTCCAAGAAATTGAAAGTCTTAAAGATTGAACTAGATTTTGAATTCTTCATACCAAATGGATTGATTTTGGTATCATTATAAACTTAAGACAATGGGGAACATTTTTCTAAAAGAAAGTGTTATGTCAGAATGTTCAAGGTTTGGTAAGAAACTTAAGCATAAAAGGCATAAGGCAGAAATGGAAGGGTAAATGGGACAATTTTCAATCATTAGGGGCATAATTGAAAGAAGAAGTATTGTCTTGCATTTTAAGAAGAGAGAAAAACAAAAATTGAAGAGAAAAAGAGAGAGTATCATGAAGAAGAGAGAGAAATACAAAGAGAAGAAGAGAAGGAGAGAAAGAAGCGAAAACAAGCTAGGGTTTCAATTGTGCTAGCCTTCAAAAGAGATTTTGAGTTTGTTCAAAAAGGGAAACAATTAAAGGAAGAGAAAAACTTCCATTTGAGCTAAAGATCCCTTCATTTGGTGAAGAATAAAGGTAAGATCATTTTAAAACTTTTAAATTTTTGGAAGGATTTTAGTTCAGAGAGTTTAGAAAGTGTTTGGGTTTAAGTATTCAAGAACCAATTTTAGTGATTGTGCTTGAGGGATTTTTCAATTGAAAACCCTATTGAGTGGGATTTTTGTTATTGTATAAAGGAATCAAAAAAGGCAAGAGGAACAAAAGAAGAGGCATTTTTTAGCAAGTCTATAAGCAAGGAAATCAAGGTGGGTATATGTTTATAATAGAGTAAATAAGCCACTAAATATTTTCTTTGAATCAAGAAAGTTGAATGATTTCAATTGCATCATAAGTGTTGCATTTATTGCTTTTGAATGATTTAAGAAATTACAATATGTTGTTCTATGGATTGTGTGATGATTTATGAAAAGACTTTGAAGGTGATTTTTTAAAAAGATGACATGTTTATGAAATCATGATTTTGACATATCTCATGTTTATGAAAAATCAAGTTTCAAAAAAGTTCCATTTTGGGTAATATAGTTTACAAGTTATGAAATACATGTTATGTGGGTTTATGGCCCTAAGTTAAATCAAGTGCACTTTGACAAAAGGCTTCTTCCACCTGCCTGGTAGTGGCATGGAGCTCTTTCATGGACTCCCATAAGTTCACGGCTATACAAGACCATTATGTAAAAATGCGTTCTGTTTTGGATCCACCTGAACTATTTTGATTTGCTTTTGTGCTCATGATAAGTTGAAAAAGTGATGCATACATAGTTTCCTCCCAAACCATTCTGATGTATTTATGTGTTTTTTTTATGTTAACAATTTTGATGCATTCATGTTTTGTAGTTTGAGATTTTGACTACATGATGAAAATTTTTAGAAACAAGTACTTTATAAATTCAGTGAGAATTTTCTATGAAAAGTGAACATTTTCAATTATTTTTGCTTATTTTTTCGTTATAAACTGTTACCTATGAGCTGTCAAGCTCACCCCCTTTTTGTCTCATCTTCATGTGATAGCTAAGAGATCAAGTGATAAAGAGCCTAAGGGAATTTCTTCAAATTTGCTATTGTGTATTTTGTAATAACCCAATGGTGTGGCTTTTGATAACTCTGTTAATTTAGAAATGAAATAACAGATTGAAGTAGTTTAGTTATGTATGTTCATTTTGCCTTCCTCGTAATATGGTTGAGTAGAAGTAATAAGTTTGTTTGGATGTTTGATTGTTGTGGGCACGTCACCCTTGTGGGATGATGCCTAATAAAGGTTCATGGAAATAACCCTATAGGAAAATTTTGCTCATTATCATGATTCTCTAGGTTTGGGTTCTGCAACTAGGATCGTAATAGTTATGGTATCAAAGCAAGAAGAGGAATCAATGGTGGTTAAGAGGACTTCATCGGAATAAGTTTTGATCTGTAATGGGCCCAAGTGATTACTGAAACTTTGATAAAATTCATGGGAATAAGCTCACGTCTTATGGTTTCAAAAGTTGAGTTCTGGAATCAGTGCCCAACATAATAAGTTAAAACAATTTGAAGAATTATGATTGTAGTTAAATTTGATTCATGAAGTTCAAAGCCATTGTACCATTATTGCACATATGTGTGCTATTGTTTGGTGTGTTTGTATTTTGTTTTTTATTTTTTCCTTAAGGACAAGCAAAAGTTCAAGTATGTGGATTTGATAGTTGTAGGTTAGATGATGTTTCAATAGGCATTTTAGTATGTTTTTAATTTTTAATTAATTGATTCATGTATGTTTAGTTTAGAATTGTATTAGTTAGTTAGATATTTATGTTTTGAGTGTTAAGTGGGTGACAACATGCTATTGAATTTTAATTTTGTATGTTTGAGGTGTTTTGATGTTTTTATTAATGTTTGAGATTAGATATCAAGGAATGAAGAAGATTTGGAGGAAGCTCGATGGAGGACCCATTGCCGCGATTATGACAGAGACTCCTCAAATAGGCCATGATCGTAGTTTGAGCAAGGACAAATGCAAACTGGCCCCACGAACTCAATTTTTCATGGGTTATTTTAGACTTTTAGGCCAGGTAAGACCTAGTTTTTACCCTAATTAGTACAAGACTATATAAGAGTAGAGAAATGACCTAGAAAGGGGAGCCTTTGTTGGCCCCCAAATGTTTTTTTTTAGTTAAGCATGATTTAGATAATTTTTAAGGTTTGGATAGATGAAATGTTTTTTTTGGGAATAATTTTTTTTATTTATGTCTAAGTTAGTGGAATTTGTTTGATGGGTTAGTTGAAGTAAAGGTGGTAAATACATGCATAAAGGGGTATTTTGGGAAATTTACTTACGGTTAAAAGCACTAAGGCATTAAAGGAAGGGCAAGGTGGACGTTTCTCATTCATTAAAAGTAAAATAGGAAAAGAAAGGTGTTGTTTTGTGCTTGAGAAGAAGAAAAACGTGGAATCGGTGAACGAAGAAGTGAAATACGAAAATCAAAAGTGAGAAAGAGAGGTTTCGGTGAAGTTGAGAAAAGAATAGAGTTTTGGGTTAGGTTTCATCTTTTCTTCGTCTTAAAGAGAGAGTTTGAGGTTGTTTAAGAAGGAAAAAAGAAAAAGGAAGGAAAGAGCTTTCTTTAGAGCCAATAATCTCATAAATTGGTAAAGATTCAAGGTAAGTTCGATTTTTATACTTGGGTTTATGGAAGGGGTTTCGGTTCATGAATTTTAGGAAATACATGGGGCTTTAGCAATCTAGAGTCAATTTCAGTGAATGTGCTTTATGAGTTCTTAATTTTGAATCCCTACTTAATGGGAATTTTATCATTTGTGAAAGAAATCAAAGAGGGGATCAAGAGAGGTAAGAGGAGCAAGAGGAAAGACATCCTTAAGCAAATTTCATAAGTAAGGAAATTATGGTGGGTTTCATTTTTATAGTTGAGTTAATGAGCCATAAAAGTCCTTCAAATAAATGTAATTTAATGATTTTTCAACTACCTTATAAATGTGCATTTATTGTCCTTTAAATGATTGAGAATGTGCCACATGTTGTTGTTGTGTGAATTTTGGGAATGAATTCTAATTGCTTCAAAATTGTTGTATTTGTTACTTTTGAATGAGTTGAGAAATGGCTTTGATGCTTGGTATAGGAATGTGGTTATTGAATTTTGAAATGGTGATGGGAATGCATATGAAATATGTCATGTTCATGAAAAGCAAGTTTTTTTTAATGTGCCAATTGAGCAAACTATTTTCAGTTTATGAATTACATGCTATGTGGGTCTAGTGTAGTCCACTCAAGAATGTCATATGCACGTTGACCAAGATAAAGGCTTCTCTCGCCTGCCTGCTAGTGGCATGGAGCTCTTCCATGGACTCCCTCAAGATTACAACTACGCAGGACCATTATATGGAATTATGTAGTTCGTCATGTTCATGGACTTACTCAAATCATTAAGAAGTGCTTATGTGTTCACATGTGTTGACAAGCTTGATAAATGCATGACTTATGTGAGTTGTGAATTGATTTGACAAGTTGTGAATTTGAGAAATATATATTTTATGGATTTGCATGAGAATTTGCTTTGCTTTTGAAGGTTTTAAATTGTTTTGCTTATTACCAATTATAAAACTGTTACCCACGAACTTTAAGCTCACCCCCATTCCTTCTCCTGTCCAGGTGACGAGCTAGAGATCGAGTGAAAGAGAATCAAGGCATCACTCCAAAATTTGCATCTTTTTGTGTTTTAAGCTAAACTAGTAACTACAAGCCTTTAGTCGCATTTTGAGCAAATTATTATTCATGTATCTTTTTGTAATTTGGCATTTTGAGATATTGATGTATTGTGGTTGAAAATGCCCACTAAAGCTTTGTAAAAACTCTTATTTTTGAATGTTAATGAAGCATGTTTGTGTTTTGCTGATGATATGTCAAATTTGTTCATTGCATTTTTCAAGTTTTCCATAAGGGTGAGAATTTGTGTTTTGGCTTTGAGGGAAATGCTATATTGATTTAGGTTGAGTTGAAGTTGTCTTCTTGGAAGTTGTAGATCATTTTTTCTAGCTTTCCAATGATATATAGTACGAACTTTTTTGGATATTGGAGTTGAAAGATATCATTATTAAGAGTTTGTGATGTTGCGTAGGATGGACTTTCAGGACAACTGAATTGTTTTGAAATTTTGATCCTTATAGAGGCAGAAATTGTTTTTAAGTTCTTCACCAAAGTTGTAGATCTAAAAGTCATCTTTACAACGGTCTAAGAATGAGCTTAATCTAATATTTGTAGTGAAAGTTATACCCTTTTTACTCAATAGGTCTGAAGAAGAAAAAGCAAAGGAGGAAGAAGGGAAGCAAGTCGCGATCGCGAATTTGCTAATCCGCATCGCAGGTTGCAATCGCGATCTGTCATGATCACGACTTTATTAGTGTTTCCAGACCTAAACACCTTCACTTAGGACGTCGGGCACGTGACTCACAAGGGCAGGGTCCCAACATAAGTACCAATTTTCTCTGGCCAGATAATTTCATAAATTATTACTAATCAGGAACGACATAATATTCACTTTAATCAAGAACAACAGAATATTCTCTCTAATTACTTTAAAGTGATGAATCCTATATTGAATTACTTAACTATTTATATATGGTTCATATTGTATCCAATTACTACTGACTGAACTATCATAGGACGATTCATAAGTAGCATCAAAACATAGTAATTCCCATACTAGATATCTTGGTAACCTCAAGTCTGAGGATTAATTATACAACCATCATTATAAGAAAATCCATAGAGACATAAGTAATATTCCATTTGTGATTCTCATAATTGGGTTAGTTCAGTGACTTATTCTCTAAGAATCACCCACACATTAGTTTAAGTATCTCTATTTTTTAATTTATAAGTTCAATTACTTTCTTCATAAGAAAGAAACATAATGTGTGCTAGTTTTATCTTTTCAACAATATCTAGTCTTGATGAAACTACAACTAGGAACATTTATGAATAATACATAAGTTTAAATTGAATATCATAATTATGATATCCTCATAATTTCAATTACACAGTAATTATTTCAAGGATTTTATCTTTATTATTAAAACATAAAATATTAATGAAATTAATACACAAAGATAAATGACGCCTTTTCATTAATTAAAATATAATGTCATATATTAATTTTCATCCAATTGATTGGTTGCAAGGACATAAGCTAATACATGCTACATTAAGTGACTACCAACTAAACTACCTATGATTAGAATTAGGCATAAGTAGTATCAAAATACAACAACCCTTATACATGATAACTTTGGATATCTCAAGTCAAAGGATCACTTATGCAATTATCACAATGAAATTTCTATAAACACAGAAGTAATGTTTCAAATAGATTTCTCATATGTGATCAGTTTAGTGATCTTATTCTCTAATAAGTACTCATACGTTTGTTTAAATATCTTCATACTTTGGTTTATAAGATTGACTATATTTTTTATAAGGAAAAGAACTGATATGGATTAAGGGGTAATTTCATATCAAGAACATAACATAACCTAGTCTTTTTTTTATGTTTTATTATTGTCCAGTGTTAATAAAATAATGACTAAAAACAATTTAGGGATAATACATAAATGCAATATAAATCTCATAATTATAATCTGATTATAATTTCATTTACAATGTATAATTATCCCATGGACTTCATCATATACATCTAAATATTTACAAAATAAATAATGTCTTTAAATTATTTTGTCACTAAGCTATAATTAACTAATTGGCTCTAAGACATAAATCAACATGTAGGATGTCATTACTTGTATTTGAGTGAGGTTAATTCTAGATTTACTAGAAGTTGAACTAATGGTCATCTCCAGAAAATTTACTTTCTTTTAATATATATTTGCGGCTCAATATGCTTACTCAACAAGCCTTTGGTTTTATCGCTAACATGAAAACTGAGTAAACGGTCGTTGAGAATTTAAGTCAAATTTGTTTGGAAGGTGAAGGATTCTGGTTTGGCTTTCGGTTGGATTCTTGTTTTGAATGGGACGGTTGGAAAAGATTGATATCATAGCTTACTCTAAACCATATATTGATATATTTTAAGTTTGGTAAATGCAGACTCTAACGCTGGTAATAAAACTAATCGTTAGTTGGAAAATTAGCCTCGATTGAAACCATACGGGACAGTAGATAACGATACTAAATTCTTTTGTCCAAATATCTATTTCATTTTCGAAAAGCATTTTCCAACAGTCAGTCCAATCCCGCAGAGAAACCCCTTAATGCCCACTACTTTCAACTGTACACACGGAGATAATTACAACCGAGCAATTATTTTCACTTCAAAACTTCTGTTTTGGATGCTTTGACCTTCGTACCAACTCAAACTCTCATTTTACACTCGGCTCCTTGCGTGCCCTTCAAAGCTTGAAATCTTTGTTGACATTTCGGTGGACTTTACCTGTTATTCTACCGATTTGGCATGTGGATTTTAATCGACTTTAGAGCATAAAGTCAATTGCATTTACTAGGTTTTATTCGGCTACAAGGCAGAAAAGATATCTCATTCATTGCAGGTGAAACATTTCCCACTGCCATTGTCAGTTCCTACTTACAGCACTACAAGAAAATTTAGTTTCAGCAACCATAGTAAAATGGTTGCTAATTATATACATTTTGCAACCAAAAATTACTTAGTTGCAATATATAAGTTACGTATATTTTTTACCGACCAATCAATACTTGGTGGCTATAGATGGTCACTAAAACTTAC
>JANITW010000005.1:39597918-39614693 GCA_027564335.1 Erythroxylum williamsii
GAGCACTGTATTTGCGAGGTATCCTCTTTCAATTGAATCAAGGGTCCATAAGAACTTGCGTTTCGGGTTTTATGTCTTATAGAAGAAAGGAATACTATTTTCTTTTTCTTCTTCTTCGATCAATTTTATAAAAGATTCAGCAAGTTATCTTTTTTCCTCCAAAATGGTTTTTTTTTTTTTAAAACATCCTTTTTCATTTTTATCGATCGTATAAACATGTGTAATTTTAAAGTTGAGCTAGCTTTTCTTTAATTTGGTGCCAATGATCATGAAATAATATGCGAGAATAAAATTTAGTTAAACCATATATTACATTCATACTAAATGTAATTCAACAAAAATTAATGTTAATATTTATAATGTAACATACTTTATTTAAAGTGTGGTTTTATACAAATGCGTATATCTTTCTTACGGATTGCTATCTTATTAGTCAAATATATATAGCTAGGTTGTAAATTAACCACTTGTGTATATGGTAACCTTGAGTTTCTAACCCATATTTTCTTGGTTATTTGGAGTTTGGAATTGGCTTGGACTAAGGTGTAGGAAACAATATTTGAAACCCGTGAGGTAAAGATTGTGGAAGAAGTAGAACAGAAGTCTTATTTTGTTTCCGTACGTTAAGAAGACAATTTGTAGTTTACAGCACTTTGGTTTTGTGACAACTTTTCATATATATATATTCACGCATCGTTCAGTCACAGGCAAGGAGATGGAGATGGAGATAGAGATGGAGTTGGAGATGGAGATGGAGATGGAGGTGGTGAAAGGTGAGATTCCGATCCTATTTCCTGAGGAAGAAAAGTTGAAGGAAATGGAAGGATTCAAAAGAGGAGATGATTACGTTGAAATGAGCTGTGGTTGCACCAGCAGAAAATACGGAGATGCCCATGGAACCCTAAGAGTTTATCACTCAACTGGCCAATTTCTTATTACCTGTGATTGTACCCCAGGCTGTCAGGGCCGTAAGTTTCTCTTCACCTCCTTGACCTTTTCCTTTTTCACCTATTCAGGTTTTTTTTTAAATGTTCTACACCTTAATTGTTATATAACAATTTGTTTATGTGAGATCTCAGTTACTACTTGTTATGCATAGTGAATAAAAAATGAATTTGTTTTTGAAATAGAATTAATATCTCAATATTATTTTTAAATTTTATATGATAATCAATAATCATATTCACTTCAACTTTAATTTTTTCAAATATATGTTTAAAATTTTATGATATACTTCTTTTTTAGTATATTTTAAATTTTATTATCTGAGTTAATGTAATTTTAAGATATAAATTTAAAATAATACAAAGTTCCATTTATATAATCTTTATTTTTTGTGAAATCATTTGTTTGAATACACTCTTTTCTCAGTATACACAAGTTGGCGTAAATACCTTTAACCCAAGAAAAAACAAATCCTCAAAATATAGAATCGGAGTTTGTTGGCAAATGGTTGGTTTTCTTTCAAGGTTAACTTGTTTTGTTTCCACCATGATTAATCTCCTGTTCTATTGATGTAAGTTAAAATTGCATGCACGTAACTTGCAGAGAAATTCAATCCATACGAGTTTGAAAAACACTCAGAGAAGGAGGGGACAAGTGATTGGCCGAGACACATATGGGTGCTTAAAAATGGGAAGAAAATACCCATATGGAGAACTCCACTGCTCAAGTATTACAAACACTCTGCAAATGGAGCAAGTGGGTCTAAGAGAAGGATCTTTCATCGCGATGAATTCATCAGCTGCTCTAACTGCAACAAACAGCGCAGGTTTCGCCTCAGAACTAAAGATGACTGCAGGACATATCACGATGCTTTGGCCAACAAAAACTGGAAGTGCGATGACCATCCTTATGATGAGTACGTAATATATACATAAACATCAATTTATCTCGTCTGTTCTTGCACAAATTTAAGCATTTTTTTTATAGTTGGAGTATGATTTCTGGGGAAAAAAACGTTATTTATTTTATGTTTTTACATCGTAATTAATGACTCAAGTTATATATTTTCATTGTTTCGTTGTGGGAATTTTAGTTATAGAGTATATATGCTGCATATGTGAATCTACATGTATAATAAGAGTCTGTGAATTCAAGTGATATAGAAAGTTTATTACTTTTAGGTCTTAACAATGTGATTAGTTTGATTTTCTTTTGTAAACAAAATGGCGGGCATTTAGAATAAGCTGCAAAGATGAAGAAGAGAGGGGTAGCCGGAAAAGCAGCAGAGGATGTCCAAGAAGACCAAATTGTAGTGGGTGCACATCTTGTGTGTGTTTTGGGTGCCTCATTTGCAGGTTTGTCGACTGTGGTTGCCGCGGCTGCACCGACTTCATGCAGAACGCACCGCCGTAAAGCTCCTTTTACTCTTCCCTGCATCCATAGAGAAACGGGAGAAGAACATGTTGGGTGGAAGTCGAAATGGAATCGGAACTTTCGCTGTTAAACATGTTGGGTATCAATTTTGTTTACTATTCCTTCTTTATGATGCTGCAGATGTTCTTGCATCATTTGTGAATCTCTGTTTGAGAACTGATACTTGTGACATGCTAAATGTCATAACTTACCTTCATATAATTATACTATAAAACCCACCTATATGAAAAATTTAGGGGAAAAAAATTCTGTTTGAGTTTAATTTTTAGATTTCTATTTTTTAAATTTAATTAAAAATTTTATTTGTTTGAATTTTTGGTTTAAACATGATTTTTTTAATTTAATATTTTTTATAAATATATTTCAACTTTAGGATAGCTTAAAATGTATAAATTTCAAATTACATTAGTTTAAATATATATTAAAATAAATAAATAAAATTTAGCTATTAAATTATTTATTTTAATAAAATGTAGTAGATCTTTTACTATTAGTTATATTAAATATTATAAACAAGATTAAAAATAAAATTATTTACTTAATTTATAAACGTAATTTATCTTTAAATTTTAACTAATATTTTACTATTGTTAGTAATAAGAATATAAGTTGGATAAAAATAAAGCCACAAAATAATGTAATGATCCGATAGAGATTTTTCTTCTTCTCTCTATTAAATTTGCATAAGCTAGATGAACCATCTGACTATTATTGCTTGTTTTCTCCGTGATTTTATCCTTACTCTACTCCTTTCTATTAAATCTATATGAGCTACTTAAACTACTTAAGTATTGTTACATGTGTGGATTTTGATTTTACATTCTGTATACTACTTACTTTTTTGCTTCATTTTTTTCCTCCCTTCTTTTTCATAGTCCATTACAACCTTACATAACTCCTTATCTCTGGTCTTACATAGGTCACCAATTGTCATAATCTTCACATCTTCTTCTAGCTCCTCTATTAACCCCCTCCCCTGTCTTGAAAATTCCTTAGATTCGTCCAATTTTTACATATTTTTCCACTCTCCTCCTGTGAGTTTTCCTTCTTTAACTGATAATGGAGCATGAGATCCCTTACACTTAAAATCCTTCCTTCTTTTAACTTGGAAAACATGACCTTGAACCTTCTAGATAAAGATTCCTCTTTACGCTCTGAACCTCCTTTACCTGAAGGTCTTTTAAACCGGAGTGTGATACCTCAAAAACCATTATTGCATCTGCATCCTAGACTAGCAATAGTCTGAAGAAAATATGGAAATAGGTGCTTGATGACTCTATTCCCCCACTTAAGCTACCCTTCTACCCCTAACTAAGACTAAGGGAAGAACCTTAGTTGCTTTAGACTTGGAAATCTTGCAAGAAGGGACTTTAAAATGGGGGTCCACTATCATCATTTTTTTTTTGGATAAGAGACATCCTATCAGGTGATCAAAACATAGTTTCACCATAATTGGGGAAGAATGAAAGAAACTGAGGTACTAATGATTGATGAGGACAAATTTTTCTTCAAATTAACTTATCAGCTTAAGGCTTAAAGGTCCTAAAAACAAACTTCTAACATTTCAACTCCCCTTACTCCTTTAATCTTGGAAAGTAGGTACCAAAATGTTGAATATCAAAGAAAATTGCATCCCAATCCGACTAAATATCCACAATATACCCTTAGAATACTAGACTGTTATGGTTTAAGTCACTTGGCCAACTTTATAAGCAAACACTTTGCCTAAATAAAGTTATTGCATTCAAAAGAAGAGTTAACTATACCAGGTTATATGTGGTAGTTGAATCATATCAGATGTTACTTGAGATTATTCCTATCATTAGTCTTGATGAAGAAAACTAGATGGTAGAAGACAAATTCTTAGTCATTTAAAACCGAAGACTTATTATATCTCAAATAAAAAAAATGTTGAAACTAACAGAAATAATGTTCCAAATATGAGCATACTCAGAACTGTCCTAACTAGGGAATGACCAACAACAAACTAAATCAATAGAGGTTGGTAAGGAAACGACAATTGAAAATGTAGCTTGGAATAATGCAAAAATATAAGGAAACCTGACAAACAAAACACTAGTCGAATCGAGGGCATATATGTGATTAATCATTAACAATTCCGATAACATTATGAAACTTCAGGAGTTAACGAATCAAATAAGAACCAAAAGACTATAAATGCATGATGTAAATACAATGAAAGAGATGAACCTCGAGATTAAAGGAACTTTTATGGACCTCCCATCTAACAACTTTCCCACAACTCCCTTAAATTTAGGTGCTAAGAAAGATGAACATAAAGACATTAAAAGTGTAATAAGAAGGAGCTCCAAAAGGAAAAAGAAATCCTCCTCACCTAGATAAGTATCTTATATTAGGATATTAAAGGACTTAATAGTCATAATGATTAACAGTTAGTTTTTGATTATATAAAGGATGATAATCCATTTTTATTGGTCTTTTGAGGAAGAAGATAAAAGAAAGTAACTAGAAAAATCTAAGCTTCATAGCTAAAACCTTTTTAGAAATAGTCTATAGAGAAATAAGTACTCCAACTTCTCTCTAGAAACTGACTAAATCCATTAATATGCATGTTCTTCATATTTTTTTTCCCTTTCCTCCCTTCCTATCTTCATAAATCCTTCAGCATTTCACTAGCTTATCTACATTTTCTAGTTCTACGATCCCTTTCACTAGCTTATCTACATTTTCTAGTTCTACGATCCCTTCTTATCACACAACATCACTCTCATCATCCCATCACCTATGACATACCAAGGGCATTTTAGTCCATATACATCATCTTTTATTTCCCTCGCTTTTATGTTAATGTTTATGGTACAAAATTTTAAATATCTTAGTCTATCAGTTGCTTTTTTCCTGATCATAATCACTTTAATTATCCAACCAGACATTAGATTCTACTTAAACCCTTCATCTCTATCAAACTAGAACCGTCCTCCTTATAACTAATAGGAGACCCTAACCCCTGTTAGAAGAATAAGCGAGCTAAACATACTTGGAAAGCAATCCTTGGAGACAACTCCTAGACTTTCTATTATATACCTCATTATTTGGTTAATGGTGAAATAAAGGTATCCCTTTTTATAAAGGTACTGAAAAAAGAAGCAGTTTCGTGGTCGACTACCTAGTTGGTTTTTTTCCAGACACTATCTTTTGTAGTGATGAAACAATGAATGATGAAGAATTCTAGGACATAAGCTTTGATGGACACACTGTTGAATGAAGATAACCTCTTCTTGTTTAGATTCAATACAACATCCTCAGTCATAAGAAATAATAAAAGCTGGACTTTGGCATATGCAAAACTAACCTCTTCTTCTCCAAATATGGAAACCAGAGATTAAACTATAGGAGATCTACCACAATATGGGTAAAATTCGACCAATTTTTACTTGAATGCTATATCACAGAGGGTTTAATTTCTGTAGTTAGCTATATTGGGAAACCTCTTTTCACGAATGAAGCCACATCTATAAGAAACATGTTGGATATGCTAGACTTTGTATCAATAAAGATATCTCCAAAGATCTTCCAAAAGTAATCCCTCTTCTTCTACTAAATGATGAAGATTAGTTATTACATGATTCAATCTTAGTAATATACAAATGGTGACCTTTACATGCCCTGGGAAAGGAATGAATGCCTACTAGTAGAATATTTACCACAAAGTACTATAAGAACTTTATGGGAATTGAGAAGGAGCCCACTATGGAAGCATTCATTATTCAAAACCATGTTACTCGCAACACTCGGTAGGAATCACAAGCTATAGTGGTAGTTGATGTTGCAAATGAAGAAAATAGCTCCCCTTCAAAAGAAACTGCAAATGAAACTCCATAAATAAATGATATTGCCAATGCCAAATGGCGTTAACAATGTAAAAGACAGAGAAGATAACTAAAATCATGAAATCTTGAATGGAAAATCTAGTGAAGCAACTCTTGAGAAAGAAGAGTTCACAATGGTAGAAGAAGAGAAAATATAGGTATAAAGCCAAAAATAAAACAAAAAATCCACATAAGATGACAATAGTAGTATGGAATATTAGAGGTACAAATGATCTAAAAAAGCATCTTTTCATAGTAGATTTTATTAATAAAGTTAGACCATTTTACTTTTTGGTTTGTTTGAAGCTAGTTATTGAGGCATTTAAAAACTTATGGTTCTTAAACAATTAGAGAAAAATACAAATCACAACCATCACCATAGGGGGAGGATAGTAGTTACTTAAAACTTTTATCAAATCAAAGTACTCTAAATGCAAAGCTCATTGTAAGGAATCCATCTGAACGTAGAGAAAGTAGAGTTGGGGAAGTTTCATATCAGCTTTATATATACTTCCTACCACCAATTTTAGAGGGAGGACCTATGAAAGGAACTTAACAATCTTAGGTCACTGATCTCAAGTACCTGGTTACTCTTTAATGACTTTTAACTACATAATTTACAATTATGAGTCAAAGGGAGTAAGAAGCAATACCAAACCAAGTAAGGAACTGGGATCCTGGTTATCCTCAATAGGAGTGAATCAGCTCTAGGTTCCTTTTAACTAGGACAAACAAACAAGAAGGATTTAGGAACATTAGAAGAAAGCTTGATAAAAGTGCAATAAACCAAGATTGGTTTTAACACTTTCTAGACTATAAAGGCCACTTTCATAAGAGCACATGTTCTAATCATTGTCCCATTATTGTTCAAAATTTGAGTAAAACAAGTAAACAATCCTAGCTATAGAGTTCTGAAAGAACAAGAGCAATAACCCCATGAAAACTACCTAGATACCCTCAAAATTTAAACACACTCTATTTCCATAAGAGTATACATTTAGGAAGGAATAAAACTAGTATTTTATTTATTTATGATGGCTTAAGATCTTCCTTCTCTAATTACGAGGATATCCTTTATTACGTTAAAAGCTACTTTGCAAGAATCCTCAACACTAAAGAAGGCACAACTCATTACCCCATATGGATTCCTTAATTCAGAATGTTTTAACCCTTTAGTAATGTGAGGATCTGAGTAAACTTGTCTCATTGGAAGAAATTGAGAAAATTGTAATAAGCATTAGTTTTAAATAAAGCACCTAGGATAGATAAGTTTAATGTTCACATTTTCCACAATGCTTGACCACTAATAAGAAGAGATGTACGTGAAGCAATTGAGGAATTCTTCTCCATGGGTAAACTTATGAAAGAATGGAACAAAACTCTTATATTTTTGGTGCCTAAAATAACCAATCCCAACTCTTTCAGAGATTATAGATCAATCTCTTATTGCACTATTTTCTAGAAAATCAGCTAAAAATCCTTATTAATAGAACGGAATTAGTTTGGCATAAAATTATAAGCTTCCCCTAAGCTGCTTTCATAATATGTAGATCAATAAGTGACAACATATTTATAGCTTAAGATTTGTTTAAGCAATACAACATCAGAGGTGCAATGAAGCAAAGTACTCTCAAGGTTGATATCAATAAGGCATTTGATTTAGTAAATCGGGACTTCCTAATAACTATTTTATAAAAGATGGGTTTCCCATATAGGTATGTCATCTGGATCAATACATGCATTCATCTATCTCCTAATATGTGGTAGTTAATGGGGAAATATCCAAAACTTTCTAGAGAGATGGAAGGCTAAGGTAAAGGATCCCTTTATCCCCTTTACTATTTATAATAACTATGAAGATGCTGTCTAAAATACTTGGCGAGGATACTGTAAGGTTTAGTAGCTTCAAATTTCACAAAAGATGCCAACAATAAGTAATCTCTCAGTTATCCTTTACAGATGACATACTCTTATTCAGTCATAGAGATGTAGACTTAGTAAACTGCTTGTTGAACTCCTTGAATCACTTCTTTATCCTATCAGGACTGAGCATAAATAGATGTAAAAGCTTCATCTTCCTTTCCAAGCACTGTGAACAAGATTTTCATGAGCTATCTAATATAATAGGGTTTGAAAAAGCCTCTCTCCTCTTCATATATCTTATATTTCCCATATCCTCAAGGAAAATAAGTTATGAGGACGAAAAAGTATTATATGAAAAAATTTCAACAAGAATGAATAGATGGAAGAGCAAGTCTCTCGTATTCTTTGGGATACTTCAACTATTGTCCTCAATGGTAACAAATTTGACCATATACTGGAGTTCTAATTATCTCTTACCTATAAGGATTATGAAAGACTTTGAAAAGATAATAAGGAATTTCCTAAGGACTAGTGACATGTTTAATAAGCCATTAGCCAAATTAGGTTGGAAGGAGGTGCAACTTCTAAAGAAGGAGGAAGGCCTAAGTCTGATTTCCCAAAAAAGCATCAATTTAGCACTTTTATTACAATAGATATGGAGAATTCTCACAAAGAAGACTTTCCTATAGATTAACCTCTTCTAGCAAATGTTTCTAAACTTTCATCCAATCAAATGATGGGGATGCATTCAGGTAAATCAGTCATGGAAGATATTAAAACATATTTTCTAGAAAATTAGATCCTCTTTGTCTTAGCTGTAACTTGACCCATGAAGATAGGCTTACTAATGAAGCTTACAATGTGACTAAACCCAAAGGTAGTCCAGTACCCAAGTTGAACTATGTGAATGCAGATCTACGGTGGAATATACTCCTACTTAATGTCTTCCATCTTTATTCCAGGTCCCCAATATATAGAAATAGGGGCTTGTTGTGTACATGCCACGGTCCTACTTGAAGGAGCTTTTTGACATCATTTGGATTGGTAAACTTAAAAAAAAAAATGTCATCAGTATTTATGATAATATCTGAGGGAAATCCTAGAATATGAGGAACTAGCAGGAAAACAGTAGGTGAGTTTAAGTTTAGGTATAGATTCACCTACAACCTGAACCTAGGACCTGCTAATAGGCATAGAGGTGTTTACATCTAGAGCTAGATGGAAGTATTGAAGAGGATCATAAGTAGGAGAGGAAGCTTGAGATGCTTAGGAGTTTAAACTCAAAAGAGGGAAATTGACATTATCCATGGAGAGAAGGTAAAGCCTGGTGGATAAAACTGACACAAGGAGGTATAAGGAAGTATGAAGGAGTTAACATAAGACAAGAATGAAATGGAGAAGAAATGTAGATCAATGAGGCAGTGAGGATGGTGTACAATGAAACAATCTGGATATGAATTTAGAGAAAACAACACAATGAGTGAAGAGCAACAATAAGAAAAAAAAGTTTGAGGTGTAAATATAACAAACAAGTAGCACCATACTGAAGGATTACAAAGGAATCCATGAAAATCGAGTAAGCAAGATGAATAGTGAACTTAGAAGAGTGAACAACACCAAAGAACAAGTCATTATTCTTGTATTTTTCAACAATGAAATAAATTGATAAGGTGTTTTGGTGCGATAATGTGGACATGCATATGTTGCAGAGGTTTCTAGTTTAGTCAAAGATGGTATACTCTTTTGGTACATTCCCCACGTGATTAGATTTTGTATTTTATCCTAATTTGGGACTTTTTAATGATATTTTCCTTTTTTGTAAAAAAAAGCATAAATAAATATGAATTCTAATACACATGGTTATATTAATGAAAACTTAAAATGTAACACATACAAATAATAATTTGTTTGAAGCTAATGTGTGAAAAACATACAATCTTGTTTTTATTGATAAAGCAAAATTATTAGTAATACATTGTTTGAAATTGTCAATAGTAATTTGCAAAAATGCCTAGACATCTTCGATAAATTATTTTGAATCTATAAATAATAAAATTTTTTCCAATAATTAAAAAAGAACTAACATCAAATCGTGTAAAAATAATACTCATAATTATCTAGTTCATTGTTTAGGTTGCAACTTAGGACCAAAAATATGGTCGAACTTCATGGCAGAACTTCTTCCTTAACTAGAGTGTTTTGAAGTCTGCTTGGACTCATTCCGAGCTTACACTAGTCAGGTTTTATCACATGATTTTACAGTTTAAAATTTAGTATGAAATATGGGGGATGGGTCACCACTCACCACTCACCACCTACCTTTAGGGAATCCCATTGGGCTACCACTATAAATTAAGAACAAAGTAAATTCAGTCAAAGCTCATAGGGTTAGGCGATTCGAACCAAAACATTTCCCAATTAACTGAGTTAACTCGCTTCCCGCAACTTTCGAGGTCATATCCAAACAATCCCTAGAAATCCTTCACCACCACAAAACGATTTTTATACTCCAATTCACCGTTGCCCCATGAGGTGAGGTTCATTGTCTCATTTAGAATTGGTCAGTTTCTTTCTTACATTAAGTTGTATAGGTGGGGTTCATTTTCAAAGTTAATTTTAAAGTGGGCTTAGTGTAGTAAAAAATGCAAGTTTCATTGTTGCAATCGTTGAGAACTGCGATATTTTGGATGTCAAATCTCTAATTTGAGTTAGAACAGAAATAAGTGTTATTTGGGACATTGAATCTGAGCTTTCTCTGCGCAATGTTATGGGTTCTTGAGGTGAAATGAGGAGTCAACTGAAGGACATAGTTGTGTTTTACTGTTTTTTCTTGTTTAGTTTTCCATATTATATTTGAGTTGATATGTAGTAGTTGGTGAACTTCAACTATCAGTTTGGTATAAGTTTTTCAAGTATGAATTTGAGTTAAAGATTTTGGTTTCTTGAACAAGAAGAGAATGGAAACACAAGGTAAAAAAGATTTTGTTAGCAAGAGGGCTTTGAGGAAGAGAGATCGTATGCACAATTATGATGAAAATTTGATGGATGAATTGATAGAGAAGCATTTAGGTGGTTCTTTAAAGAAAAGGAATAGAAGTAAGGGGGATTTCGAGAAAGAAACTGAAACTGAAGCAATGATAGCAATATCCTTGGGATTCCCAATTGATGCACTGCTTCAAGAGGAGATCCAAGCTGGGGTTGTAAAAGAGTTTGGTGGCAAAGAACAGAATGACTATATTGTTGTGAGGAATCATATCCTTGCAAGGTGGAGGAGTAATGTACAGACATGGTTATCGAAAGAACATATTAGAGAGACTGTTAGCAGTGAGTATGAACATTTGATATCTTCTGCATATGACTTTCTCTTATACAATGGTTATATCAATTTTGGAGTTCTAATGCCACTTAGATCACACATGCAAGAATTTACTATTGAATGGTCTGTTATAGTTGTTGGTGCTGGACTTGCTGGGTTAGCAGCAGCAAGGCAGCTGATGTCTTTTGGTCTTAAGGTGGTTATTCTAGAAGGAAGAAATCGACCTGGTGGTAGAGTTTATACTCAAAAGATGGGTAGGAAGGGAGAATATGCTGCTGTTGATCTTGGTGGAAGTGTTATTACTGGTATAGATGCTAATCCTCTGGGAGTTATTGCTAGGCAACTTTCTATTCCACTTCATAAAGTCCGAGATAATTGCCCTCTGTACAAACCTGACGGTAGACCTGTTAACAAGGAAATTGATTCCCAGATTGAGTTTGTTTTTAATAAGTTGCTGGACAAAGTCATGGAGCTGAGGAAATTAAAGAGTGGATTTGCTGCCGACATTTCACTGGGTTCAGTTTTGGAGAGACTGAGGGAATTGTATGGTGTTACTAGAAATTCTGAAGAGAGGCAACTACTTGATTGGCATCTAGCTAACTTAGAATATGCAAATGCAGGATGCCTTTCTGAACTTTCAGCTGCGTACTGGGATCAGGATGATCCTTATGAAATGGGTGGGGATCATTGCTTTCTTGCTGGTGGAAATTGGAGGTTGATAAAGGCATTATGTAGAGGGGTTCCCATTTTCTATGGGAGGAGTGTCAATGCCATCAGATATGGCCATGAAGGAGTTAAAGTGATTGCTGGAGAAGAAGTCTTTGAAGCAGATATGGTCCTATGCACGGTACCTCTTGGAGTTTTGAAAAGAAGGACAATTAAATTTGAACCAGAATTGCCTCAGAGAAAGCTTGCAGCAGTTGAGCGATTGGGTTTTGGGCTGCTCAATAAAGTTGCCATGGTTTTCCCTCATGTCTTCTGGGGGGAAGAGCTTGATACCTTTGGACATCTCAATGAGCATAGCAATAAGCGAGGAGAGTTCTTTCTGTTCTATGGTAATCATACTGTTTCTGGAGGTCCAGTACTGATTGCATTGGTGGCTGGAGAAGCTGCAGCAATGTTTGAAGACACAAATCCATCTACTTTACTACATCGTGTTCTAAGTGTTTTAAGAGGTAAATTGGCATTGTTGGTACTGAAATATTTAATGTTTATTTTATCTTGGCCTTTGTGAGTGTTCAATTTTTCTAAAATTGTTGCAGTGTTTGTTGTGAATGCTACTGCTTACAATAACATCCACTACTGTTTGGCCTTTTGACAGGTATATACCAGCCAAAAGGTATTCATGTTCCAGATCCCATTCAAACAATCTGTACAAGATGGGGCAGTGATCACTTCAGTCATGGTTCATATTCACATGTCAGAGTTCAGTCATCTGGCAGTGACTATGATATACTTGCAGAAAGTGTTGGGGGACGGCTATTTTTTGCTGGTGAGGCTACAACTAGACAATATCCAGCCACCATGCATGGTGCTTTCTTGAGTGGGTTGCGAGAAGCTTCTCGTATAATAAAAGCCAGTAGAGATTGGCAAACCAACTTGAGAAATTCTTTGTCAAGAAATATTGGACTAATCAATGATACATTGGTGGATCTATTTAAGAGGCCTGATCTGGCATTTGGAAATTTTGTGTTCATTTTCAATTCTTTGACCGAGGATCCAAAGGCAATGGGGATTATGAGAGTTACTCTCCAGAATCTTGGAGATGAGTTAAAAAAGGGATTGGAGATTTGCCTCCATCAACCTTTGAACATACCCCTGCAGCTTTATACAGTGTTATCTTTACAACAGGCTCACGAACTTCAGCTGCACAATGGAGGTGACGATGATAAGCTCTCATATTTGATTAAAAATCATGGATTGAAACTAATGGGACGATGGAACCTGGCAAATTCAAGTTGTTCCTTGATTTCTAGCATTGTTAGTGCAAGAAGAGGCAAAAGCAAGAGTAGGATGGTTGCTGGACAACGCAATTCTGGGCAAGGTATATCATCGGCTTCAGTGATCAATTCTTAGGTGGTTTATGAGTGTGGAGTCTTTTGATGTACAATGCTCCAGATATGAATTTGGCGTGCCTTTTCACATCTCTATACTGTAGCTCAATAGGGTATTCATTTGCTCCGAGAGCAACCCTTGGGGCTATTTGTTTATTGTAGACTACATTCTTTTACCTGGCCGTCACAAATCGAACAAGTCATTGTAGCGGCGTTGATGTAATGTAGATTAAGACTTGTACATCTCACACAAAAAGACTAAAAGAATGTACTTCTTAGCTTTGGTGGGGATGAGGCATGAGTGAGAAATTGCTTTTATTTTCTTTGGCCAGAGTTTGATGTATTTTGTCTAGCCAATTTAGTTCCATACATCTTGTACTTTCTTTTGGTTCATATTGTTTTAAACGAAAAAAAAATATAATTATTTTAGATTAAAGAATAGAAAATGAATCCAATATGGGTTTGAGGCAAGGATAAGCATCTCAAGCTTATCTTGGTTACAGAACCTTTCCGAAGCAATAGCAATTTTCCAATGCCAAAACAGGCGCTACTGAATTACAACATAAAAGTGACCTTAGAGAAGGGCATGATGAGGTGATGAGTGCCTCATCATGTAGGACGTTGCCTGACATGTAGGACGCATAACTCTCGTTTATCACTAGCCTACGGCTCATCCTAGAGGCAATAAGGATCAAAAATCCCAATGCTGGGGAGTTTCAGAAGATTATCCCAACCGCTATCAACATTAATCTTAAGCCAATCTGAAATAACAAATGGTGCTGAGGGGCAAGATATAACTGTGTTCATGGACGAGCGATTCAGAAAATCCCATGGAAGACAATATTACGGGCGTACCAAATGAACCGATTACGGTATCTAAAACCCACCGCTTCCAGCCTAGAGAGTTATCAGTTGGTCTTCACAAAGACCAATGGCATGAATATTATTTCATACGGCCATAAAATACTATCATATCATCGGCATATTTACCAAGAGGGTAATAAAAGTATTGACTGGCTTGTCACTCAGGCTACAGCTTTCGTAACGGGTGTAACTTATTTTGATACCGTACTTTTATGATGCCACATCTCCTTCTTGAGGATATGTTAGGAACTAGTTTTCTCAAACTTATTTGTAATCTGTCTCGGCAGTTTCCTTTAATAATAAAAAAAAGAACAAAATAAAAAAGTTAAAACTTAAAACACACTAACCTACTCCTTAAAACTTAAAACTCACTAACCTAATCCTTGCATCTTCCCTCCCATTCTTAGACTTTCAGTCCCACCTACTGTCCAACACCCACGACATCACCCTCTCAGGCTCTCTTCTTCATCGCATTTTCCTCTATTTCAGGCTTTTAGCTCTCCACCTTCAGCGACGCTCCAACCTCCAGCTCCTCTGAGTATTCGACATCTCCTCCCACTCTCTGACAACTACAGGCTACAGCATACTTGCCTCCTCGACCTTGCACCACTGCACCAACTTAGGCCTCGACACCGCTACATTAACTCCTTCGTGACGTCACTGCCACTAGCTCCTCACTGCCAACATGTCCCATATATGTTCTAGCTCTCCCCATGACCCGCCATAACTACCTCCCTACGAAGTCTTGGGTGGTTATTTGTTTGATTTATTTTTGTGTTTTTTAGTTGTTGTACTGTGTGAATCATAAGTCTTATGATATGAATTTTTTTTAAGTAAAAAAAAAAGAAAGAACTTTCCATTCAAGAATACGTAGCTTTGTCACCATGACTCCTCTTATTTATGTCTTATAATTAATCGCTTTGGTTGTAATTTAATGATAATTATTTAAAGATAATCTTTATATTGTACATTTTTAAATATATATGATAAAGTTCATAGAATTATTGTACATTGTAAATAAAATTATAATGAGATTGCAATTATGAGATTCATATTATATTTATGTATATTCTTAAATTGTTCCTAGTCATTGTTTTATTAAGACTGAACATTAATAGAAAATAAAAAGACTAACACACATCATATTTTTCTTTATAAAGGAAGAAGTCAATCTCATAGGCTAAAAATATAGAGATACTTAAACAAATATATGGGTACTTATTAGAAAATAAGTTCGTTGAATAGACCCGATATGAGAAGTCTATTTAAAATATTACTTGTATATTTATGGAATTCTCATTTTGATGATTGTATAAGTGATCATTTGACTTAAGATCACTAAAGTTATCTTATATAAGGATTATCAATCCGTAGTCATTGGTGTAACGTCTCATAATTGGGACTAGACTCCAAAATTGTGAACCGAGCGTACTCTGAGAAATTAAAAGTGCACTGTATGCTCATGCATCATTGTATATTCATACACATGTAAATATTTATTATTGACATATTTAAAATAATTGTTCATGTATTCATTGAAACTTTTCAGGTATAATTGACTGATTAATGTGATTAAAAAAGTAAATTGTGAATTATGTATGGTAAAACTTTAATTGGAGACCATAAATATTATTTCATAATTTTTGGTAATTTTTGGAATATTTTTAGACTAGGAAAAATATTGAAATATGGACCAATTATAGTGTGACACATAGACTGATTAAATATTGACAAATTGCTCACATGCATGATGACATGTGGAGAGGTGTGATACCTACACGTGGATTAATGAGTTAGTCACGAAGGTGTTACATGCAAGAGAACACGTAGTTACGTGTTTTGGATGGAAGTTCTTTTGCAGCTCTCTCTTGTTGTTATTTACTGAGGTTAGCTTTTATCACAACACTGAGCACCAAGTTGTTATTCTTGTGTCATTTATTCACTCCCTCTGTTAGCAAAATTGCTGAATCAAGTAAGTAACTTTGATAATGTTTACGGTGTAAATATATATATAGATATGTGTGTGTGTGTGTGTGTGTGTGTGTGTGTGTGTCTATATATCCATATGTATATAGATATATATAGGCACACACACACACACATATTCACAAGGAAATTATTCGTAGAACAATGTTTAGATGAAACTTTTAGAAGAAAATTAAAACATACAAACATTAGACAATGTTGTGCTACCAACCCAGAAGTACCACAACAATGGGGATGTGAAACAAAAACAAGATATAAAAAATCTAAATATTCCAAGTACAAACCTTATAAATCTTATAGATGGAAGAAATATCCAACTCATTATTATAAACAACGACCCTATAAACCGTATAGGAAACATTCCAGACGACGAAAATATAGACATTTTAAACCTAAAAAACAAGATTGTCCACAAAAGAAGAAAAATTGTAGATGTTGGTTATGTAAAGAAGAAGGGCATTA
>JANITW010000005.1:39677933-39690263 GCA_027564335.1 Erythroxylum williamsii
AGTGATTTATGGTTTATGTATTGAATGTGAGATATAAGTTTGTATATGACTTCGATTGGTCTATGATTGGATTGGATTTGAGATATGGATAATGAAATTGTTGTATTGACTGATTGAGAATTGTGGAAGTGTTAGGTATAGGTTTGCGTTTGCTGGTGTTTGGATTCCGGACGGGAGAGTCCGATGATTCTGGGTTTTGTTTGGGAATTTTAGAAGTGTATTTTTCCATTTGCAGGTTTTGGGTTAGGACAAATGCAGCCGTTATGCTGCCGAATTTTCGATAAAATTTGGGATAAAAATGTAATTTAAGATTTGTATGGATATATAAGAATATGATTCAAGTTTTGAGATTTTCATGAGAATGAATTTCCAAAAGTGGGAAGATTTGCTTTAGTTTGAATAAAGGTGAATATAAGAAAAAAAAGAAAAAAAATTTATACCGGATTTTCGTATTGGATTAGTTTTAGGTTTCCAAAGCGATGAGTGCATTTGTTCCAACGGATGTCAGAATTTGTTTCGGTTCGATGGATTATTTCGTTTGTCTCCGCCTTATGATTTGATTCTATTGATTATTCTGATTTGTTATTCGGTTCCGATTTGCATTCGCTTTGCGTTTCGCTATGTTTATTCGATTTGTTTTCGATATATTCACTCCGATTTGCTTCTTTCGATCCTATATTTGCTTCGTCTTCGCTTCGCCTTTTCGGTTGGGATCTGGTTCCCGGATCGGGTCCCAACACTTAGTTCCATAAAGCTTTGACACTTAATCATTATCTTCTCAATTATGCTCAAATACCACTTATTAAGAAAGAAAACATGTCTAGTAAGAATAATTAAGAAACAAATAAACAAAAAGAATAATCAATAAGAAGATTTTATTGAGTTTCAGGCAATTGAACATGACTACATCCTTGAGAGCCAAAAGTTACTAATTTTTTTTTATTAATCACTCTCTTAATGAGGATTAAATGTTTACTTTATATAAACTAGGTTTAAATAAGTATAGTTGACTATAATATTTAGTTAGTACAATCCTTGACAATTTTCTCCTTACCAACCCTATCTTAACTTAAATATGATTGTAATAACTTTTAAAATCTTTTCTAGAGCTTAAAATTCACTAAAAAGAATTTTCATATAAGATTGTCTATCACAAATATCGCTTGGGACACAAGTATATATCTTACTATTTCTTTGAACCTATAGACACAAATTTTAAAACAATCATGTCGCAAATCATGTAACTTGGGCTTTGACAGGCTTATTTTTCTAGCCCTGTCTTCTTAAAAACATTCTTTGTCACACCAACAAGTATGTGTTCCAACTATGTTCTAACAGGTATCTTCACCTTTGCATTCCAAATAAGAATATGCCCTAACACACAACCATATGCTAGGCTTTGTTCACTCAAATTCTTTTAAGAAACATTCACGTTCTTCTAAAAACACTTTAGGATTGCGCCTATATATATGAGACACACATAAAAGTCTAAAACTAGTTTATTGAATTTCTAAGTAATTAATTATCTATTAATTTATTGCAATTTCATATTATTTTACAAATATTTCATTCCATACCACTATAAGCTCCTATATGATCTCTCTTTCATTTTTGTTCTATAAATGAAAATCTTAAATGTAATAAGATTAGCGTATAACTTATTATTATAACAAATATTCATATTGATTATCAAACAATCTTTTCAATGTTTTATGAATTTTTCATTTTTCCTTTTGTTAACCTTTTAAAACTTAAAATACATGAAAGGGAAAAGGAAATTTTTTTATAGGAACAAGTTTTAAATTATGTATTATAAGTTATACCACGTGTTTAGGCTATTACAATAAATATGGATAATAAAGATTCAATTAATTCAGCCTATATAATGTCACAACTAGATAATTCAAACCCACCAAATGTTGATGTGATCTTAAAAATTCCTGTTAAACAATGGTTAAAGATGTGATTTTCACCTTAATGTTTTATAAAAAGGTCTAAATAAACCTCTACCATTATCTCTGTTATCACCTTTGCATTATTTTTAGGGTGCAATGAGTATTATTTTAGTAATATTAGGAAGCAAAGTGATACTAGTAATAATAGTACAGACTTAATTAGATATTTTGTAAAACATTGAGATGTAAATTACACTTTTGGCCTTATCATAAAAATTTAAAAGGTTCTCAAATATAATAATCGTTAAGTAATTTACTAGAAACAAAAGGGAAGTATTGAATGAAGACGATGTGGAATGCTAATCCTATAAGGAATAATGAGATTGTACTGTAGTGAATAATCAGACATGTTTGGTTAAAAGAATAATCTTTTTCTTTGAGAATAATCAAAAAGAAAAGTGTTCAATAATATTTTGTTGTGAATGAAATTTGTATCTTCATTACCATTTTTTAGAAAAATATTTGACATTGGAAAATTAAAGTACTTGAGGTTTGTTTTGATAAAAATTGTTTAGAAAGTTTTTTAAATTCCAAATAGGAAATAAAATAATATTGAAAAGAATTAAGGACTACAAGGAGGGGTATGTTGAAGGCAGGATTAATGGTTAGAGTGAAGTGATAACAACATCATCGTAATAAGTTAGTTATACTGGCCATCCATTTAAACTTATTCTTCTACTTCTTTTCTTTTATTATGCTTTTTTATTTTATTTTATTAACTCAATTTCACCATACTTTAGACCAAAATAGTTAGAAGAAAACTCTCTTACATGACTACTTCACCCTTCTTAATTAAAAAATGAAAATTTCTTATTATGAGAAGTTTCCTACTCAATAGGAATTTCTTTCTACTTAAAAGTTAATCAACTATTATAAGGGATGGCTAAAGATAAAAGCTCTTACTTCTCTCTAGTTACCGCTATCATCGTCCTTAATCTTCCTTTGCTTTTTCTCCTTAACAAAACATCCTAGTTCTTTCTGCCTCCTTCTACTTATCTTTGTTTCTTCAAATCTTACTCGTTTTCTCATCATTAATCTCTAGTTTCTTCTCCTTAAAAAAACCCCCTTGCTTCACTAGTTTAATTGTTATTCTATTTAATCATATTGTTCAAGTCTTGTCTTTGTTCCTATATTTTGTTATCTTGCTTTCAACTTGCTTTTACTTCCTTTCTTCTTGTTTCTTTTAATAGGATCCTTTTTGTCTTATTTTGGCTATGGTTTTAGCTTGGAATTGCATCAACACCTTAAATTTCAACTTGGATTCTACAATTTTTTTCTCCTTCACTTTTTAAAATGGTTTTTTAAAAGACTTTTAGTTGCCAATTTTTTCTACTTTAAAATAATGTCAAACTCAATGCATTTTGTGGCCTATCTCACACTTGAACCATAAAGCTTTCCCTCCTTTGATCCCTTTCTTTCACCACCCTTTAAGAAGCTACAACACATCAAGTTTCATCTCCCATTGTAATGTACCATCTTCTTCTTCCAACCTTAGTCATTCATCTATCTTGCCTACTAACATTAACACCATTACACATTCTGACCTTTAACTTCTAACCAAAAAGCTCTCTTTGTATTAGGCTATAAGAACTCCTATCCATCAGATAAGCTACATTTTTATCCTCCAAAACTCATAGGTGAAAGCACCATAATGAACCCTTCTATGGATGTTCTAAGAGCTAGAGCCTATAAATAGGAATCAAAATTAGTTGGTTTTTCTTAGACAAATTACCGCTTTCACGTTGATCAGGTCTTAGGCTTAATTTCAATAGAGAAAGTTAGGCTTAAGGGAAGTTTTAGTCAATGAGAAAAATCCTTTTCTTTCTAACTTTGAATTAGAATCAAATGCTCAAAGAATTCTAGAAGCTAGTCTTTGGCACTTCAATAATAAAATGTTGTTCCTCCAAAAGTGGAAACCAGACATTCAAATGCAAAATCTAAAGTAGCAACACGTCCCATTATGTATTAACATTTATAATATGCCTTTAGAATTAGGGAACACTAAAGGGTTGAGTCACTTAGCAAGCTACATTAGGAAGTCAATTTGTATGGATGAAGCCACAACTAGAATGAAGCATGTGAGTTATGAAAGAATTTTTTTAGTTGTAGATATACAACAAGACTTACATGAGCTAATCTCAATAATGAGGCTAGGAGAAGAGGATAAATTTTTTTATGATTATTTATAAATCATGTATCAATGGATACCTATTTATAAATCATTTATCAATGGATACCTATCCTAGATCAGCAAGGAAAGAAATAGATATTTAGAGGCAAGAATTTTTATAATGGAGATTCTATGAGATGTAAATTAAATTACCATAAGGAAATATTAGTTTCACTTAAAAGGAACTTAGCCTCAAGTAAGTCATCTTAATAGAAAGTAATGAAGTTATGATCACTACTATATAAAGAGATTTAGAATCTCATACTAGGGGACATAGATTATGTTTATTCCAATTTTATCCTTTGCCACCTGTAAGCCAAGTTATGATCCTACTTTCTCTTTTATGTAGATCACTGAACCTGTCAATTTCCTAATGATAAATAAGAAAATGATTAAAAAAAGAACTTGCTTTTCAGGTAATGAATTCAAACTTTCCATTGGGAAGAAATCAAATAGAAAACATAAATGAAATAACTCTAAAGCCTTTCCCTAATTTTTATTTTCTCTTAGAATATCAAAAGGGTTAATATCCCTATAAAGTAGTAAATGGTGCAAAATACTTGTAAGAATCAAACCTTTCTTAATTAGACTCTTGGAAACTAAAATTAAAGAGGAGAATTTTAAGAACTTAAAATTCTTAAAGAAACCCTAGTCTATTAGCTCCAACCACCTGTCACATTAAATTGGTAGACTAGTAGTTGCTTTTGATCCCATTAAAATTGAGATTTTGCACTTTATTATCACCAATTAGCTTATACGCTTGTCTATAAGAATTTTACATGAGAATAATCCTCTCCATGATTTTGATTTAGCATTTCAAAGGTTCTCCTTATGAAATAATTGAAGAAAATACATGCCAACATGAACATCTTTTAGTTCATTCTTAGAGATTTCAATAGTAAAACTCGCTCTACTGAAGTTAAAGGAAATTCTTATCTAAAAAACCACTTTAATGATTTTAGGAAGTGTAGTAGCTATATTGAGGTGATTGATTTATAGATGGAAGGGAAATTGATTTATAGATGGAAGGGAACTTCTATAGTTGGAACAACAAGGAGGTAGTCTTTAAGGAAGAAAATCAACCATGCTCTTGTCAATGTTTAACGGCTATCAGATCTTCAAAAAAGTGAGAAACTTTTCAATTATCCTTTTTTTTCATATCACTGTCCCATTAAAGTTCACTATTTTACCTCAAATCAATTGATGAAAATTCCTTTTAGTTTTAACACTTTCTTAGTAGAAGCTGAAGAATTTGATGAAGAAATCACTAGAGATATAAACTATGAATTAAAAAGGCATAAATCCTTCTTTTGTATAAAGAAACTTCAAAAAAATCAAGGAGAAGCTTAAGAATCTCAATCACAAAGTCTATAATAACACTTATTATGCACTCATAGGCAAAGTTAATTCAAGTTTAAAACATCCCTTTTCTTAGCTTTAATAGTTGTAACTAGTTACGAAGAAGAAAAAATAGCATTACATAACTACACCTTGGCACTATAAGTGAATCTTTCCCTTTTAAAAGAGAGATGAAGAATTAAGTATCTTAAAGAAGGGGATATAAATACTAGCTTCTCTAAAAAATATCTAATTTTAAGGAAAAACTGCAATAGAATTATTTCACTTCAAAAGGAAAATGGAAACGTGGCTTAATCTCAGGATGAAATTATGTAAGAAACTCAAAACTATATCACAAACAAACTTTGTACTCCTTATAACTAACACTCTTTTATATACGCTCAAAACTCTTTCACCTATAAGCAAATCTCTGGCTAGGCGGTGGAATTCTTGCTTGGACCCTTTAAGGTTGTAAATGTGTTGAAAACATTATTTGATCTAAAACCTAATAAAGCTCTAGATTTTAATGATATAAATAGATTTTTCTTTCAGAAGACTTGGTCTCATACTAAGAACATTTTCATTGAAGTAGTATTGGAGTTCTTCAATCATAGAAAGTTATCAAAGGAACTAAATAATGCTTCCATTGCCTTATTCCAAATAAACCAAATCTAACTTCTTTAAAGATTTCAAGCCCACTTCATGCTTAATATAATTTGTAGCATCATTGCTAAGCTCTGAGCCTTCAAACTCAAAGCTATATTAGAACCTTATATCAATCCATAATAAAGTACCTTTATTGAGGGGAGCTAAATTAGATATAAGATCTCATTATCGCAGAAGGTATTTAAGAACTAAAAATATGAAGCATTCAAAAAAGGGTTATGCAATCAAGATTAATTTTCAAAAGGCCTTTAACATCATCAATTGGAAATTTATTCTAAACCTTTTGAAAGCCTTTAGGTTTCTAACAAAATTCATATGTTAATTAGATTAATGCACCACAAATATCTCTTATGGAATCTTAGTAAATGGAGAACTAACAAAAATTATTAAAGTATCTACCTAGGATATCCCATCTCCCCATGCTTATCATACTTAACATGGAAGTCCTCACTAAACTAGTTAGACATGTGATTAGTTAGGAAAGAAACTTTAAATACCATAATAAATATAAGAAATTGAGAATTTATAACTTATCTTAGGGGCTAATTCATTAATTAGTGTTCTAATGATTACTAATCACACATTTAAAGAGTTATCTGTTCTTCTAATAAATAAAAATAAGACCTAGCTTTTTATAGAAGTTAAGCATATATCTAGCTGGAGTCACCGTTTACTTAACTAAGCATGCCTATCTCTTCCAAAAGGCCAACATATATTGAGTTTCCCCTTATTAAAAGGAGTTTCAAAACCTAATTGAAAGAATTCAGAGAAGAGTCAATAATTAATGTAATGAGAGGATTTGTTTTATAGGAATAATACAACTTTTTAGCTTAGTAATAGGTAGTTGTATATGTACTACTACTAATTTAATGTTTCTGGAAATATTTGATCAAAGTAATATAATAGGCAATCAGGAGGTTATTGTGTTCAATGTTAAATGGAGTGATTTATGCTTGTCAAAGGAGGAAAGAGGATTAGGAATTTTTCTTATTAGAACCATAAACAAGGTTATGATGATTAAGTGAATTTGGAGAGTCCTCAATGATCTATAGCTCAGATGTATCTATGCATAATACTTAAGAAAGGACACCTTTTGGAATATTAAGACAAAAATCAATACATCTTGTACAATGTCTCTAATTACAGCTTTAATCCTTATAAATAAAACTCAGCATTCTTCATAGATCTAAGTGGTTAACGAAAGCAACTTTTAAGAATCTGAGTTTTAAAAGTAAACTGGTGTAGAGTATTATGGTTTAAGTAGGCTAATTAAAAGGTCTCCTTCATCCTTTGGCTTGCTATAAAGAGAAGACTATGTATGATTGACAAGCTAAAAGGTAATTACAACTCACTAAATTGTTGCATTCCATGTAAACAAAAGTTTGAATCTCTCAATCATGTTTCTTCCAATATAGATTTTCCTTCAAATAGGAGAGGACTTAGTAGCTTTGCAATCTTAATGTCCCATAACTGGATTGGTTTAGGATCACCAACTAAATTAGTTTAATAAAAAATATATATAAAGGGGACTTCCTAATCTACAAAATATCTATTAAGAATATGACTTATGCAATATAAAGAGAAAGAAAGCAAAGAATTTTCCAAAACAAGGCTCAGGAACAAACTATTATAACACACAAAATTCATCTCAGTTTTAGCATTAATATAGTTAATAATTGGAGTACCTATAGGCTATGATTATTAAAAGAATGAAGGGAAATTGAAGAGTTCAAAGCATAAGATAGTTGTTAAAAACATTAAAACTTCAACATTTTAGTACAGGTAATTAATGAAAACTCAATTATTAGGATTAGGCTTTCATTAATTTCGTGATTTTAGTCTCAATGACTAAATGCTTTATCATGACCCAATGCTCTTTAGTCTAACCACCTTTGGTTTGTTGTTGCTTTCAATGCTCCTTATGTAAACAACCTTAGGATGAGCTCAGCCTTGCTAACTTAGAATGAGCTTTATATCTCCACTCTTATATCTCCTTCATTAGTTTCTATTCATTTAATACATTTATTTTCTTAAAAAAAGAATTTCATTCTAAACTAAAGTATTTATTTTATTTTCAAATATTTACATAAAATAATATTTAATGGTAAGTTTGTTTACTTAAATTCTTATTTTCTTTTTATTTTATTATTATTGATTTAGATATTTAATTACAAGTGTAAAAACATTCATATATAATTTGGAAAAGAACGAGTGTATTAATTAAAATTAATATAAGGAAATTTTTGATAAAATTTGAAAAGTTTTTCACATTTCAACCTTATATAATGAATATATATATATAAAAGAATACTCTAACAATATTTTATCATGTAAGATTGCTTAAATAAAATGAAAATAATAATTTTAATGGATTTAAATTTCTTTAAATAGTTACTAATAATCACATTTTTAGAAAACGGAACATCCAATCCATGTAATCATAGCAAAGGTTAACAAAATGGTGAGGGAGCAATCAATAATAAACAAACAAAACAAAATCCCCAAATTTGCTAAACACATCTAATGGGGATGTACAAATATTACAACACGCAAATAATCGACAAAGTAGTTAGATACTATAGTAGGCTTGTCAATTTGGAAGGAAAATATAGTTGAGAATATTTTATGTTTCTCCAAAGTAATATGATGAGAAATCTGAGGACGTATGGAAAGCGTATCCCAAAGATGATAACCCTTATGTTCAATGCCATATTCTAAAATGTAGCAAAGTCATAATTTTAGCTCTAATTCAACATATTTAAGAGTTAAAGAAGAATAAAGATGGCACTATGAAATACTTTAAGCATATGATAGTTTGGAGGATGTTTATGCAAACACACTTAAGGAGAAACATATCAATGACTGGAAAAGTATTATGACTGCTTTTGTAGATAATAGTAAAAGCAATTTCTCTCTAAAGATTTTTAAAACAAGATGAAGAGATTTAAAAAAAGGTTATAAACGTATTTAAGATGTATTTATGTTTTCTTCCTACATACCCATTCTATAATGATGTTTTAGGATAAGATCTTTGAGCCATAGTTCTATCTTTATATAAGAATTAGACAATAGTGGTTTCCTTGTATTTCATGACATTATCAAAGTGTTTTAATTTTATAAGAAAACTAAGTAGCCATCATATTTACAATCTGCAAGTATATGGAAGGCAAATTAAACCTATTTAGACAAATCCATTTAAATTTAAGATAATCATCAACAAAAAATTAAAAAATAATGTGAAATACCATAAAAGCATTAGGAATATAACCTTACATATTGTAATAAACTAATTCGAAAGGAGTAGAAGAAACATAAGTGCTATTAGGAAAGATAATGTATGACATTTTAAAAGTTAACATAAAACATAATCCAACACTATTTATTGTTACATGACCTAAACAATCAACAGAAATTAAGACTTCTAATTTATAATTAGAAAGATGACATAAACAGGCATACCAAATGTGAGAGGTAACAAAAGGAACAATGTTGTTCGAAGATGAAGACAAGTAAGCTTAAAGAGATGACTAAATTTATGCTAAATCCCAACGATCTCCCTATTGTGAAACATGTATGAAACAACCATGACTTAAAAAATAGATAGTAGCACCAAATTCATATAATTATCTAAAAGATAAAATGATTAAGGTAACCTTAGGAATATAAAAACATTATAAATGAATAAATATGATGTGTAAACTATTCTTATACTTTAAACAATCATGGTTTAGTTATCACAATTATAAATAGTAAGTGCAATAACATCTTTTAGATGTTAATGTTGAAGAATTTAGAGGTCATATGATTGAATTTGACAAAGTCAAAGAATTATAGAAAAGAGTTACCAAATGTGATAGATAGAGTTTTGATATATGCTTCATTGTTGATACATTTAATCCATTACACTTAGTAATTAATGCTTTAAACTACTTAAGACACTCGCTTTAGTTCATATATGGTTTTATGTACACTTCAGAAGCAAAGGAGCTAAAGTGAGTTGTAAGTAATATATTTGAGCCATTTTCTGAAGATTCACACTCATTTATCTTTATGGAGCAAGAAAAAGAAGATTGAAAGTAAGAGAAGACAAGAAAACACCAAAAAAATATGAGCTATATATTGAAAACATCAAAAGGAGTGTAGAACATGGTTCATGGCCATGCATGGAAGTGTATGAGAGTGAGACACCTCTCACATCCATGTAAGGTGGCTCATAGCTGGGAGATATCTTATATTTTAGTATAAAAAGAACATATTTCGGCGACAGATGTTATGTTTTCATTTGGAGAAGCCTTTTAGGGTGTAAGCTCTCGATTTTGAAGAAGAAAAGGGGCAAAGTTTCATTCCTTTATAGAACCATAGAGGGTTAGCTTCCCAATGCCAATTTGGAGGTGATATTGACGCCAAAGAACCTAGTTAAGAATTTTTCTCATTGTTTAATGTTTGGGTATTGTGTAAGAATGATTGACTGCTCTATTTGATTATTTTTATGTAAGAACTCTTTGTTAGAATCTTCAATGTAATATATAATTGTTATATTAATTTTTTTTTATGACAACTAATGTTTTTGAATCATTGGGGATAGCATAACTTAAGTTAAATAACCCAAGTTTGTGTGGCTATTGCCTTGATTAATCTGTTTTCTTAATTCCTAATGTGATTGTCTAATTAAATCTAGAGAGCTTGTTCTAGGTTGTTTGATAGGTAGGTTTAATTATAAAACACGTCTTAATTAAAAAATACCTAAGAAAAAATCGGGGTTAATGGAGCTTATTGTTAACCTATGATTAATAGTTACTAGGAGAGGTATAAGAACAAGAATTTAATGAAATTTGTTCAACCATGTGTAAGTCAAGATTGAACTAATGACTAGTTTCCTAACAAATTCATCACTTTGATCATTTTTAGGTTGTTTAATTTAATTTTCTTTTATTAGTTTAGTTTCATTTTATTTTCTTATTTGAAAACAACTAAACTCCCCCGTAACCTAAACACCAATTATTTTCATTTCAAAAGCTTTACATGCACTCTGCTGCTATAGTTATAGGTCTAGTTATTTTAAGTAATGTTACAAGGCGCTAAGTCAATTTTGGTGTCATTGCAGGGGAGTATGGTGCTTTAGTTTTTGTTCTTGATTTTAATTGGTGTTTTTTATATAATTATTTGTAATTATTTTATTTTTAGTTATTTGATCTTTTCATTTTTTTTTGTTTAGTGTTTGTGAATTAAAAAAAAAAGAAAAAGAAAGAAAATGGACGGAAGTAATTTTTTCTATAACTCACATTCCCAATCTTATAACCATATTTGGAGGGATCATGCTAACTTTAGTTATGGATGGGATAATCAACAAAAATACTTCCTTAGTAGTATTTAGGACACACAATAATTCCCATATAAACTAGAAACTTCTTATCACGACTTAGGTATATCTTTGGAAGACTTGCTTAATATTATAACTACTAATAATATTCAACTTCAAAAGGATATATAATGAAGTGTACAACAGTTCTAGGAGTATATGATGTAATTCCACCAAGATACAATGTCTAGACTCCAAAACATGGCAAATCAAATCAATCAGATGAAGGAAGCTCTTAACTGCCTGGCATCACAAAATAAAGAAGAGCAACCATATTAACCCAAGGTGTGCCCAAGGGACTTTAGTATAGAGACCTTGCAGAGTGAAGATTAGATTGAGAATCTTGAGAGAACTAATGAAGGAATTGCTTATATCAAAGAAGTGAAGGAGAAGCTCGAAGGAGAAAAAGACATATCATTTAGCTCAAAGGTAGATAATGAGTTCCTAATTGTTGTTGACACTAACCCTTCACCTTTACCTAATAGATTGGAGAAAGTAAACGAGGAAGAGAAGGGTGAGGAGATATTTCAAGAGTACATGGACTCAGCAGAGATTGGAAGTTTGAAGATAGGAAAGATGCCAGAGGTGGATGGTCATTAACCTAGCCACTATCTTGAAAAACCTCAAATGGAGGAAGCACATGTGACACCTCAAGATCATAACTTTTTAACGTGATGAGAAAAACAAGGAGTCGAGCCAACGATAATAAATAAAGGCACTTTTTGGGAGGCAACCCAAGGGAAGTCAATTTCTTTTCCTTTACATTGTGTTTTTAATTTTGTTTGTTCTTATTTGTTTTTAATTTTCAACAAAATGAGAGAGAGAATAAAACAAACTAAAAA
>JANITW010000005.1:39791065-39809399 GCA_027564335.1 Erythroxylum williamsii
TTATATTTTTAAATTAATTAATTATCATTATAGCTAAAATTAAATATATGCAAATCAAATATTATTAAAAAATTACATATTAATTGTATATAATAAAATTAATATTTTAATCAATAAAATATGTCCATCATAATTACTAAAAAATAAAATATGTTCATCATACTATATTTCTTGAAAACATAATAGTACTATCATTTACAAAAAGAAACATTAATTAATTAGAAATAATATAATCACTCCACATTTGTCTAGCAATTTCATTTCGCTTCTAAGACATACCTCAAAGTTGTGATGGAGTGATATTATACTCCACTTGAGAACTTGCATCTTCATTTTCACTTTCGCTAATTTGTTCTTCATTTTCAACACAACTTTCAAATAATTAATCGCTTTGTCCACACATTCTAATATAATTGTGTATAACACAACAAGCAATAATGATGTATTTTTGTTTCTTCATATCATAACTCAGCATATTTTTAAGTATAGGGAATCTTGCTTTTAAAACGCCAAAACATCATTATTTCTTAATAAAGAATGTCTTTAGTTAAACAATTCCTGTAGACCTTGAGGTCTTCCTCTGCCTCTATAATCTCGCAAATGATATCTTTCACCTCGATATGATAAAAGAAATCTAGGCATATTAGTGTAGCCCGAGTCAACTAAATAGTACTTACCTAATATAGAAAGAACATAATATTAACAAAAAGATATTAAAAATGAATCATTATTACTATGTTTATTTAAAATAATATAATACCTTATGGAGGCATAGGAAATTGATTCGTTAGATTTGTCACTGTTTTCAAAAGAGCTCGAGAGTCATTTGTAATATTTTCCCATCCCACTATTACATATGTAAAACACATGTCAAATGAGCAACAACATATAATATTTTGGGTTGGATTAATGCTTTTGCCCTTGTATGGTATTTGTTCATCGATCGGAACATGTGTACCATCTATTGCTCTTATACAATCCTAAAAATTAAAAAATATATTAAAATACAATTTAATCATAAGGACATAATTGAAATAGTAATTAAATATATGAATGTACCTAAAAATATGGAAAGAATTTTGAATTATGTTGAATCTCAGGAGGTGTATTAGTAAAAGATGGTGGAGTAATGATTCTTTTTGCAAGATGATTAACTGCGTATAAGAATTTTTGAAAGTACTTCGAAATTGTTCAAGTTGAATGTTGAAAGCGTTCTTCATTGACTCTAGTTGTTTCACTATGTCCTATAGTCATCAAGAAAATTGCTACTTGTTCCTCCACAGTTAAATGATTTGTTGTCTTTAAACCTCCTAAACTCTTCAACTCATCACTTAAGATCAAGAAGATTATCTTTCTCATTCTTAAGTTTTCATAAATCCTTGTAGATAATTACCTTTATCTACCAAAATGAAACGTCGCAGTGCATCATTTGCGACAATTTTTTATCTCCTTATCTTTTACATTTTGTGACGAACTACCAATCGTAGCAAAATCAGTTGGGTGACAAAACTGCGAAAATGTCGCATATAATTGTTTACTTCCGGGCTTTTACGACCACGAGTTTAATGAATTTTTGCCGTTGCAAATCTTTCAGTGACAAAACTAATCGTTGCCAAAATCCTCTTCTGCTGTAGTGAGTTCATTCTTACCTTGTTATAATCCAATAGATATTTTGTTCCAATTTGAGACATCCTAATTTACTTTTATAGGTTGTTAATTAGACAGGTAACTAACTTCTAAGTCATTGTCATCATTATTATCATTACATTCAATTCGAAGTTCTGCAATAAAATAGAGTTTGGAGAGATCTGATACTACGCAGTCTTACCCTTATATAATAAATAAACTATTTCTAATAAATTCATATATAAATATGACAATAAAAAGGTAATCCAATTTAAAGATTTAATTCAAAAACTTATAGTGGCCATAGCAAGCGGAGGCGCGACAAGCATCACAATCAAGTACGTAATGAAGCACCCCACGATTTATGCCAAATCTAAAATGAAGCTTCCACCACGACACAGACGAAGACATGACAATCAATTCTATTTATGAACGGTTGAGTAGCTCATACGTCTGTTAATGGAGAATAATTAAACCGTCCGTGCCACAGCCACCTTTAACCTCTGTTATTGATTACATCAAAGGTACATTTATAAAAATTTAATTTCCTTCACTAAATGTTATGACATGGTTTTGTAAGATTCCCATCTATCCTTAAAATACCATAAGTAGTGACGCCTACTTCAACACCCAAACAATTATTAACTTGAATAAACGGCTCATCGTTTCATTAAAACAAAATTTCGTGAATTCCTAGAAATAGCAGTCCAGCCCTGAAAGTAAATGTTTTCTCGTAGTATCAAGAAGCTAAATGTAGGGGATTAATTACACGAAGTAAAAAACTAGCAAAGAAATAAAAGTAAAAAAAGGCAAAGTTTGTCTGCAATGCAAAACCAGTTAGCAAGCCATATGTCTAATGCTTAACTCATGATTTTTTCTTCACTCTCAAGCATACAAATTGGTCTTCCTTCACCCACCAACCAACAAACTGCTCTTAACTGAACCATGTGAAAGCCTTCATGGATTAGAAAACTTTGCTTTGATCACCACTCATCTCGCAGACAAAGCAACAATTTAGGTTACAGGAAAGTTGGAAGATCATCTTCCATCTTTCATTCAACTATCAAAAGCATTTTTGTATATCTACACACCGTACATGAATCTATACACATATATACCTAAAGTATTTGAAGACTTAAAGAAGCGACAGAGAATTCCAACTTATTCCAGTAACCCTTCATCAGCTTATCTTAGATTTATTGGTGGACTATGTAAGTCACTCATCTGTAGGACTTCAGAATAGCTCCACAGAAAGTGCAGACAATAGCTCTCCAAGATTTCCAATAAAATGGGACGTAGCAAAATCTTGTTGATGTCCTCATGTCGGCCACACTAGCTCCAGCGCCGCAGCGTGTGCAAGATCCGGCGACTGGCTTGTAGCTCCTAACCCTCCTGGTTTGATCCACCAAGAAACAGAAGCACACCATGGATCGATGGAACAGGAGCAGATAGGTAAGGAGTTGGGGCAATTATACTTATTTAGATGGCAAGCTACGAGTGACTAACAGTGAGGAGAAGATACATACGAGAGAAATAGTCCCGTGCCCACAAACCTAGCCAACACCTGCCAGAACCTAGCGTACCTTAATAATGAAGGAACAAAAGAAGCAGTACCCAATTTCTAGCTTCCAATCTAATATATGTAATTATTAATTTAGCGGACCCGGACTACATGTGGGCTATGGCTACAAGGGATGTGCAACTTCGGTAAAGAGCGAGCAAGTGGGGAGTTATATGTGATGTTGTTGACGGTTGGTTAGGTTACATGTGGAAAAATTGTTCGATATTTATGTTTCATGTGTTTGTGCATGGAAACCTGCCTACATTATCATATCACGATAACCTTGTGTGGCTGCCATAAGTAGCTATATACACCATGCAGTTTTAGTGAATTCAGATTGGACACTTAAAAATGAAACACCGGCCTCGTTTAGCTCGTTAAAGAAAAGGGTTTACAAATCATTCTTGTTAATCCTTTCTCAAATTTTTAAAATAAGTAACTCAATCTCTTTAATTTTTTCAATTAAAGTCTATAGCTTTTAAGATGTAACTTATTAATTCAAAATGTTTAACTTACATCTCATCTTCTTAAAAATAATTATATAATTTAAATCAATAAATTACATCTTAAAAAGATTTGAATTTCAAATAAAAATTCACAGGTTTGAAACAAAAAATTTCGAAAAGGTTTAAGATTATCCTTAACAAATAGAAACACTATTTACTTTGATGATCAATTTGTGAAGATAAGATTCTTATTTTATTGTTCAACAAAAATAATTATGTACCCATAAGATTATACTATTCATCGACTTAAGTGAACTCCTAATAACATTTTGTATCCTTAAAATTTTAATAGCATAATTCTTTCATACAATATGGTCTTATTATAGTGGTCTTGAAACTTTGATAAGGTTAATTAGCTTTAATTATCCAATTATTACTTGTTAAAAATCATAGTTGGCTACGACAATCGCTGCTTGATTTTAATCTTCAACAATGATACGATTTTCACCAATAGGACTAATAAGATTTAATATAAATACAATAGGATTAAGGAATATTTCATCATAAATAAGTTTAATCCAAGAAATCGAAAATACAAATACACAAAAGAAAGATATGAATCACTACACTTTAGAAAAGAAAGGATTGAGAATAATAAAATTTTAAGGTTGATCCCCACTAGCAAGTTAAATAAAATTAATAGTAAATAAAGAACCTAACATACAAGTTTTTCTAAAAACATGATAAATAAAAGTCGCTAATGATTCTTGATTTAAAAATAATAATCATCAAATTATCAATTACATTCATAAGAATCAAATAGGCATAAAATCCTAAATCAAAGTTCAAAATCAAAATCATAAGGTGAAATAATAAAACTCTAACTAATTGAACTATATGCCTGATGCCTATCTTGGCTAATGTCTAATTTAGTTTTGTTTTGAAACTTTTAGTTCCTAAAGTAAAGATAAATCTGACACAGGTTATAGATTGAATTCCAGCACCAGTTCACTTTTTATTTTTAGGTCTACAAATCCAATGACAACCTCAATGTCAATTTACTTATCATACATTTAGTAACCTTATTCACAAAACTTGCTCCTTTATTGGATCAACATCAAAGGGTTGAATATAGTCATTTTAGGTAACGAAACTTTAATCCTTATATGAAAGACCCATCTTTAGATCATTGAGAGCTTCTTTGACCTTCTTGGCTTCACTTTGTCTGTGGACTTTAATATTCTTTAATAGACCTCCAATTTTTTTTGGCACTTCTCTTAAATCTTTTTTTAACTATCTAAGCCTGTTTCTATACCTTTATTATCTAGAAGCTTGTGTAATTTAAGTTGATGCTTAATTCCCTTTACTTTTCATTTTCTTAAAATGATTCATTCTTAGATTTGTACCTTTATCTATGAAATAAAATAACATTTAACTCTTGAATAAATATACATTTCTTGTTTTTCCTTTTTCTGAAAGGTTTAAATTACCCCAAAGTGTTTGTTCTCATTTTTTCCCTTTAAACTCTCTTGGTCATTGTTGTATATCTCAACTTGATATTCATAAACTTGCTTTGGTGACAATGGAGTAATGTAATCAATTTGTCATTCATAAAAAAAGGAATACATGTCTTTATAATCATTATGAATGTCTTTCCTATTAAATTGCCACAAAAGCCTAAAAAAATGTGTCCCGTTTGTATAATAATTACATTATACAATACTTCATCAACTTACCTCCCAGTCAAGAAGGAATCCAACACCTACTTTGTCACCCTAAATTCCTCGATATCATTTAACTATTTTAAGTTGTATCATTTATGATGTTTTATGGTTGGCAATTTTAACTTCTACACCAAATTCACACCAACCACATTAGCACAATTCCCTCCATATACGATCATATTACACACCTATTCCTTGATGACACATCTAGAATATAAAAGATTTTTCTTTACTTATTAACACATCTCGTCCCACTTGTATGCTCAACACCGTTTTAGTGACCAAGAACCTTCTTGATTTTGGCCTAAAAATACACTCATCATCACTAGCATCCTTCAAACTAGGCTTATTGGTATCTACCTCATCTTTACTTATAGCTACATACTCTCTATCCTCCTCCATCATCATCACTCTCTTATCACGAGTGTAGCTATATATCCTCCCCTAAATATATAAAGTACTAGACATATCAACCTAGTTGTTGAAGATAAATTAGTCTTAACTTTCACTCTATTTTACGAGTGCACTTTTGGCTTAGTCATTTCATATTTTTGCTTTGGAGCTCCACTTCCTGTCTACTCCCTTAGCTATTCTATAACGAAAAACATGTACTTAAAATGCCAAAATTGCATCCTTCAACTCCATGTAATTGTTTGATTTTACAATATTGGCAATTGAAAGTTTAACCCACAAATGAGTTATGTCATTTTCATTTCCTGTGGAAGGCTCCAAACTATACCCTAGTATAAATATTACATGTTCATGAAAGTAAATGTAATAGGTGTTGAAATTGTGATATGATTGTGAATTATATATGTATTGAATTTTGGTTTGATGGACTACAATTAGTAACTTGGAATTAATTATTATCATTAGAAAATTGATGTGTTAAAATGTACATTTGGACTGAAAAAATTGTCAAGTGACAAGATAAGTTGGTACATGAAAATTAGTATGACTAAGCCTATACATTGAATGACATTGGCAGCATTGGTTGAGTGGCAAATGACCTAATAGAATTGTGATATTTGGTAGCTTAAATGGAGGAAAAATGGCTCACTTCTATGTGTGACATGTAGGTTGATTCATTGAAGGACATATGCCCTTTCAAATTTAAGACACCTAGCACTAAACAAGTGTTGAATCACTCTAGCCCATTTGATATTTCTGCTACATTTTCACTTTCCTTTGCTCCTCTCCACCGAAACTCTCTCTTACTCTCACAAACTCCTAGATTTTTCTTCAATTTGGATCATCATCACTTGACATCTTTGCAAGATGCTGCATCAAGGAAGCTAGATCTAGTTATCTTTTATGTTGTCTTTTCGGCGTTAAGATTTGCTCCTTGATCTTATATGTGTGCTGGTTGCTTGGAAGGGCTTGATTATATGGTTCTTTGGAGATAAAATTTAAAGTTAAGAAGGTAAGGGAATGCTAAACTTGATTGCATGCTATAATATGAATTATTTTATGCTTAAACTAGATAGAATATGTATTGAATTGATGATGAATTGACGTATGGAATATGATACTTGTTTGATAGCTTTTGCTTTAGATGTTGATGCCTGAAAGATCATGGATTGTGAGATGCTTAATGAATGATTTTTGAATTGATTTGGACTTGAATTTGATTAGGTATTGAAGCATGGATAAGGTATAATTGAAGTAAAATTGATATACTTTGGTGAAGGTGTGTCAAATGGCAGTGAAGAAGTTAAGTTTTAGAAACAATCTGAAAGTTGTGGGTGGATAAACCTTCGGTTCACTCATCCCACGATTGTGGTATTTATATGGCACTTTCCTATAGTCGTGGGAAATGTTTTGGAAGGGAAAAAGGATGTTTTTGTACATTTTTTGGACTATATAAGGTTAAGGCACTTTTTAATGGTGTAATTGGACTTGATTAAGGTGTAAAATGAACCTAATTTGATATGGAATTAGTTAATTAAAGGTTAAATAAGGTTTGGATTATTAATTGAAGTAATAACTTAAGGAAGGTGTTATGTGATAATATAATATCTAATTTTGGAACTTATAAGTTGTTAAAGGAATAAAGTTTACTTATGAATGTTAATGTGATTAAAGAACAAGAGTAATGCGTTAGTTATAAATGTTTGTGAATTGGGAACTTGTGTGAATACATATAGTGTGTAATTACTTATTGTATTCATTGTTGCATTATTGCAAATGTTTAAGTTTATAAGGCATGTTAAGTTTGATCAAATGTGAATGGATATGTTAAATTTGAGCAAAACGGAATAAAATCATATGTTATGCACTACATCATTTACAGGTGATTTTGAAATTCAAAATGTTTTGTTTTTAAAACTGTTAGGTCCTAGTCGTGGGTAAATAGACATGCCTAGAAGAGTCTGTAGCTGCATCTATAACTAGACTCTAAGATGTATTCTATATCTGGACACTTCATTGTCTTCTGTACTCGACACTCTTGTGTCTTTTGATCTTAGACACTTTAGTGTCTTCTGTTTCAGAGACTTAAGTCTCTTCTATTTTTGAGATACCAATCATAGGTATCTTCTATTCTAGTCCCGTTACCCATTTCTGTAAAAGGAATAGCAAGCTAATCTGTTTTATATTTTGATATATGTTCTGATATGATACAATATAAGTTCTGATCTGATACAAGATAAGTTCTGATTTGATACAAGATATATTCTGATTTGATACAAGTTATGTTATATTCTAACACAATTATATCCTATTCTGAGACTTATACGTTTTGTTCTGAAGTAATGATGTTCTGTTCTGATACTTATATATTTTGTTATGATGCAAGAATGTTCTATACTGATGAATTACATTCTGTTCTGAGACAAATAATGTTTGGATTTCTCTTTAATACGAATAATTAAAATTGCTTATGATATGACCTGATTCAATACATGTGAATGTTAGACGACTGTTAGAAACAATCCCCATTATGTATCCCATTTAGTTATTCCCCATTAAGCTATATGCTTATCATGGTAGTTTTACCTCTGTGTAGGTTCTGATAAGAATACTTAAGGTTGGGACAACAACAGTGGCCAATGAAGGACTTGATATGATTTTGGAAAATGTTATCTGTAAGTTTTAAGTTATATTCAATATGTTGAGACATATTGTATTTTGTATAAATGGTTTTTAATAGCTTATAAATGGTTTGTAATAACTATAATACAGGATGGATTTGTATGTAAGGCATGTATATGATGAGTACAATATGTACATGATGCTCTGTATATCACTCAAAGTATGAATGTGAAGTATGTTATCTTATTTTCAAAAAAATTCTGGACTATCTTGATATGCTTTAGGATTGTTTTGTATGGCATCTGTCTATCCTTTTAGAGGATATTCGGGTGTTACATCCTGATCTTCCTCTTTATTGACCCTAACACCTTCATCTCTTTATGGTATTCCTCCACAATCTTAGAACCTTAAGTCCATGTTTGGCATTTGATAATTATCCATATAGTAGGAACGTGGCGTAAAACATTTCCTCATCATCATTTATACCTTTAATATGTTTTGGTAATGGTTCTTGGTTCTTCTTCTTAGTGAGAATTTACTAATCTCATTAATACACATCGTGCTCACCGTACTACATAACAACTAGTTTAACCTTTTTTTCTAAGAAATTATATCAATCAAATATTAGCTCTACACTTTTTTCTCACTCTAAGTAGGCATCTAGATTTATCTTCCTTACAAAAGGTGGCATTGCCATCTTAATAATACTCATATTATTATTTAACATTTCTTATACTCTCTTTTATGTCTTAGACTAAACATGCTTCTCTTTATCTCCTCTTCCTCCTTTACCTCCCTTTAGATTTAGCTCTTCCAAGTAGTTGGTAGCATCTTGGAGATGCATTATGTTATAGTCTAGCTATGACAACATCATATTTCTCTAACTTATCCTAACTTTCACTAAATTATCAAAGAAGTTTCTCATATTGGCCTTGGATAACATTTATGAAGGGCACCTATTCTACTCTCACTCCTTTTCCATTATTTACTTTCTTTTCTTTAGACAATTTTTTGCTTCAAGTTTGAGTCATAAAGTACATATACTAAATATTAGTAGAAAAACACACCCTCATGTATTTCTCTAAAAGTTTCACTCGAATTATAATCTATAAGTTAGATGATCCAAATTAAGAAAACTTGTTTAAATCTTCTCCCTTTGACAAATAATCCAAGACAAACAAATCTGGACAAGAAGCAAACAAAGATACAAAACTATAGGCAAATGAATAAGAAAATGCAAAAGTATAAAATTAACTTATGAGGAAACTAAGTAGATGAATATAAAAGAAGAAGAATATGATAAATCTAAATGGAATATTAAGGAAAATAACAAAACGAATAAATATAATATATTTGGTGTATTATAGAGGATTTAAAACCCTTGCTTGTAATGGATATTATACTAGCCACACCTTTTTATGTAAACTTTATATGAAGCCTTTTAAGGAATCTATTGACAAACCTTAGTAGAAAAATAACTTTTTTGTATTGACTTAAAACTCAAAAAATAAGGAATAAGAACTTAAGAACAATTTTTTCTTAGCAAATCGTAAAATAACAAGCGTAAGAAAGTTGAATGTATGGTGAAAGGGCACTAGAATTTTGAAAGAGTAAATAATAATATCAATAACAATCCTAAAAAATAAAATTTCAAATCTACAAACTCAATGAAAAGACCGCAACTAATTTACTTATGATTTTATCACAATTACATTTTGTAACCTCCTACACAAAGCATGCTCCTTCATTTGGATCAAAATCAAAGGCTTGACTTCAATCCTTTAGGATAACATAACTTCACTCCTTGCATGAAAACCTGCTTTTAAACTGTTGAGAGCTTATTTGGACTTTTTAGCTTTACTCCCTATTAATGAACCCTGTGCCCTTTAATGGATCTACAACTTTTTTTGGTGCTTCTCTTAAACTTTTTGCCTACTGTCAAAGTCCCACTTCATGCCTCCTCTATACAAAAGTTCATGTAAATCAAGTTGATGCTTGATTCCTATCAATAACTTAATTATTGTGATTATATATTGAGTATTATGTACTATCTTAAATGAAATTTTCCTTTTTGAATGTATGTTGACTTAGGAGAATACATATGTTATTCTCTGTAAATGCTTTTATTTATATCAAATCAATTTTAAATTTCTTAAATTGTTCTTGTTCCTTTTTTCCTCTTTTAATCTTAAGAGTTATTATTTTCCTTTTTTAAAATGTAAAAGCTAAATTTTTTTAATAAAGATTCTTATTCCAATAAAGTACACTTATGCTATAAGAAATGAAAACATTAACATGATGTTATTTATACGTAACATATAAATCTTGTAAAATACAATTTTTGTAAGGTTAATTACATTTAAAATTATGATCTTTTTTATTTTGTAATATTAGAAACTACTAAATACTGCAACAAAATTTTCAATTTTTCAATTTTTTTGTAAAACTAACTCGCCATTAATCCTAAAATTAACGATGCTAATGTAGTATGCTTTGTAAGTAAGACCTTTTGATAGGTCAACACTTAGATGGCAGACAAAAAAGTAGCTTCTTCACCCATAAAATCCAATTACTTTCCTCTCTTTTTCCATTTTCTTTATGATTAATAACAACTCAATAAATCTTTTCTTGTTATATAATCTAATCAATATAATATAATTTTTATAGTTTTAGTTTTTGCAAATCAAACCCAATTCACCATATCTTTAAGATATATAAAGAAATATCAAATTAAATCACATAGCCCTTATAAATTTTCAAGTTCTAACCTCTTTTGTTTGATTATGTTGTTTATTTATAAGTTGATCTTTCCATGTCTATTTGATGTTTTTGAATATGGGTTTTAAAATCTTCAACGAGTTGTTGGGTACTTTTATGCCAATTCTAGTTTACTAGTTTTACTATAGATTTTATAATATTATGGGATGTCTTTTTGACAAGTATAGGTTACAAAAGAAAGAAAATAAGGACAAGAAGAATTTGCTAGCTAAAAAGACCATGATTATGGGTGTTCTCCTCTAATAATTTGTTCAATCTGTTGTTGTTACCATCTAGTTCATTGTGATAGATTTTTCTTAATATTTCTTTCCTAAGAATCCTTATCTTAAAAGTCAGTCAAGATTCTACTTTTTGCTAATTCCAATTAATCAATTGAAGGAAACCAAAACATTTTTATATGAATTTGAAGATTGTATCTTATCTAGACATATTATTTGGGATATGAAATCATAATTTTAATTAGAATTTTATCTATACTCGAAGGAATTTGTTTAGAATGTCATGTAAATTAAATGTCGATGCATATTACTATTGCTACATAGGTGTTAACCTGTCAAAGGGTTTTGCTTACAATGATAGGCTATGGCAGCACTATCAACTATATGGTTAGTAGCGGACTAGTTTTTCAAAAAATTGGAAGTTTTAGTAATTTATTGCTACTATTACAAAATAAAGTAAAGTTTAAGATTTTAAATATAATTTACCCTAAAATAAAGTTATTAGAAGTTTAATTAGAAGTTTAAAATAAAGTTATTAAAGATTTAAAGTTAAAATGAGAAAGGATGTGATATCAAATCCAATATTGGTGAAATGTGAACAAAATATGATAATGTGCTTCAATGTGCTACTTTCTACTTATAGTCAAAGTGATTTAAAATTGAAAAGTGATTTAAGATCAAATTTAAGATCTCTAATTTTCATGCAATAGCATGTTTGAATTAGTTTGCCTTTAGAGACTAATTAATTCAATTAAAAGTCAAGGTAAAAGTGTTTTCTTTCACTTAAAGCTGAATGAAGATATCCTGTTGAAAGTATTTTCTTTATTAAGTGACAATTTCAAAGGCATCCCTCTAAATTTTTGATATAGCAGGTGATCCATAAGAGATTGGATTAGCATATATAAAGAATAGACTAAGAGAACTATGAAAGATCGATCGATATTAAGATAAGCTAGTAAGCTCAAATTAGAAAATCATCGATAAGATTAAAATAAAAGCGGTTCTTTTTTTTTCATTTTAGGGACGAACTTGTTAGTTAGTACAATAGTGTGTTTGAATAGTTTTGTATTAAAAATTACAAATTAATTGAGACTTGATAAGTTGCCTCATAATTTAAAGAAAAATAAGAGGAAGAGTTAATATATATACACAAGAATGCTCATATAATCCAATATTTTAAAATTTGATAAAGATATAATGTTTTTCTTTATGTATGAACTTAAAATTTATTATGGTTGTTGAATTATCATATGAGAAGTGTATCATTGTAAATTATTTGATATTTATTGTTTTATTTTAAATGAGTTAATATATGAATAAGAATATGAGAGAGCTTGTTCATATTTATATCATCTTTAATGTTGATTGTTTCTGTTAGTTTTCGTTTGTTGAAGATATCATATTAGACTATGTAATAGAGACTAAATCATTATCTATATTCACACCTATCTCAATTATATATCCAAAAATATTGGCATTGATTAATCTTCAACCACTAGCTTGAGGTAAGTAGGTGAAATTAGTATATCATTGTCAAGAACTAAAATATTAGTTCTAAATAATGTTCTAGTACTTTCAATTGACAAATCAGGTTAATTAAAATTTTATAAAGTTATAGTTTCAATATACGTTATAGAAGAATGTACACATATGTATATAAGACATATTTTTCATTGTCTTTTTTTAATAATTAAGAAGATATTGACTTCATATAATTTTAGGGGTTACAATCACCACAATTCTTGAGTCTTCCATATTAAATACTATATTTTGGTTGAACGATTCCCAACAACTTAATTCAGCTATTAAAACAATTGTTTATTTAATATGATGGGTAAATTCTGTTAATGGAAATATTGTCTCTAGCTAAATGAATTCTGGAAGAAAATTCTTTAATTGCATGAAGGAAAATAAGAGGTATTTGTCGAAATGACGAAAGGGGCATCAATTTGATCCTAAATTAGGCAAAATGGTCAGTATTGAGCCTAAGTTTTCGCCAATCGTCAAATTTAACTTTAGCATTCTAGAGAGAATAATTATAACCCTAACATTTAGAAAACATTAAAATTAGACCTTACTATAATGAAAATTTTAACCACGTCTGTTAAATGTTAGGCCATCATTGACTTGACAATTTTTAATATTTTTTATTTTTGTAGGTCTCAAGTGTCATGTCATTGCTAATGTAGCAAGATGGGACCCAAATTTCAAAAAATAAAGTCGTTCTTACCTTGCCATGTAAACAATGATGTGGTACTTGGGGCTCACAAAAAATATTAAAATATGTCATATCAATATTGACCTGACACTTAACAAACAAGGATAAATTTTATATTATGGTGGGCTCTAATTTTAATTTTTTTTAAATGTTAAGATTTTAATTGTTTTATCTAGAATGTTAAACTTAAACTTGTTAGCTGTGAAAAAGTTAGGGTCATAAGTGACCCTTTTGCCTCCTAAATTACTCTAGTTGATGGGATAATGTATAAGATGTCAAAATTTTCAATCGCCTTCTTCAATACATAAAGTGGTAAATTCTTGTGAAACTAACTATAAATCAAAATCAATTTGTAACTATCAATAATATTTAATTATTTTTAAAGACGAGCACAATAAGTATCTTCAATAGTAAAACTATATTATATGTCACCAAACTTACTAGAATCCTTTCATTACATGCTAGTTTTTTAGTGTTGTGACACTTCGACGAATCATCCTATCTTTGGATATTCTTGTATGCTTCTAGAGCTCTCTTGTTCAGCCTTTTACGACACTAATGTATTCATTATTTTTCAAAAGGAAAATATCAAAATTATATGTTTAGTTTACAAATGTTAAAATATTCTTGATTCTTTGATACATTTTGGCAATTTCTAATTTTTGTGTTCGTTGAAATACTTTACACTTTGGCATATACGGAATGAGTTAACTGTTTACAAAAGTTGACAGGAGAGGAGAGTATATAATAATCATATATAGATGGTGAGAATGAGCCCGTAGCATGACAGTGCCACCTTATTTAATTATTCATGGCCCCAACAAGGGACAGTTAGGGGATAGGAAAGCGGCGGTGGAGCTTCCTCGTAATTAAGATATTTGCAATATAAAAACGGGGGTTGCTGTCATATAATTAATTATAGGTTGAAAACAACTGAATCTGCCACACACTTGCCAGGTGGTAAATTGAAAGTAACACGTTCACATGCCTAGACGAATGGTGATTGCTGCTGACCACAAAAAACACACAGAAAATTTGGAGCCGGCACATCTGTGCATTCCTCAACCGTACTGAATTTGGATGCTTCATCTGTATCCCCGACTGTTATTTGCTATTAACGCTGAAACTCCTCCTACTGGTCCAACTTTGTGGACTCCTTTTACTCCAAATCTGAAATCAGTTGTGTCATTTGCACAGCTCTATCTTGTATTCCAGTAGATTGGTTGCCGGAATGTGTCCAGAGGTGAAATGGATACATCTCAAATTGTTTATTGCTGGAAAACAATATTTCACAGTCCACAAGAAATTTCGAAATAAGATACTGAAAACTACAAAAAGAGGGTCTTTACCTCTTGAAACTGAGCCCCGCCTCTAAGACAAGACAACACATATCTTAGTGTTAAAACTGTGTAACGATGGGAAAATTAAGCTAACTGAACTGATATAATTCTAGGTGAATTTATATTGCAAATGAGATGCATGGTCTGACAAAGAATTTACTTTCAGGTCAGTAGTAATTTCTTGTCAAATTGTGTTTACATGTGCTATATTATATTAGCCTTAACAGTCTAGCAAATCTACCTTGTCATTTTCATTTTCATCCTCTTCATAGGGTTATTTTTTCAAACTAAAAAAAAAAAAGAAAACGAATATAGTCCCTTCAGAATTGGCAGAAAACGTAAACTTCCACGATTTGCATCCTTTCCAGAGTTGGTACCTGAAAGAGATTACCCCAGTAGAAGGAAGATCTGTATACGTGTCTGCATTCACAATGGAATATGTATAGTCCACACCAGTGTGTTGCCTGACATGACACAAACGGTTAGACACAAATAGTAATAGTTAAGAACACGAATCATGCTTTAGATAGGAAGTTACGGAAGTTATTCAAGCCATTGCTCTTTTGACATAATCAATTCATTCCCCAAAAACAGAAAGTTGAATGCATCTGTCCTTATCAAATTTGAGCCCTTTATGCCATGGAAAATTATCAGTGAAATCTCTTGAAAAAACAGACAATCTATTGTTCCAGACGATATATGATTCAGTTTTGCTTTTGTTATCATTTCTACATTCCATAGCTTTGACAAGAGAATGGAGTTCTCAACGATATCGACAGGTTACCCATCATCCTCCAAGTTTGAGCTGCAGGAAGCAGAATGCAAACAAGATTTCTGAGAATGTGCTACAATAACTGAAAGTGAGTAAGTACTCAAAACTTGACTAAATCCTTAATAGATAAATGTAGAGAATCAATTGTAGTGATCATTATCTTATGTACAGATATTGCTCACAGTGATTGAATCAAACTTACCTGCTAAAGCCACCTGGGCAATGGAATCTCTACAAAAAGTGGTTCCAAAATGGTTTTGGTACTAGGATGACCCCACTCAAGTGAATTCCACCATTCTTTCTGTCCATATATTTTCTTCAAGTTTGATGATGTTGTAGCCGAATTTTGCTCATTTGCTAGGTGTGCAGACAATGGGAGCTTCTTAAGCCTTAGACAACAATCCACTCTAATTTCTTGAAGAAAACAGAAATCCAATGTTCCTTCACTTATGTGATTGAGTTTTGGTAGTGTTGTCAATTCCATATTCTGTAGCTTTGGCAGGATAATGTTCAGATTGTCCTTTTCAGTTACTTCATCAAAAGGTTGCTCTTCTGATGCTATAATGTCCTCCAAATTATAGCAGAGGGATATGGAAATTTGAACAACATTTTTTAGGAAGCGATGCAATAACTTGGGTGTGAACAAATGCTTGAGCTTAGCACAATCCTTAACCAGCAACAGCTGAAGGTTGTCAAAGGCTCCATTTTTTGGAGGTCTAAATCTAAAGCCCTTGGTATCAAACACAGTTCTCAATTTTTTCACGTCACGAAGATGTAGTACTGTTAAGCCTTCAAAAATGTAGTTGTATTGCCATTTGTCTTCTTCAGAGGTTATCATTGACCAGATGCTCTCGATACCATGACTATAATCAATCACACATTTCCGCAAACCTTTTACTTCTTTGACAGCTAGCAAAATATCCAACAAGCTAGTAAGTTTAATAGAGCAACTCCCGCAAATTCTCAGGGAGAAGAAGGTCTCCCCCTGGTCCAATAGAGCTGCAGTTATCTATTACAGCTACATTACTATCAGTGTTGACGATTATGCCAGGCTGCTGACCAGTTTGGCCTTCGCCAGTGTTGAGTTCTCACATAGGAATGAAGCTTGTTAATGCAAGGAAATGTAATGCCCAAAGTCTCCAGCTTCCTGAGGCTAGTTAGATCATTCAATTGCACATCAACGGTGGGATTATGAAATCTGAAACATTGCAACATGGAAAACATTCGTAGCACTCCTATTGGAAATACCTTCTGCATTTTCATCTGAGAGAGGTCCAAGAATTTAAGGTTGATCACGTTTCTGTGCCATGAGGCACTTCGACAAGTCCAGTGAAACTAAGATCCAACTCCTGCAGTTTTGTTAGGTTAGCCAAAGATGGAACAAATTTTAAGTTACCACAGCCTCTACGAAGCAGTACTGTAAGATTCGTCAAGCTGGATATGGAATTTGGCAACTGAGTTAACATGCTAACCATCGTATATCCAAAACGCTTAGGCTGCTCATATAAACGAAAAGATGATTTGGGAGCTTGTACAACTGGTAGTTGTTCTGCAGCATCAAGGTTTTGAGACTGGGGTAGTTGGGTGACAGGCAATAAAAGCTCCCTCGCACGTTATTTTCCGTTTCTCTTTTCCACTTTTTCCCTCGCTGATGTTCTATGGTTGTTAGTTCCATGTACATGTCATCTTCTCTGCTTTTTAGATCTTCTATTTTTCTTCATAGAATTTGCATATTATGGCCGATGTTTTGGTTACTGGTAGAGAAAAGAACACAAACAAATAGATTGAAAGAAGTAGACGTAATTTTGTATTGATTCTGTAATTGGTGATTCTTATAGTCTCCCAATATCCAATACAACTCAATTAATAACAAGAGTCAAGAATAAAGAAAACAAAGAAGACAAAGACTGAGAACAGCTCCCAGGAAGGAATCCAGTGCAAAGAAATTCTGCCCAACAAGTCAATACTTGATTCCTGCCCACCTGTCATAAGCTATCCTCCTTATATACCTCTTACAACCTTTTCCCCATATAACCGATTGCTGTCCTTTTGTCCTTGTTGTCAAATAACGGATTGCTGCCCTTTTCCTTTGCACCTTTATTTCTTTTAGAATAAACTTGAAATGGTCTTAAGCCTCCTTCTTCGTTTCTATCAATGTCACCCTTTTGAGAAGCAACCTTGTCCCCAAGGTTGAAATAAGAAAATTGACCCACCAAGTAAGGCTAGCCTCATCAGGAGTTTGGCCTCGCCACTGCACCAGGACCTGTTTGACAGAGTGACCTGATGTTTGAATACAACGGTGTTGAATAATTTTTTTAGGCTCGGTGAGTGGCCCTTCTTCTACTACAAGAGTATCTAGTAAATTAGGCAATACTGCATGATTCCCAATGACTCATTTCAGTTGTGACACATGAAACACTAGGTGAATACGACAAGTCGAGGGAAGCTTTAATTTATAAGCCACAGCACTAATTTTTCCCAACACCTCAAATGGTGTAACATCCCGTTACCAGAGTGACAGGTATATTAGAAATTCGGATCGGGTTAGAATTTGGTACAGGCAAAGTGTTGTATTATACATTCATTATTGTTTGTATAAATATCGGTAAATGATGTTT
>JANITW010000005.1:39824365-39835363 GCA_027564335.1 Erythroxylum williamsii
CATTTGCTAATTCATGCTAACTTTATTAAATACTATATTAATCTACCCCATTAATCTAATCATGCTTAATTTATCCTTAAAAAAATTCTGGGGGTAACAACTCTGGCGACGTTTCCATAAAGAGAACTTTAGTCATACTTGCTAATCTCACCTTTATTATTAGCTTTTTTCAACCATGAATGACTGATCCTTGAAAATCCTACAATTCATCCATATTAAGCGCACAAGCATTCCAAGGCAAATTTTGATGAGTTTCTTATCTCCTTTATACCTGAACGTAATAGATGTGGCATGACTGAAGTTCTCATTCCAAGTAGACAAACTAAAATGCATGTTGAAAATATGAATGCCTAATGTTCCACAGTTTGTGAGAATATTTACATATGAAGAATAGGTAATCATAATTCTTAGGGCTAGAAGAACAAAACCCCATATAAGGAATTAAAAATTGGGAACTTAAGTCTATCTTTGGTGGATAGTCTTCAAGCAACAACTAGCCATAAAATGAAAAAGTGAGATGGAGAATGTATAAGTCCCATACAAACATGGTCCTATTATAGTAAATTGAAGAGTCTATTAGGAGCTTCTTGCAAGATCTAGTAAATAATTTTAGTGAATTATCACTCATCCACATGATGCAGTCCACTTTAATTAGATTAGGATAATAATGAGGCTAATTGTTGATAGTAAGCTTGTAGCCTTTATTGGAGTAGAAAGGCCATCTCTAATTATTGTCAATGATTATAGCATGATCCTTGGTGTCAATAAGAATCATTTGTCTAAAATTTGCATATTCTCTAAGCTTATACAAAGTGCATAAGGTGTGCCAATTATCAATAAAAAAACAAGTGGATTTACCAATACCTATGTTATAATTCATTTTTGTGTTAGGCTTCAGATAGTTTTTGTTCAATTTTTAGTCTTTTCTAATATGTTTGTTCACGATTGTTGTTAGGATTTTGTGTTTAGGTTGAGCTTTAAGGAATTGAGAAGAAGACTTTAAAAAGATCATCGATGGACAAAGTACATGGTCAATTTGACTAAACCTGGTTGTGCTCGGAGAATGTAGTTCAAAGAATAGAAGATAAGACCAAGACACAACTTGGCAACATGGCCACGTCGACAATTTGAGCATTTTTAGCTATCCACGGTTTTAAACATAGATGGAGAGTCCGAATCTAAATGTGGTCTTTAGAGAATATTTAAAGGACGTATCAATATTTTAAGGAAGCCCAGATTTATAGCTATGTAAATGAGTTATGTGAATATATAATAAGATATAAATTAAAATTCACGCTTTATTATGATTTATATGTTAATCATTGTATACAATTTAAAATGAGCTTGATTTTCGGGTAATCAAAACAAAAGAAATTCATGATTATTCTTCTACTTGCAAGATTAGGTTTTGTCCCGATTTCCCAACATTAGTTTAACAAGGACCAAGGGGCAAAATGGTTGAATAGATTAGTACAATATTTATATAAAGAATGCTTAAAATATAATTACTCGTCTAATTTGTGCTTCAATTTAGTTATTCAAAAGCTACATGAAAAAGTTCACAAATTGCATTTATAAAATGTAGGCTATCTTATATCACTCGATCAATACTTATAGAAATAACTTTACTGCCTCGCCGCATCCATAAATGTATCATGTGTTTAATCTTCTACAATGTGATTAATACGTAGATTTCTTTAAATCATTTATTTCTCTCTCTCTCTCTAAATCATTTATTTCTCTAACGTAGATTTCTTTATCGATCATTTATTTCTCTCTCTCTCTCTAAATATATATATATCTTTAAGAGGGAAAGAAATAAATGATTTAGAGAGAGAGAAAAATAAATGATTTAGAGAAGTCTACTTATTAATTAGAAGATATATATATAGAAAACTTATATTACTAGGAAAATAGCGTTAATGCTTGACAAGGAATTAGTAAGCTCAAAAGAAATGTTGCGAGGAAGATTTTGAAAACAATATTCGTAATTAGAGTCATATGTTTACAGTATCCAAATTTATTCTAGATGAATTTAAAATCATATAAGATTAACAATTTTATTATGAATTATAAATTTATGAAAATTGGTGTAATAATTTTATGTCAACTATAATTATGATCCATGCTTATATATTTATCAATTAAAAAATAGACATGAAAATCGTTTTTTTCTCAGAAAAAGATTTCATGGAGTTTAGTTTGCCAGAGAAGAAATTCAAACAAAAAGAATATATTATTTAACTTTATGGTTTCACCTGAAAAAAATTAAATTGAAGTTTCTTAAAAAATGGTTGAGTTGGTGGAGTAGAAAGATATAAGACTAAAAAATTTTATGTTAAATTCTCTTTATTTATTATATCTCGATCGAGCCTATAATATATAACTTGCTTAATCTTTAATTTAGAAATTTATCCAGTAAGTATTTAAAAAATAACAACTGCGAATTTCTCGGTGTTAAAAAAAATTAAACAGAAAGAATATATTATTTAACTTTATGATTTCACGGGTCCCGCGTACACTATATAATAATTTTTAATTGAAACTCTGCTCCGCAGCCACGCGACGCACAACACTCGCTGGTTTTTAATTGAAACTCTACTCCGCGGCCACGCGACGCACAACGCTCACTTTCCTTATTCCTCGGAACCGCTGTTACTTATTTTCACTCAACAAACAAACAGACAAACACGAGAACGGAAGCCCCAAGTTTTGCCTCTCAACATCGAATCCCCTCCAAACCCACTTCCCTAGGCATGTCGGACCATGATTTCTTGCTCGGTTCCTTTGTGGGTATCTAATAGCAGCTGGTTTCTGCATTGAGTTTTTGAGTAAAAGTTTATTAAGAGAAAGATGATGACTTGTGGAATGTATGACAAGGAACTGGAAGTGGCTGTAAGAGTTGTTCACTTGGCTTGTTCTCTCTGCCAGAGAGTGCAAGAGAGGTTAGTTTATCGGCGTGCTGACCAAGTTATGTCTAAGGAAGATGATTCTCCTGTTACAATTGCAGGTACTTCAGTTGTGCTTATGATAATGAGTTTCTATTTGGTTTATAGGCTGATGGCGTCATCAGCATTTTGAATATCGAGTATGATTAGGGTTTTCTTAGAAGGAAATTTTGTAGAAGAGAAACTGTTGTCTGTTGCCATTTGATTGGTGGACTTAATTTCCTGAAGAGAGCATGTGACGCACTCAAGATTCTGTTTTTACATTTCAATTGTAGGTGCTTTGTGGACAAACCAGCTTAGACCAATTCTTTTGACGTGATTGCAAGAGAATCATTGGCTTCTGATTTCTTCCAGTTATCTGTTATTGATTATTGTTGAACTGCTTGACGCGGGCACCTTAAGTGAGAAGTTGTCTATTTCAGGACATGTTCCTGTCAAAACATTGATGGTACCATAAGTACAATGATTTTAGTGAGTATTTGTTAAGAGTTACTGACTTACTGTATAGCTTGATGGTACCGTAATTACTATGATTTTAGTGGGTTTGTTAAGAGTCACTGTATAGCTATCTTTCAGGACCCGTGGTTGAACTCTTAAATTACCCTGGTTGTGTTATTATTCTACAGCTGTTTCGCCTGCTTTAATACATCTGTATGTGGTTGTCTTGGTTCTTTCTCTTAGTTAAGCAAGGAGTACACTGGTTGAAGAGCTGCTGGGTAAGTATTGATGTAAAGAATGCTTGTATAAGTTGAAATAGGTTTGTTTGGCAATCAGCGGGTTACATTAGTTTTTAGCTGATTCTATTAGCAGTTAACTAAGAGCTGATTTGACTAGTGGATAACATCAACTGAGTTATTAAAAATATTTGGTAAAATTAGTTGTTTAATATTAACTGTTTAAGTGTAAAATGATTTATAGGTGTGACTTAAATTTTTTTTATAAGCCCATGAGTAGGTATTTAATTTTACAAAAATTAAGTTTTTAACTATAATAAAAAAACGTAAAACATTCTTAAAAAAATTTTCACCGTAGCATATTTTTTATTTTGTAACCAAAAAATTTCATTAGTAAAAATGTTTTGTCACTAGCATAATACATACTCCCAAGTTTTTGTAACTAAAAAACTTAATTCATTGTAAAAAATTTTATCACTGTAGAATACATGAATGATTTTTAGTTTGAGTTATCCATAATTTCACTATAGCATAATTAATATAATTCAAAAATTATAAAAGGAGGGTATAATTATCTTTTTATCTATTAATTTTTGGTTGAACATCAAAAACGCTCCTCTTATGGAGCTTTTCTAAAATCATCTTATTGGGGTTAAATAAGCCAACCAATCAGCCATTTACCAAACATATTCATTAGCTTTTTAAGATGGTCAGACAGCTAACTTGTATTAATCAGCTAAAAAACAATTGATAAGTTGTTTGCCAAACGAGTCCATAGGCTTCAATTTGGTTGATCAAAAGAAACATGAAAATATACAACTTGCACATCTAGAAATTTGAGGTCATTCTCTATCACCAACTATTCTTATATTGAGAAATAGCTCACTTTTTCTGCCTTTGAGTGTCTTTCGATGAGGCATTCCTACAATAACAATTTCTTGGATTCATATGGTGATGAGATTTAGTGTGTTGTGGTTCCAATTGTTTCTCATGGAGTTGAGATAAAAGATCTGGATGAAATTCCTTTCTTGTTAATGCAAATGATTGGCAGCTGTTCACTAAATGCAGCTCTTCACTACTATTTAGTCCATGAGGACCATCCTCAGAATTACTAAATGAAAATTTGGAGGACATGAAGGCTAGAAATGTTATCTAGATATAGTTCTGATAGTCAAATGCCTATGAAGGTCTTTTGAGATTGTCAAAAATAAATATTGAAAAAAAGTAAAATCTTCTCTTATATAGTCCCAACAAGCCCTTTCATATTTTATTATTGGAAGCAACTCTAGAAGGTCTTATGCAAATATTCAATTGGGAAGAAACTTGGTGTATATTACTTCTGCTATTAAACTGGTCAAATTTTCATGAAAAGAATGAACAAGGCATGTTATTTTCCAGCCAAATTGGAATTGTATATTGAACGTGCTTTTATTATTAAAAATAGTGAACTTTCAAGGATAGAATTTGTTGACAGAATGCTTATATATGAAGAAAAACATGCATTTGAAAGTTTATTTTCACATTTTCCATCCATATCTTCATTTGGTCCTTTTTTTATATAGGATTTATAGTAGTTGTCCATTTATAATTTGGTATTTATGGTTGGACAGATTGGAGTGTTCAAGCTACTGTTTGCTGGATACTGTCAGACTCTTTTAAGGATCAAAAGGTGTCCATAGTTGCTGAAGAAGATGTTCAAACACTCTCAAAAGCTGATTCGGCAGACTTGCTGAGATCTGTAACAAACACAGTAAATGAGTGTCTACAAGAAGCTCCAAAATATGGTCTTCAGAAGCCAAAGAAGACCCTTGAAGCCTCAGAAATTCTAAAGGCTATCAGTCAATGCAATTCAACTGGGGGCCCAACTGGAAGGCATTGGATACTTGATCCTGTTGATGGAACATTGGGTTTTGTTCGAGGGGATCAGTATGCTGTAGCTTTATCCATGATTCAGGAGGGAAAAGTTGTACTAGGAGTTCTTGGGTGTCCTAATTACCCTATGAAGAAGGAATGGCTGAATCATCAATACAGTCTGAGCATGTCACTATTGTCTACACCTGCTTCTGATATGCGGGAAGGTGGATGTGTCATGTATGCACAGAGAGGCAGTGGTAAAGCATGGATGCAACCATTAAAAAATGGGGATATGAAGCTTCAGTGGCTACAATCTGCAAAAGAGATTCAGGTTTCTTCGATTGATGATCCAGCGCTGGCAACCTTTTGTGAACCTGTGGAAATAGCCAATTCAAATCACTCCTTTGCAGCTGGAGTTGCTCACAGCATGGGGCTCAAGTATGCTATGGTTTCTTTTACTGTAGAAGTTAAAAGTATTCTTGGATGTTTGAAGTGATGGGAGGATAACATTAGTTTTCTAGATGTTAGTGCACTCCACTTTCTCCTTTGAATACTTTGTCAACGGGATGAAAAACTATAGTTATTGTTTCTGAGTTCTTTTGATTTTTACAAAACTTAAATTGACAATCCATCCTTTTCCATATGCACAATTTCCAACTCATAAGTGTAACTTATTTGTCTCAGGGTTATGTTTTTATGAGATACAAAATTATTACTCAGGCATGTTTCTTTTAAAAGGTATCTTTGATAAGTTGCTTTCTTATTTGAATCAACCGCAAGGTTTGAACTTTGGAGTCCTCCCTGGATGCATTTAAGTAATTGTCAGAGGGCCTTGGGGGATGTATGGTTCCATTGATTTGGGTTTTATTTTTTTCCTAATGTATCTCTTTTTGACATTCTAACGGCAGAAAACAGCCCTTGCGTGTGCATAGCATGGTCAAGTATGCAGCCATAGCACGAGGAGACGCTGAAATATTTATGAAATTTGCCAGGGCTGGGTACAAAGAGAAGATATGGGATCATGCTGCTGGTGTTGTCATAGTTGAAGAGGCTGGCGGTGTGGTAACTGATGCTGGAGGTCGTCCCTTGGACTTCTCTAAGGGAGTGTACTTAGAGGGTCTTGATCGGGGAATAGTTGCTTGTTCGGGTGCTACCCTTCATGAGAAACTCATTGGTGCTGTATATGCCAGCTGGGACTCATCTAATTTGTGAAGGCTTCAGAATTTTCGGTCAAGTTGTTGGCTGGGTAAGGCCTCTTAATAATCAACTACTTGCTCGCAAGAAGCATTTTTAATCTGACAAGTAAGTATGCACTGGGCATCTGAAATCATGTTTGGACACTTGCTATATTGTACCTTCAGCAAAGGGAATTAACAATTTTACAGAAGATTTCTTTTATCGTTTCTTCTGTGAAAGGAGTAACACAATAAAAATAGTTGAAACTATTTTGGGGGTTAAAAGTGGTGCGAAAGTGACAACTTCAGCTTATGCTTTTATGCGAATGTTTCCTAAATTTCTTGTACTAAAATCTGTGTGAAGTCTACTTATTTAACCTGCGTATTTGTTTGTCATATTGGTTTTGCACTTTCAATGTTACAGGTCAAATCAATAGTCACCGCAATTTACTACATTGCTACTAATTAGTGTGAAGCAACGAAAAATCAACCCTTATTTGAAGAATACCAGGTTTCTCTAGGCTTGTACAGTGTTTAGCTTACACATTACCACTGTTTTTTGGACAACAGCATGAGAAATATATTAATTACAACGATCAAATTTCGACTGAAAAGCTCTGATTCAAACAACAATTAATGTGGCATTCTCGCTTCTTAGTCAGTCACTTGCATCTTATTTCCCATTAATTGGTTAGGAGCTCTGTCTATCCAGTGTTCTGCAGACTTGGCAAAACTTGGAACTTTTTTTTGTGCCTGAAGTTATCGGATCTGCAAGATAATGAGCTCAAACAATCAAAGATTTGAGTTGTATGTGAAAATAACAACTCTGAGGAATGGTTTTCATAGTGATTAACGCAGCACAACAGGTAGGAATATATTTAATCGCTTTCGCAGCATATATGTTTCGGTGATCTGAAAAGAAGAATTATAATCTGAGAAGCCGATATGTGGTGGTCTTGTTGTAATGTTTTTGTGTAACAGCAGCAGCAACTTACCGATTTCTGTAAGAGCGTAACTTTAATGTGAAACACTGAGCTAAGTATAAATACAGTAGCTTTTGCACTGGAGCCGGGTTAGGAATCGAGTTCCGTGCTCGTATAGTTTCAAATGAAAGAGTCCGAACTTTCTGTCTAAGATTATTCTGTCCTACGTTAAAACGGTATCGTTTTTGTTAAAAATTTAAACAATTTTGAAAGAGGACTATACAGCGTTGTTAAAACGGCGTTGTTAACAACACTGTGCAGTCCTCTTTTAAAGCCAATCCGCCTACGAGCCGTGTGTTTTTTTGGAGTTACTTCAAATTTTGTGTATTTGTTTAATTCTTTTTATCTTGATGACGAGTATAAACATATATTTTTATCCTTATTATTATTAAGAACAAAATTAATAATAATAAGGAATTTAATAATATTATTTAATGTAATTAATAAATTAAAAATGAAATAATAATAAGAATAATAGTAAGTAGAAAATTTATAATTATCATAATTTAAAACAATTAAATTAATAAGAATAATTAAAGAAACATAATAATAATTAATAATAATATAATTTATAATAATAATAAGGAATATAAAATTAGCAATAATAATAATAATTCTAAAAATAATTTATAAAATAAAAAATTATAAGGAATTTAATAATAATAATAATAATAATAATAAATAAATAAATAAAAATACTTATATTTATATTCTGTTAGTATATTTTATCCATTTATCATTAATATACTAATAATAATAATAATATTATTATTATTATTATTATTATTATTGTTATTGTTGTTGTTATTAAATTATTTCTATTATCATTTTTACTTTTATTATTAGTATTATTAAATTATTTCTATTAATATAATAAATTTCCTTATTGTTATTATTTTTAAAAATAATTTATAAAATAACAAATTATAAGGAATTTAATAATAATAATTTGTTGCTTATAAATTATAAAGCTATATATGAACTTCATTTTGATTTGGAAATGAATGAAGAATTGAAGAAGTGTCCAAGGTGTATAGTCATCTTGTAGTTGTACATTTCTTATTTTAAGTCTTTCATAGGTGTAAAAATTATGTTTTACTTTTAGAGAAAAAATTGGATCGATATAGGTAGAATTAGATAAAGTTGTTTCATGGAATTTATAGATTATCTTTCTAGCTTTCTAATGATATATAGTATGAAATTTTTGGACATCAGAGTTGGGAGATATAATTATTAGAAGTTTGTGATGTTGAATATGATGAACTTTCGAAACTTTAACCCTTATAGAGGTAAAATTTATTTTTGAGGTCTTCATAGAAGTTGTAGGTATATAAATCCTCTTCAAAACGATTTTTAAATAACCTTAATCCGACATTTGTAATGAAATTTATGCCCGTTTTACCAAAACAGGTCGAAGGAAGAAAAGAGAAAAGAGGAAAGTCGATCGCGAATTTGGGGAAATCTCGCGAAAGTCGCGATCGCGACTTTGCAACCCTCTCTGACCTGAATGCCTTTCACTCTTTTGGCCATAACTTTTTTGCCTGACCTCCAAATGACCTAATTTTTAAAACATTGAATTTTTAACACATTCTTATATCTCTCCACAAAAATTTTATATCTTTTGGTATTAGTTTGAAAAAGATTGATTGAATCAAAGTGAGGGGATCGGTTAGAAGAGTGTGAGTTGGATATTTTTACTAAATATACTTCAGTATTTTACTAATATCTTAATCTATAGAGCTCCAATTGCAATGATTCTTCTCTCTAAATAAATTAGAGACATATAACTACAAAGTATCTGAAGGAATCAAATTTTAATTCGGTTTCTAAGACTTTCAATTTCTAGATGGAAGTTGAGTATAGTATACTGTTTCAGTATAACAACAGTCTGAAAGTGTTTGGGCAATAATTTTCAGATTTATAACCAAATTGAATTATTTTGATGTTATTAGAAACTTAAGACAATGGGTAAAAAATGTCTTGAAGAAGATAAATTGAAATTCCGATTTGAAGTTTCCGAAAATCTATCCTGAAGCTGAAAAAATGAGTTTGCCCACGTTTTTATGACTCCGAATGTTAGGCTCCGGTTTTGGGCAACCTCAAATCGGAATTTCAATTTGGCTTCCTCAAAAAAAAATTTCACCATTGTCTTAAGTTTCTATTAACACTAAAATAATTCAATGTGGTTCAAAAATCTGAAAGTTATTGCCCAAACACTTTCAGACTATTGTTATACTAAAGTCGTACACTATACTCAATTTCCATCCAGAAATTGAAAGTCTTAAAGATCGAATTAAAATTTGATTCCTTCAGATAATTTGTTTTTATATGTCTCTAGTTTATTTAGAGATAAGAATCATTGCAATTGGAGCTCTATAGATTAATATATCAACAAAATACTGAAGCATATTTAGTAAAAATATTCAACTCATACTCTTTCAACCGATCCCCTCACTTTGATTCAATCAATCTTTTTCAAATTAATACCAAAAGATATAAAATTTTGTGGAGAGATAGAGGAATGTGTTAGAAATCCAATACTTCAAAAATTAGATCATTTGGAGGTGGAACGAAAACGTTATGGCCAAAAGAGTGAAAGGTGTTCAGGTCAGAGGGGGCTGCAAAGTCGCGATCGCGACTTTCCTCTTTTTTCTGTTCTTCCTCCGACCTGTTTTGGTAAAAAGGGCTTAACTTTCACTACAAATATCAGATTAAGGTTATTCAAGGACCTTTTTAAAGAGAACTTCTATACCTACAACTTCTATAAAGGCCTTAAAAACAAACTTTACCTATATAAGGGTTAAAATTTCCAATCAATACAGCTGTCCCGAAAGTCCATCCTATTCAGCATCATAATCTTCTAATAATCATATCTCCTAATTCTGATGTTCAAAAATTTCATACTATTTATCATTAGAAAGCTAGAAAGATAATCTACAACTTCTAGGAGACAACTTTGTCTAATTTTACCTATGTTAATCCAGCTTTTTCCCTGAAAGTAAAACACAATTTCTACACCTATGGAAGACTTAAAATAAGAAATGTACAACTACAAGATGACTATATACATTGGACACTTCTTCAATTTTTTATTCATTTCCAAATCAAAATGAATTTCATACATAGCTTTATAATTTATAAATAACAAATTATTATTATTAAATTCCTTATAATTTGTTATTTTATAAATTATTTTAAAAATAATAACAATAAGGCAATTTATTATAATAATAGAAATAATTTAATAATAATAATAATAATAGAAATAATAGAAATAATTTAATAATAATAATAATAATATTATTATTATTATTATTATTTTAATGATAAACGGATAAAATATACTAACAAAATATAAATATTT
>JANITW010000005.1:39852975-39886962 GCA_027564335.1 Erythroxylum williamsii
ATAAATGAAGAGGTTTATGTAAAGCAACCTCCTAATTTTGAAGATACTGATAAACCAGATCATGTCTATAGACTTCATAAAACTTTGTATGGATTAAAACAAGCACCTCATGCTTGGTATGATCGTCTAATTTTTTTTTGATTGGAAATGACTTTATTAGAGGACAAGTAGATAAGACTGTTTAGAAAATGTATAAAAATTGATTTCATTATAGTACAGATATATGTAGATAATATTATTTTTGGTGTAACTTTTAAGAAGCTATGTTCCAGTTTTGAAAATCTTATGAAAAGTGAATTTGAAATGAGTATGATGGGTAAATTGAAATTCTTTCTTGGTTTACATATTAAGCAAACTGAAGAAAATATTTTTACTCATCAACATAAATATATCAAAGAACTGTTAGTTAAATATCAAATGGAGAAGGCTAAAACTAAGTCAACTCCTATGCATCCTTCAATCCTGTTACCTAAGGATGAAGTAGGTAAGAAGGTTGATCAAACCCTCTTTGGAAGAATTATTGGTTCTTTACTTTACCTAATTGTAAGCAAACCTAATATATTGTTTAGTGTTTATTTGTGTGCAAGATTTCAAGCGGATCCTAGAGAATCTCATTATATTGCTGTTAAATGAATATTGAGATACTTGGCAGGTTCTACTGATCTTTTTTTAATGTATAAGAAAGGTAAAGATTTCAAGTTAATTGGCTATTATAATGCTAATTATGTTGGAGATAGAATTGATAGAAAGAGTACAAGTGGAGGTTGTCACTTTCTTGGTCATAATCTTATTTCTTGGTCAAGCAAGAGGCAAAGTTCAATTGCTCTATCTATTGTAGAAGCTGAATACATGTCAGTTGCAAGTTGTTGTTCACAGACGTTATGGATTAAGTATCAGTTGGAAGATTACTACATATAAAAAGATCAAATTCCAATCTTCAGTGACAATACAAATGCTATCAATTTATTAAAGAATCCAATACAACACTTTAGGCCAAAGCATATAGAAGTTAGACATCATTTTATACGAGACTATGTACAGAGAGGAATCATCAATCTACAATTTGTTGAGACGAATCAACAATGGGTGGATATCTTCACTAAACCTTTATATGAAGATAGATTCAAGGAAATCAAAGAAAACTTGAATATGGTAATGCTGAATTACCATTCGTCTGACACGTCATGACCTAGACAATTCATATAAGAAGAAGATAAAAAGTTGTAAGTTTTTAAGTAATTTGTAACAATAAGTTATGAACGGTAACTTTCAAGAGTTATAAGAAGAAAATCTTCTCAAGATTCTAAAATACCTTCTACTTTAGAATTTTCTTGAAATACTTTGAAACCGATTTGTTTAATGCTCTCAACCAAGACGATTCAATACTCTGTTCTAAGCTTCAAGTTCTTTTCATCTCATATTCTTACTTTTAGAGACTAACATTGCTACTTTGAGTGAAATACTTTTGTGTGTTTATTTTTTATTTGTATTACAAATGGAGCAATCACTTATCTATGGGCAACATGTTGATTTCAAATAATTAAAGGAAAATCAGATGGACATTGAACCAGAGATTAAAGCAGTAGGCTAGAAAAACTTCTTCAAGGTTCGTGAAAAGGTCTATTTGAATGAGATATATGAGTTTTGGAAAAATGCAAAGGTGGTGGACGATACCTTAGTATCAATGGTAGAAGGTTTGTCGATTACCGTAATGTAAGATACTATCGAAAGGGTCAGTAGGTGTCCTAGTGTTGGAGTAAAACTACTTAACAATATAATATGGATTACTCAAGGTAGTGTAGATAGAATACACATCAATCGATAACTCTATGGAAGTAGTGATCCAGAAGTTAAGAAGGCGGCAACCCTTGTTTTGAAGGCTAGGGTTCTACATTCACTTCTTCTTCACTGTGTTCTACCAAGATTAGGCTCGAAGGACATTGTGACAATGAACGACGAACATTGTTTGTATCACCTATTGAATCATCATCCCATTAATCTTTCGTACTTGATTTTGAAGTACATGATGAAGTCAAAGGGAGATTCTAGCTCTTTACCGTATGGAATGCTATTGACAAGGATTTTTAGAGAATCAGGAATCTTTCTTGACAGAGGCAATAGGGTAAAGATGGATGGGAAGAGCATTATTAATGCCACAATTATTCATATAATGGGGATAAAGTTTGATGATGAGGCAGATAAAGTTTCTACACCCAAAGCAAGGTTTGAGGGGTAGCTAATAGTAAGAAGGGGAAGAAGTGAACGTGGTACGTCTACAAGAAAAACAAAACCTCAATCAATAGGAAGAACATTCATAGAAGGAAAGATTGAGAAATCGTCTGATGCACCAATACAATCTAAGACAATTCTATAGAAAGAGGAAAGTCGGGTTCAACAATCATCGCAACAAGTGTCATTGAAGAGAAAGGCAGAGACACTTCAATCAAAAAGATCCAAACTGTCAAGAAGGTCACCAAGACTATTGACCTTACAACAATAAGAACAGAAGAAGGGGAAATCTCTGATTCTTGTTGGAGATTCTAAAAAGCAAGAGAAAAGATAGCAGCCTACCAGATCAATTGTCTCTATTTTGCAAAGCCAATCAGCAAAATCATCTGGAAAGACAGAAATTAAAAGGAAGTCAGTATTTGAGAGTAAGAAGCCTCAACAACAACTTTCATCTAAACCGGCAGAAGAACAAAAGAAGGTAAAGCCCAGTCAGAGAAAGGTTTCTTCATATGATGTTCAACAGAAGGCGAAAACAGTTGAACACCAATTGAAACTTTACAATCCTTCTTAACCAATCAACAAAAAAGATTTGAGAATGAAGATTATAGAAGAACCAGTACCTGTTCGAAGCAGAAGCTCAATTATTATCAGAGAATCTTCAAAAAAGTTAGTCAAGGTACTAGTCAAACCGATACCAATTAATGCTAAAAAATACATCTTCTAAGTCATGAAAAACATAGATTATATGGTATTTTCCTAGATGAGAAGGCAGAACCATATCCATTGAAGATTTCAAAGGATTAGTATACAATCTATTCGATTACGAGCAGAACATCGATAAAAATTGTGCCAGATATTCAACCAAGATGTTCAACCCTTGTGAGAAATGAAGAAAAAGGGAAAAAGAAGATGTTTCCTGAGGGAAATAAAGATGATCTTACATAAGAGCAAATTTAAGTAGCTATGAACAATATAGATGATGATGTAATGCAGCTCAACCTGGAGGAATCTATGTTTTACAGCACATTTCAAAAGCATCAGGAAGTAAATTTGGAGTTTCAACCACAGATAAAAAATTCAAGGTAGTTGGAAAAGTAAAAGAAGGACAGTACAGAAGTATCATAGTTGAAGGTATCAATTTCAACTTAGAAACCTTTGTGTATTTGGTCTTGCATTTCAGACCTTTAGGTTTCATACCTTCAAATAATAAAGTGTTACACCTTCTTGGGCAACCAATTTTGAAACTACCTAGAATTGATGATCTTGATCTCTCAGAAAGAAAACAACCCTTCAGTCTACCCTCTATCAAAATTATAGAGTTAGACGTTTTACCTTCAAAACCATCTACTATTGAAAACCTTTATCCACTTAGTGAGATATAACAAGATTCTATTAATAATCCAGAGTTTTTGAAGCATTTCATATATTGGACAGAAGCAAGTCATAGTCAGAAGGAAGTTCAGGAAGCATTAGCAAAAGAAATTGAGGAAGTTCACACTAAGATTGATGAACTAGCTGACTCAGTGGGTGATCTTCATGAGGAAGTAGCATTACTACGGGTTACTATTGAACAAGATCTCAAGACGATCCGTACTGACATGCAACATATGTTTTCTGAAGTTCTGAAGTGTCTACGATGAGAAATCTTTTTGATCAAATAGGGGAGAAGGAGAAAAAGAGGAGAACGAGAAGAGAAGATAGAAAGCATTGTATATATCTTGTATGCAATTCTTTTATTTATTATTTGTCAGAATATTATTCATCTATTCGTCTATCAATATCATTTTATCTTCTAAAATTATGATTATTTGTTATCATCAAAAAGGGGGAGATTGTTAAGTTAAAAGGACTTCACTTCTATTAATTTTGATGACAATCAAATAATAATAATCTTAGAAATGTATGAACTGTTTTCATAAGTTTGTTAAGTGTGCAGAAAAATGTAAGTAAACCTTAGTCAACTCAGACAAAGCGAAATATCAGAGAGGAAGGGCAGCACCAGACGAAGCGCAACACCAAATGAAGCACTACACCAGACGAAGCGCAAACAACAGATGAAGCACTACACTAGACGAAGCAAAACAACAAACGAAGCGTAATAACAATGAAGCGCTACACTGGATGAAGCACAACAACAAACGACGAAGCGCTACACCAGAGAAGCGTAAACAACAGATGAAACGCTACACCAGAAGAAACGTGACAATAGACGAAGCGATACAATAGACAAAGTGGAATAACAGACGAAAAACAATAACAAAAGAAGCATTATTCCAGACGATGCAAAAGGAAGATACTCTAGAATGTCAGACAGTTAGTTAGTTGGAGTTAGTTACAAGACTCAACTAATGACCATTTCTATAAGATTCAAGAAGCAATTTTCAAGAAGACAGTTGGAGACTTAGGCTATAAATATTAGTTCTAGTTGAAGATTAAGATAACGAATGATTTTACATTGGCAAGTATTTTATAGTCAAAGTGCGAAAGAAGTGAGCAAATACATCTATAACCTAAAGCTCAAAAATACTTTTCTTAGAGAGAGAAAGGAAGACTAAAGCCTAGAGAGGCTAATATAGCTGATAAAGAATACTTTGTTAGATAGACCTGGAGAGGCTCTATAAGTGTAGAAAGAATACTTGTAAAGTTGAAGAGTATAGTGAAATCTTAGACTAACTCTAAGGACTAGATGTAGCCCAAGGTTTGGGCTAAATCAGTATAAAATCGCAACGTTTATTCTCTAACCCTTACTTTTAATTTTCTTGTTGTTAGACGAGTAGATAATATTACTTGCAATTGCATTGCTTATCAACTTTAGCAAAGTGTTTTAGTAATCATTTGAATTTTTCGTAAAGAAATTCAAGAAGTTTTAACATATTAATATTTTCAAAAAGATTACACAATTCAACCCCCCTTCTTGTGTAGTTCACATATCATATCGGATTTCTATATTAACAAGTGATTTACTTCATCTATGATATCGACTATTTCCTATGTAAGGAAAAACATAACATCTGTTAGTCTTTTTGTGTTCTACTAATATCCAGTCTTCATAGATCAATGGCTAGGAACAATTTAGGGATAATATATAAATTCAATTTGAATATAATAATTATAATTTCATTATAATTTTATTTGCAATGTATAATTATCCTATGAAGTTTATCATATACATCTAAACATGTACAAAATAAAGAACGTCTTTAAATTTTTTTTCATTAAACTATAACCAACTAATTGGCTATATGGCACGAATTAACAATCTCCTACTTGCACTAAGTCAATCGTTTAAATATCTTATACCATATTGCCATATAACGATTCTATCACTACTAAGACAATGACCTAATAAGAAAACAATAACAACAATAATGACGACAACGATGACAACAATAATAATAACAATAAGTCATCCTGCTAAATGTGGGGTCTAATGAGAGAATTTTATAAAATGGGTTTTAATGCTTAAATCTTATAACTTTCATCTTAATTATCATTATAATTAAGAAAATTGCCTAAATACATATTTAGATAGTTGATGAGACCTTAGCTCCTTTTACATCACTAAAGAACTTATTGATCCAGTTAATCGATTCCACTAAATGAAAAATGTATTATGGCTTAATTAGTAACCATTGCTACATTAGAACCTTTCACATCTTAAAATGATATTATTTTAAGTAAAATAAACCTTAATTAGAATTTAATTCCAAAGTAAATATCCTTATCACCTTGAACTCAAATGTCAACTCTTACATAGAACAATGAATATCTTTAATAACTCTAAGTATTTGATATCTCAAAAACTAAACAGTTTTAGTACATTATCTATGAACTTGGACTTAGAATGATGAACAACTTCTAATTTATCAGAATAATGAACAACTTCTAATTTATCTCTAACAACTTCCAATCTATTTATATAGATCTAATTCCTCGAATTAAGCTATTACCTTTTCATATTCATCTAAAGTTATTCTTGGACAATTATGTTTTCAACAATTGAAAATTAAAATTACCGTTCTCTATGAGCAATACCTCTCTAGATACTCTCACTGAAGAGGATAACTATACTTCCACTAAGCTTCTTGTAGATATGATAAATTCACTATCATCTCAAAAACAAACCATTTGAATTCATTAAGAAAGTAAATGTTTCAATATCTCATAGCCTTTCAACTATGCATCAAATGTATCAATAAAGATGTTATTTCCAATTTGATTTTCAAATTTTGTCTCACTCTTACTAACTATCTTAAGAACCATTCTCTTATAAGTGGTCATTGAAATAAAAAAAATTTCAACAAGTCTGTAAGATTATATCCAACCTTTTGGATATCTCATAACCTTTTATTATCCAACTTAATTCTAAACTTGATGGATAATATATGTTTTAACCAAGCATCAAATCCTTGAATCATTAACTTTGACTCTTTCGAAGACTTAGCATTTCATATCTAAATATGAAATCTTACTAATTGATTCAATTGGAACTATTGAAGGTAAGTCATTATACTGAGTATAACTATAGAAAAAATAATATTACATCATACAATCTCTCATATTTTATTTTCCTCCTTATATAAAATCATAATCTTATGGATTTAATTGTGAATCTCATTACCTATAGACAATCAAAATTTTAAAACTTTCCACAACGTTCTCATCAACACGTTTCAGCATTCCCAATGCTAAATTTTTACTTAGCTTTAAACAATTTGAACTTTTCAAAATTTTTAAATCAAGATTCCATTTAAGGCATATGACTATATCACATAAATTCATTAGTAATCTAATGATATATGAGTATTATCTTTTTACGAATTGTTATTCCATCCAATATATCACATGTATAAATTTAACAATTAAATACCATTATCATCCTTTCACCAAAGGTTAAATTGGTTATTTTTCAACTTGACAAGTTTCATAGGTTTTATATGATTCATAATCAAAAGTATACACATATCCTTATATGTAACTTTGTGATTCTCATTTTATTGATTTAACCAACATAGCATAAAAGGATAGTGTCAGTTATCCAGCTTTATATTCTTGCTATTTATATTAAACATAAATCTCATTTGATCCAACACATACAATCTATTTGTATAAAATTGGATCAGTTAATTTTACTTAACAATATATTTCTTATCATGCTTTGAACATTATAATAATGGTAAATCTAAATTTAGTATCAAATACTCATAAGCATGAACTAGAGATACATATGATCTCTACCATATCTCGTATACGCAAGAAAACTAATGTAAACAAATTTCTTCTTATGACAAATATTATCGTACTATAGTAAATGGCTATAATTGATGTCCATGTTTATACTTTTAATAGGCTAAGTAAAGTGAAACAATTTTGATAATTGTGAATTGCATCATATTTTAGGGCTTATTTTGATATGTATTTAATTGTTAATTCAATCGTTTAGTATATGTTTAGGTTAGAATTGTGTTAGTTTGTTAATTATTTGTGTTTAAGTGTTTTTATGGGTTAGTACAAATCTTTAAGCTTAATTATTATGTTTTAAAGGTACCTTGATGTGTTTTTTAGTATTTTAGCGTCAACATCGTAGAATAGAGAAGTTTTTGGAGACATTTAAGCCAAAACAATGATCATCGTGATAGACCACGATTGTGACAAAAGCCCAGGATATGGCCCACGATCATGTCCTTCTTGCCACGATCGTGACAAAATGCTTAGATGTGGCCCACGATTGTGACATGCATTGGGAAAACAAGCAGACACTAAAAAAAGTCACGTTTTGAGGGATATTTTGGATCTTTTGAACTCCAAAAAAACCCTATGGCTACCTAAAACATAAAATGTATTTAAGGAACAAGGCAAAGAGGAGGAGGGAGCTTTTGCATCAGCTACTTTTGAGAGAAACCTTAGAGAGAGTTCATTAAGAGATTGAGAAAGAGAAGAAGGAAGAGAGAAGTGGAGAAGAGGCCGACTCGACATACTTTTCAGATCATGAGTTTCTTGATGTCATTGCCTCCCGTCTCCATTCAATTTCAAATTTCCTATTATTTTTCATTTTATTATTGTATAGAATTTGGGAGTAACAGTTTGAAATAGGATTTGTGAATGTTGCAATATTCTAAACTCACCTTCGGGTTTTTATCTTTAATTTAATGAAATTTGATTATTTTTATATTTATTGGATTTATTGTAATTGATTTTTGTGATTGCATAATTCCGTAATAAACTAAAAGGGTGAATCTAATGAAAAATAATTAAATTAGGCTAATGAGAGTTAGGTGATTTAATAGAACGAGAAATTAATCAAATCAAGAAATTTTGCAAAGAGATATCTTGCATAGTTTTTGATAGTTTATTAGACAACTTCAGATCTAATTAGGGTTTTAGATAGATTGTTAATTGAAAATTTGCAACTTCCATAATCCGATTAGGGTTTATAAATTAGGGTTAATAGTTATAACTCGAGAGCAAGTAATCAACCATAGGATCGTCTAGAACCAATAATCCAATAATTCATAATCGATTATATTAGTGTTAAAGATAGGTAAAATTCTCCCTTTCTCTCAATTGATAGTTCCTTTAGGCTAATTCTTGAGTGTGTTGCAACTGATAAATTTTTAATATTTTCGTGATGGATTCTTAAATTGATTTGCGAGATTAAATTGAATTCTTGTTTTAGTTTTGTTATCTTTTGAATTTTTCGAATTGTGTTAGCCTTAGATTTTAGTACTAGATTATTCCCCCTTTGGGATAGACACCTTAGGTACTACACGAATGATTCGTACGTTTGCAAATTAGTGAGGTTAATTAATTAAAACTTTTACACATTGAAAAAACCATAATCAAGTTTTTAACACCATTTCTGGGAAGGACGATTAGTTTAATTCTATAGTTTAAGGCGTTTAGTTAGTTTTTCATGTTTTATTTTGTTCTTTCTTTCTATTTCTAAAATCGTGCTCTTGTATGAACACAAGAGTCATAAGAGGTTGGAGTTGTGTAGCTAAAACCATAGATTTAGACATCACTCGACTAGAATGATCCATTAAGAAAACTCGGCGTGAAGAAGAAGAAGAAATCATAAAATCAACAACGGATGAGGAATTTCAGCAAGATTTGGACAACGAAGCAAACCAACGACTGCAACAACAGACCCTTATAGACTTCATGAGACCAGGTTTCAATACGGCTAACCAAGAAGTAGCTAGGCCACCTATACAAGCATTATCATTTCAAATCAAACTAGCACTCCTAAACATGCTTCAATAGAATGTGCAGTTTTATGGACGAAATTATGAGGATCCTAATGCACATATAGTGATCTTCTTTGAAATCTGTGATACATTTCGATATCATTAGATGTCTGATACATTTCGATATCATTAGATGTCTGAAGATGCAGTTAGAATTAGGTTATTTTCCTTTACCCTTAGAGCTAGAGCAAAGGATTGGTATCATTCACTTAACCTAGCCAATGTCACCAATTGGGATTAACTAGTTCATGCCTTTTTGACAAGTATTTCCCCTTGAATAAGACCACTAAAACCATTAAGTAAATTACCAACTTCTGGTAAGGCGATGGGGAATTGATCTATGAAGTGTGGGAACGATACAAGAATTTGCAACAGACATCTCACACCATAACTTACGCAAGGAATTCTTGTTGCAAACATTCTATAATGGAGTAACCCCATATATGAAAGGCACGATCAATGTAGCTTCAGAAGGATCACTGATGAGAAAGATGGTAAATGAAGTTGAAGAGTTGATAGAGGAGATGACAAGTAATAGCTGCTTATGGACAAATGAGCAGAGCAAAGAAACTACTACATTCTGCGAACAAAAAGGAATTATGGCTATTGATCAAATGACGGAGATGTAAGAGAAAATTGATAACTTGACTTGACAACTCAACAACATGAAAGCTTCTTCCTCTACTTCGGTGAAATCCGTGCAACTTAAGTGTGAACTCTGTAGACAAATGGACTATGATATGGTGGACTATTTCTTGATAAAGGAAAGCGATCATGAGCAATTGAATTATATAGGAGCTCAATATGGACGAGGAGGGGGAAACAGTCCCTACTCTAACACTTATAACCCTAGGTGGAAGAATCACCGTAACTTCTCGTGGATGAACAATGCTGGAGGACAGTTCAAACATTAAGGACAATTAGGCTTCCAACAAGATAAACCAAGCTCAATAGAATCCAAGTTAGATAAGATTTTAGATAAAATTGGAGGCATGGAGGATGCACATAAGAGGCTTGAAAGCAAATTCGAGCAAGTCACTAAGAACCACGCCTCTTTAATACACAATCTGGAGGTCTAAGTAGGTTAACTAGTGGAATGGATCATGGCTATTACTCAAACCCAGGGAAAGAAACTTGAACATGCAAAGGAAGACAGAGACAAGGGAAAAGGATAAGTAATTATGGAATTCCTTCCAAGTGAGCTCAAAATTGAGCCAATCAAGGAACCTCGACCTAAATTTCCATACCCTATTCTAGCTCAGCAGAAGTTAATTTCAAGTAGGGTGATGAGGAATTCTAAGGAGGTTGAACCAAACAAGGTAAAGTACATAACGAAACATCTACAAATGAGACTCACACTAAAAGAATCAGTCAAAAAGAAGTTAAAGGAGCACATAGTAGAAGGAAGCCCTAACATAGCATAAAAGGAAGAGGACTCAGGAGATTCTTACATTCGTTGCAGTATTAATGGAATCAATATAGACAGGACATTTGTGAATCTGGGAGAGAGTATCCATATGATGCCCTATACCTATAGTCAAAAGATGGGGTTAGGAGGGTTAGAACCCACAAAGATTCTAGTAAAGACGGTCGACAGAACAATTCATCGACCAAAGGGGATTATTAAGGATGTGCTGTTACAAATTGATAAATTTATCTTTCCCACAGACTTCTATAAATTGGATAACAAAAGATGTGGAAACTCCTATAATCCTTGGACGACCACTCTTGGCCACTACTAGCTCCATAATTGATGTTGATGGGGTGTACTAACTCTGATGGTCGGCAAGCATCAAATAACCTTCAAAGCATAAAAAAAAGACAACATTTCTCTTTTATCTCTAACTACTATCAAGGAAACTAAACTTCGAGGACAATAGGAAGATATTGAGGATCCTGGAATGCATTTAGAAAGAAAATATCACGAAGAAGAAGGCGAAGGAAGGAGAATCACAAGGAAAGTGGAATCCAAGGCATGGTAGATCATGTGCAAAATGTAAAATCAATGACTCACTACCATTGCACCATTCATTTGAACCACCGTGAGCAAAAGAAGAGCGTTGAGCTATCGACGTTAAAAGAAGTGTCATATGGGAGGTAGCCTATGGAATGTTATTTCCTTTGATCTTTTTAGAAAGTTCGAATTCTATAGTTAGGTTATTTCATTTCCAAATAAAATCATAAAGGCATAGGACTTTGACATGAATTCGATAATCGATGAAGTAAAAAGAGGTGAAAGGGTTATAAAGAGTTAAGAAGTTACTTCAAAAAGTAGAGAAGGATAAAAGAAGAAGAAAAAAATATAAATTCATGGAAAATTTGCAAGGTAAAAAAGGGACACGTAAATGTCATTTTCAATTTTTACCATTTTACCCTCCAATCACCTATATATTCATTTCTAACTTCAATTTTTCATTCACTTTCATTTTTACTTTATCTCTATAAGCTTAAACCTCCAAACACTCTCACTTCTCTCTACCCAAATTTCAAACTTGCAGTCTCTTCCAACCTTTACCTACTCACAAGCGAGTATGTAGGGCATTAAACAAACAACAAAGCGTAATCAATCAGCAGGGCAAAACCAAGTCTAGGGATGAGGGGAAAGGAATAGGGCAGCTGATTACAGATCATCTTTCCCGATCTTCTCAGATGAGGAAGGTGCTCACTTTCATTCTCTTCACAATAAGCAAATTATGGTTCCAAATTATTTTCATTTTAAAACTTTAGATAGATTAGAATTGTGAGACAAGGTCGAAAGTTTAGCAAAGAGAGTTCAATGGGAACAGTTCATTCAATTTTAATTCCCAGTTTATAAAGAACTTACCTTAAAATTCTTTACATTCCTTTAGTTCCAATCCAACAAACCTAGGGAATTGTGGTTTACGTCATGGGGATAACCTTATAGACTTGATTATGAGACTTTTTATGAAATTTGTTATTTCCTCGAGTCATCTACAATAGATTAGCTCAATGATTTCCATGTCCCCCTTTACTGGATTGAACTAACTGGGTTAAAGCGTTTCGACACTAAAAATGTACACAACATCATCAAGAGCCACGAACACTTGTTGCTGCATAAATTTATCTGTCAAACTGTTTTTGGAAAAATAAAAACCAACAAGTGTTTAACGAATAAACTTTTTATGTTGTAGTGCATGGATCGCAGCATCCCAGTTTGCACATTACCCACATCTTTAACACAATTATTGCTGCTTGAAAGAGGAAGAGCAATAACTTAGGAATGGGTTACTTGGTTTCAGCCATAGCTAATTACTATGGAGTTGAGCGCAACAAACTCACACTCTACTGTCTTGAATTCATGAACCATCATCATCTATAGCGTGCTAAAATCCTAAATCTCATAATATGAAACTTTGGGATATTAGTGCCAAGGCCACATCAAGGGTAGGATTAGTCAAGCGAGTTCAAATGCTCAACAACAACAAGAAGAGGATTCGACCAGTGAGGAGTCCGAGGAAGAAGAAGAAACAGAAAAACTAGTCTGGAAGAAAGTGCTTGATACAGTCTCCGCAAATACTAAAGTAATTACAAATACACTAGCGGAAAACTCCAAAAGAATGAAGGAGATGACACGGACACAACGACATTAGAGTCAGGACATACTTCATATCTATGATTATTTCGAGTCTCAAGGCATCCAACTGCCACCCCCATCACCATCCCCGCCTCCATCATCATAAGGCTTTGTTTTAACCCCGTTTGTTTTTAAATTTAGTCTTTATTTTATTTTTATTTCACTTTAATTTATGTTTCTTTTTTCCATATATGTTTGTTTGTCCCCCTTCTCAAATTGAAAACAATGTGTTGTTCAAGTGTGGGGAGGGTTATGTGTTTTGTTTTGAATGTGAATTTTGCATATTATATTACAATTTGTTAGGTTGCATTTTGTGAATCGTGTGATTGTGTCATTAGCTTAGATGGATTGAAATTGATTTAATTTTGAACATAGTCTATTAGGTTATGAAGAATCATTAGCTCGCAAACATTAGTGAATTGGGGTCTTTGGATAAATATGTGGCTTAATTAGGATTTAGTTTAGTTGTTACCTTTTAAATTGTCACATTCATTCCTAATTTGAGGCCTTTCGACATAAGTAACTTTGCTAGTATTTTTTTCATGGAAAAGAGTAGCTAAAATTGTAAGGTAGGCAATAAAAAAATTGTGTTTGTTAATTTTAATTAAATTACTATTCCGCTAGTCTTCGTGTTATAAATAGACCTAATAGCCAATTGAGAACATAATGTAGCTGAGTAATTGGATCAACACGCATCATAAATGTGTACTTCACATCAAAAGTATATAATGACATTCCAACTAAGCAGCTTAATAAAAAACATGACTTAGTTGAGTAACTGAATCGACATTCATCACCAATGTTTGTCTCTGCTTAAAAAGACTAAGTCCATGTCCACAACAAGTAAATAATAATAAATAAAAAATGTTTTTTAATAAAAAACCTACCGAACTTGTAATAGCTTGACTTTTTATAAAAATGTACTTAAGAGTAGATACAGAATTTGAATGACCAAAGAATTATTAATGTGTGTATGTAGTTGAAAAGAGTAAATAATTTGACACTTAAGTTTGGATTAATATGTATATTTAGTTAAAAACCTCAAGATGCGGATTTTTCATATTAATGATTTGATATAACTTGAATGATTGTGTTTTAAATTAAATTTATTTTATAAAGTTGAAGCCATTGTCTCATTACTACATTGTGTGTTGTGTGATTGTTGTTTTGTTTGTTTAAGGATAAGCAAACCTTTAAGTGTGGGAATGGTGATAAGTGTATTTAATTATTAACTCAATTGCTTAATATGTTTTTACGTTATAATTGTGGTAGTTTATTAATTATTTGTGTTTAAGTGTTTTTGTGGGTTAGTACACGTCTTTGAGCTTAATTATTATGTTTTTGAGGTATCTTGATGTGTTTGTTAGTGTTTAAGGGTCAACATCAAAGAACGAAGAACTTTCGGAGACATTCGGGCTAAAACAATAGCCCACAATCATGGCATAATAGGCCACAATCGTGACAAAAGCACTAGAGTCAGCCCATGATTGTGGCTCATATGCCATGATCGTGACAGAAGCCTAGGACATGGCCTATGATCGTGGTCTACTTTTCACGATCATGATAGAAGGCTTGGATATGGCCCATGATTGTGGCTTGCATTGGGTAGATGCGTAGACACTCAAAAACCAAAGTTCAAGAGATTTTTTGAACCTTTTGGACCCCAAAAAACCCTAGGGTTGCCTAGAACACAAAAGGTATTTAAAGAATAAGACAAAAAGGAGGAGGGAGCTTTTACCTCAACCACTTTTGAGAGAAACCCTAGAGATAGTTCATCGAGAGATTAAGAAAGAGAAGAAGGAAGAGATAAGTGGAGAAGCTGACTTGACGTACTTCCCAAAGCAAGAGTTTCTTGATGTCGCTACCTCCCGACTACATTCAATTTTGTATTTCTTGTTATTTTTCATTTTTATTATTGTATAGAACTTTGATTTGATGATAGGATTTGTGAATGTTGAGATGTTTTAAACTCACCTTCGAATTTCTATATTTGATTTAAAAAAATTTGATTGTTTTTATGTTTATTGGATTTATTGTGATTGATTTCTAAAATTGCATAATTTGATAATAAACTGAGAGGGTGAATCGAATAAAAAATAATTAAATTGTGTTAACGAGATTAGGTGATTGAATAAAACGAGAAATTAATCAAATCGAGAAATTCTACGAAGAGAGATCTTACATAAGTTTCTGATAGTTTGTTAGACAACTTCAAATCTAATTATAGTTTTGGATAGGTTGTTAACTGAGAAATTGCAACTTCCATAATCTAATTAAGGTTTATAAATTAGGGTTAATGGCTATAACTTAAGAGACAATAATCAACCCTAGAATTGTCTAGAACCAATAATCCTGTTGCAACTGTTAAATTATTAATATTTTCGCGATTGATTCTTGAATTGATTTGCGTGAATGAATTGAATTCTTGTTTTAGTTTTGTTATTTTTTGAATTTCTGTGAATTGTGTTGGCCATAGATTTTAGGACTACATTATTCCCCCTCATGGGATTGACACCTTAGATATTACGTGAATGACCCGTGCACTTGTGAATTATCAAGGTTAATTAATTAAAACTTATAAACATTAAAAAAACCACGATCAAATTTCAATAAGATATTATACCTTTTAGCTCTACCATATGCAACATCTTGCGGCTTGCTATCATGGTGTTGACATGCATCTTGTATATTGTCATTAAATTTTATGGGAAATTAGTCAACTCAAAATGTCAATACATTTTGTTATTTATATGATTCTGACATATCTCTAAAAAAATTTCATCGAATCCTAAACAAGAATTATAGAGAAATAACATAATAGGCCTATAATTTTCTATCTAACTTTGATAACTCTTCTTAAACATATCCTATGTCCATGAAATTAGGTTCACTAACTTAGTATCAATTATACTAATTAAGGTAAATTCCACTCAAAACAAAATATAAATGTAAGAAAAAGCAAGTAATTAATTATATGCCATAACTACCAAATGAGATTAGGACTTTAATAATGTATTTGGTTATTCCTATTATTTTATCGGAATAATAGCCCTCATTACTATTTAAAAAGATTAATATTTTTAGTGGGTTAGGATCCCATTTATATATAGTTGACCTTGAGTTTCTCAACAAACTAAATAAACTTAAATTAGATAGATAACAACTTTATCAATCACATTTTATATGGCTCCTAGATCCGTTAGGTGACAACTCTTACTAAAACATATCTTATATTTCATTCAAATCCTGCTTCTAAATTCAACTGATCATGAATTTGCTTATCCATATCATGCAAATTTAGTTAAGAAGAACACACTATTATAACACTAAACATATATGGGTTAAAGTGACATTGAGTTTGCTTAACAAGCCTAACAATAAATATAACTTTGATTTATTCTTATTGAAGTGATTATATGCTTCATTTTTCAATTGACCTGGACTTCTATCGTCACTTAGTACTAGATTCGAAGTTTCCACTTCCATCTCCAGTACTTAATTACTACTTTCCACTAAAGGAATATGCTTATCCATTTGAAACAATCAACATATAAATATATATGTTATTTAATTCATAATTGGTAATTCATAAATATGGGAGAGTATAGGAGAAAATAAATTATAATCATAGATTTAATGTTTACCACATGTGTGTGATCGTGTAAGTCACTGAGATCATGTCACAAAACATATATGTGTCTAAGTGTTTTCATGCACCGTGTAATTTACTGGGAAGTTTTTGTGCATACTTACACGATCACTTACACTAACGTGTATATAACCATGTATGTCACTTAGTCATACTTATACGGTCATATACACGGGCGTGTTTGTGACTATGTAAGTTCTAAAAGAAACTTCACTTCACACAGTCACTTACACGGCCACATACATACCCATGTATTTCACTGTGTAAGTATACGAAAACACCCCCGTAGACAACAACAATCCTAGAAATTCCAATATTTCACAAATTCAATCTTTAATCAAAAGATTCAAAACTAAAATACAGCTAAGGAACTTTAACTTGGTGGGTGGGTGATGAAGAAGCAAAAAAGGTAATGGCAGGGAGGCGATGAAGTGGGGTAACAAAGCATGTGGTGAAGGGGTAGCAGGAGGGGGTGCAAACACTAGAAGAGGGAGGCGAAGTGGTTTGTGTGTGTGTGTGTGAGAGAGAGAGAGAGAGAGACAGAGAGACAGAGAGAGATTAAATTCTAAAAGTAAGGGAAGAAAATGACGCAACAAAGGGAGAAAAGGTAGGGAAAGCTTAGGTTATCCTAAACTAAAATGACATGATTTTACTTCGTTAGAAACGAAAATTTGTGTTGCTTATAAAGCAAAACGATGAGGTTTAAATTTTGAAATATATTAGACCTTGGGTAAACCTCGGGTGTTTCAAGCCCTAATAGTGAGAATTATTCGGGCCTCAAGTCGGGCTTGAGCTCAATGGTCCGAGCCTAAGCCTTCCCAAAGCCTAACAAAATTTTACTATAAGGGGCTAAAACAAATTTGCCAACGCACTCACTTTTATATAGTTGGTTATTAGCATTAACTAGGTCTAATTTCAAGAATTTTTAATGAGGGAGAAAAATAGTATTTTATAGGAAACAAGAAATGAAGAACGTAAATAAATGTTAGGAGGTTATACTCTATGTAAATGTTTGAAAGGCATGTAACGTTTTTTTAAAGTATCTCTATTCTAGAAAGTAATATTCTTTATACCATCCTAGGAGAAGAAAGGGACTTTATATGCATACTCTAAACTCCTCAGTAAGATTTTGAATATAATATGTAATTTCCAACTTCTAACCCCGTCATTACTTTCAATATCCTTTTTAGAGTACAATGTGGAATTTCATAGATTCCTTCTATCAAGATGTTGAGCAAATTTTTATTATAGACAAGTGATTTGGATCTTCTATGGTAACTTAAATCCTAGTTCTTCCACAAAGACTATTTATTAGTAAACAATGTTTTTTTAAGAGAAATTCATTATGTAGTTTCTTTAATTTTTTTATGATGTAATCAAATAATTCTAGAGTAATTGCTAGAATTGCTCTTGTTTTTTATTTTAGAGTTGATTTTTGGAAAGAGGTGTTGAGGTACATACTTGACAGTAGAGAGTATAAAAGGATTAAGAGGCCCAAAAAGGCAGAGTTGGTTGAAGAGGTAAGTAGATAGTTAGTTCTCATAACCACATTGAAGAAATCTTAGAGGAATGACATGTACGTTTAAACAGATTGAAAAATGAAGAAACCTTCTTTCTTCACACTTCTTTCTCTTTCTTAAACACTTCAAAAACCTTGAATCATGTTTACCTCAGTGCCTAAGATGTAGGATGAGTATGTTTTACATTCACCTTGTATAAGGATTTTGTGTATCAGAAAGTCTATGACGATCTGGGAACTGTTACTTCTAAATTTATCCACTGCCTTGAATTAGAAGCATTAACGAGGAATGCCAAGTAAGAGTATGTGAGTGAAGTAAGGTTCCTAAAAGGCATGAACAATAATTCCGATGTGAGCCGAAGGACAGGCGTTGAAGGTTCTAAGACTCCGATAACTGGAACTTCCTACGTAGTGATACATACTTCCAATCCGACTTTGGTTAGTCGATGATGCAACCATTATGGTGGTTTAGAAAGGAGTTAACTATTGGGTTAGCCAGAAAGGTGCCATAGTTTCCCTGTGTGCCCAAAAGGATCCCTGAGTGGTATCAGAGTTAGAAAAAAAACAAAACCGGGAAGATTTCCCATATAGTTTATGGTCAGGTATAGTCGGCAGAATCTGAAGAAACCTACATACCCCTTGGAGTTTTACTCCTCGATTAGGTTTTCCACTACTGCTCATGGTTAACCTCAGAAACATAGTCAACCTCCACATCTTAGTCAGGCCGGGAGAACATTGATTCAGGTTCAGAAGTGAGAGAAAAGAAAGTTGAGAGAAAAGAAAAGTTGAGTAACAATGGAGTCAATATCCTCAGATCCAGTTCATTCAGCGTCAAGTTTGTCCCTAAATAGTTTGTCATTTTAGTATAAAGCGTGTGTTATCAAACAAAATAGAAAATATTGTAGAAATTACTCATGTGCCTATAGAAAATCGTATTTGTGAGTCTTCTTTACCATTATTGAGTCCGTACAGTATATACTCTCATGACCGTTCTTGGACGAGAAGTATTCGTAGTGTGTTATTTACTACTAGGTCTCATATTAAGAAAATCATCCAAAATTTCAAACTGGAACAGTGTGGTCTCAGATCTACAACTGCAGAACAGTACTTAAAGTTAGAAATCCCTAAGGAGTTGATCGCCTTATGGAGAGAGCACAACCATACACATCTTCATGTTGGAGTTGTACGACTTGTTTTTACCTTACATGGAAGAAAAGGTATTCCTGCAAAGCCAAGATATCCCTTCTTGACACTGCCTACATAGCGTACCAAAATGCTTTTATTGGTACCTTGCTGACAACTCTTGATAGAGGGAGTGCTATCTTGACTATAGCACCTGATTTCAACATCAGTTTGGATGATCCCACATTGTCTGAGCGACTACAAGTTCAGATTCAGATCACTGGAGCAGATCAAGATCCTACAGCCATCATGGCTACTCTTCACCACCAGATGATCTACCGTTTACAGAATCATTCTTTGGACTTAAACTTTTCAAATTTTACTTCAGATGCTCTTTACATGGTGTTAAGTCAAAATGACTTTACTTACATATGATTTTGATGGATAACAAAGTAGAAAGAAAAAGAAGAAAGAAAATGAAGAATAAAAAACAGACGCAGAATGACGGAGTTGAAGAAAAACAGACGCAGACGCAGACGCAGAAGTTGAAAAACAGACGCAGACGCAGAAGTTGAAAAACAGATGCAGAAAAGCAGAAGCAGACGCAGAATAAAAAGAAGACGCAAACGGAGAATTCAAAAGCAGACCAAGAAAGGAATGCAGACGCAGGAGTCAGTTCGAGTTAGTTACAGAACTCAACTGATTAACCGTTCCTTTCAAGATTCAAGATTCAAGATTTAAGAAGCAAGATTCAAGATTCATGAATCAAGAAGCAGTTACAGACAAAAGCTATAAATAGAAGTCAAAGTCGAAGAGTGAAAAGTTAGCGAAAGAGAGAATATTATTGAACTTACGCAAACCAAAAGCTTTTGTGAGATTACTGTGTGAAATAGTTGTGAACTATTATTGCTGTAACATAGTTCGGATACTTTTCTAAGAAAGTGTACAGATAGCCTGCAGAGGCTAAGTGTTAAAGAATACTGAGTGTAGAGACCTGAAGAGGCTCGGAAAGAATACTTGTAAACATTGAAGAGATAGTGAAATCTCAGAAAGACTTCTGAGGACTGGACGTAGCCCACGGTATGGGGTGAACTAATATAAAACTCTTTCTTCATTAGAATAAAGCACTGAAATGATAATAAATTAGTTGTAAATCATATAATAGCAGGACACAAATTTCTACCATTTGTGAAACCCTTTCTCATTAAATTTAAGACTCATGCACGATTGTAAATGAACTTTTTTACCTTTTTTGTTTTATGAACAGTCTCATCAATAATAGAAAAATATCTAGCATCTCCTATATTTTCTAACATCAAGTTAATGCAATGTGCAACTCAAGAAGTCCAATAATAAGAATTATACTTGTTTTGCAATCTTCTTCCAACTGCTTTATAAGTGGAATCATTGTCAATAATAAAATGAACAATATTTTCTAGCTCAACTTCATTCATAATTTTAATAAGGTGAAATGCATCAATAGACTTCGAAAACATTGTACCATTTGCATAATAATCCAAAAATTAATAATAGGCTCATGTCTTTTATTTATGCAACTATCGCACATAATTAAATTATAATTCATGTTTTGTTATAATTTATCTGTTAAGAATTTTATAAAATTTATGCGATGAAAACAAAATAGTTTTATAACCATTCTATAGCGCACGGGATTGGATTCTGCCTTAATTTTCGAACATCCTCATCTTTAACAACAATTGCAATGTGATGTCGTTTTCTCTCCTTCCTAATGGCCACAAACATTGTCACCAATAACTTGTCTCAACCTCGCCAACTAGCTTTCTCCAATAATATCCTTCACTGCCATTCAATTGAATGTTGGTCCAACTGAACAGCAATGAGGGACATTATTGGAGAAAGCTAGTTGGCGAGGTTGAGACAAGTTATTGGTGACAATGTGTTGGTGTTCTGATTTAGAGGATTGATTTTTTCTCCAAACATAAGTCGAAAATGTTCTCACAGGTTAAATAATAGATGTTGTATTTCTTAATTATTTCTATTCACTTATTTGTTTAGAGATTTATTTATACTATAATCCTATAATTGGAATTTGTATATACTACTCTGCTTAGCTTTGCTTGTGGTTCTTAAGACTACTTTTTGATTGGTGTAATGGTACAACTGTTTTCTTCTTTCTGAGCCATTAATGCATAGATTAAAGTTTCCTTTCGCTTTTATAAAGATACCTAGATGCACTATTGCATACCCTGAGATGGGTGTTACTTTAGATGCACTAGTTCATACAATTCATTAAAATGGCTTATAATTCATGATTAGTTGGTATCACCAATAAAATGTAAGAAGTAAGGGTAGGGAAAACTGTTAAATGCTTATAGCCTTTTTATTTAAATTTTTTTTGCAGCATTTAAACAAATAGGATTTTCATAATACATTTATATTATCATAAGTATTATGACATATTCAAATTATAATTTTCTTTCTAAAATTTGGCTTTGTTTCAATTTATAAGATTCCTTTTCTAAAACCAAGGCATGATCAGTGGAAAGTGATAAATGGCTGCAGAGCTAGTCCACTTGCCTAAGGGTATAAATATAATTTTACAATAACTACGCAAAGCTATAGATGCGATGTCTTTAACTAATACTATATTAAATTTAAATACTAGTTATATAGTGTGTTATTATGGTTTAAAAGGCTCATTAAGAACTTCATGGAGTTATAATAACCTAGGAAGGAGATTTTAGGTATGGCCCAAACATCCTATAAGTTTATTTTTTGATAAGGTAAAATTATTTGTATATACATTTAATTTTTTTCTTATTAATTATTATTTTCTTTAAATTAGAATATGTGATCTTTTTTAAAGTGGTATGATGACAAATTTAGTGATAGAGCAATTGAAGTAATTCATAAATTAAAGAAAGGAGTAGGTATGTTAAAGAAGGAGACTCACGTACCACACTGGAAATTGAGGAGCAAATAAAGCTAATGAAAGAAGACATTATTTTGTTGACAAAAAAATAAATTGAAATTTATTTTAGTGATTATCATAATAGGGGTTTTTATACTTGTAGTGAGTGTTATAATATGGGTTTTTGTAGGCAAGTGAAACTCAATTATAGTATTTTATTTAAAACTTAAATTATGATGAATGAAAAATCCTTGATTGAACTAAGTTGTAATATATTGTTATTTGCCTTTATTGTTTTGTTATTTATGAAGATGCCTAATTAATAGTTGTAAAAATCATCAAAAAATATATACAAAATTGATTATATTACAATAAATAATTGGAGCAGTATATAAGTAAATAATTACACCACAACATTTATCCGTCCATATAAAAAAATTATTACATCTATCCATCCATATACAAAAGTGACTGAATATGATAATTAAAGTTCTAACAACACATATACAACATTAATTTATAGTTTGGGAATCAACCATATTGCTTCCTTCTTTTGCCCTTGACTAAGAAGTTTGATCATGTACTGATTGTTTCACTGATGATCTCCACCCTATTGCCTGGGTTTGCAACTATTGAGAAGTGATGTTAAGTTATTCTTTGAACCGTAAACCTCTTGGTTTAAAAGACAACTTGAATGAATATAGATCAATTTCTCAATACTTTTTTTTTTTTTACAAATATACGAAGTGCTAGCACCTTACAAACACATATTTGTTTAACAATATTCATTTGTAAAAGTTATCAATAATGTGATGAATGATCATATACTTATAGTATTATTGTGTTGGCTCAGTATGACAGTATGTTCAACTTATAAAGAGACCTTAGAGATGACCTAATAAATATCATTGTCAGTTTGATACTCAAAGAATGTCTTAAATATCATTAGACATATAAAGCAATACATAATAATCAAAACAATGTTTGATAATCAAATAATGTTTTATACCTATGGAGATTGTTGAGTAAGTTGAGTTGAGACTTCATTCTTACATTTTCTAGCATTATGGTCAGAATTGCCACATTCCTAAATTTTTATACTTGATCTTTTCGAGTCAATTTGTTTGGGTTTTTCAACTTATTAGGCTCATTTACTACTCTCCTTCTAGTTATTTTAGGTCTTCTTGGCATAACTCTTTTGGGTGGGGGTTTATTACTTCCCCATCAAAAGTAGGCTAGAAAATTACACCTTTAATAGGTTGAAACACATAGTTATACATGTAAGGAATTTAGACTTCTTATAGCAATCATCTATAAATGCCTCCAACTGTTGCTTAGAATGGTGAAAAACACTTATAACATGCTTACAAGGATATCCATAAAGTTCCCATGCCTAACAACTACATAAACCAATCCAATATGCTTGCCATCACCCTTAACACTTCATATGCTCCATCACAATTCCAAACTATTCTCCAATGCATTCCATCTTTCTTATTTTTCTCCAATTTCTTTATAATCCTTAGTGCAACATCTGACTTCTAAACATGCAAAAATTATCTCCTATATGTATGTCTCTTCATCACTATAATTCTAATGGTTTCAAACATGTTGATAAATAGCCTATCTCTTGTTGGAAAGATCCATCCACTAAAAGTTTCACTCATATTGTTATCAACAATCAGGCATTTCGATTCAAAAGATTGGTAACATCTTGCCAACCTTTCTTTAGGACATTCAAGCAATGATGAAGCACATCTAGTTTTTATTTTATTCAGTTTTTTCATCTACTCATTGAAATGTTGAACGTAAGTTGACTAGGCATAACTTTAAAATTGCTTCCGCAAATCCTTTCCCTTCCAATTCATATGTTAATTATGGTATATGTATCTAAAATACATATGATGAGTGGCATATGGTAATATCTCTTATACAACCCTAATCAATCCTTATAACAATAGAAAAGCTTAAGTTAATATAAAATTTATATAAAACCTGGAGGCTCTCAGATGAATAGTAACTCTCCATCCTATATTAATAACTTTCCTCTTGTAGTTGAAATTTTGACGGGCTCTAAGAAGTTTTCAGGTAACTTTATACTCTAGCAAGAAGGAGGCTCCTCTCCTTTAGAAGTGATGCAAAACCATTTTCCTATTATTTAAGAATCATTAAATGTCAACATTGCGAGGGATCTGTGCAAGTAAAAACATGAAAATTCAAATGGTGTTGGGAAATCTTGGAGTAATGTAGTTTCTTCTTAAACCTTCTTAACTAAGCCTAAGCATATCTCTTCCACTTTGGTTGATGGTGTAATATCTCCTCCTCTCGAGCTTCTCTATGAAGGAGCTAAACTCTATAGTAGGCTTCTTTTTAAACAAAAGGTCAACTTTCCCTTTCATGCAATTTTGGGCTTAATCCAGATGGGATAACAAGGGGTTAGGTAGAATTCTACTCACTAAGAAGGATACTTTTCTTTTCAAGTTTTTAGATGATGATAGTGAGTGTAAGATATTGGGGTCAAGCCCTTGACATGTGAGTGGACAACCCATGTTTGTTAAAAAATGGGTGACATGTTTGGAATTTGACAAAAATAATATCAAATTCATACCTTTATGGATCAACTTCCACAACTTTCCTCTTAAGTATTGGTCTATAGATGGCTTAAGCATTTTGGCTAGTGCAATGGGAAAAACAATGGCATTCGACTTAGCCACTACTAAGCTTGAAAAAGTATGTTATGCTCGAGAATGTGTGGAGATAAATCCCAATAAATCACTATCTGAATTCTTACCTAATATGAAACTCAGTATTGCACATGAACTTATTAAAGCTAAAATTAAGCTATTCTATGATTGGAAACCTCAAATGGGACAACAAGTATGGAAGCCAACTGGGAGATTGTTCTCTTGAAGGGACTAGAATAAGTTAATGGGGACATTGGAAGAACTAAAAACTACAAAAACAAAAACCAATTCAATTGGCACAATTTCTGAAGACTAGAATGCTTTTATGGTAGAAAGTGAGGCACAACCTGAAAATCATAAAAATGATCCATCTAGCTACAAGGGAAAAACTGGTGTAGAACATCCTAAAAATGATCATGAAGAAGAGGTCGCTCAGTAAGGTTTTCCTAATGAAATATAAATTTTGAATGAACAATTCACTCCTACATCTAACAGAAGTTTAGGGAGGAAAAGAAGGAAATCTAAAAGGGGATGGTGACCCTCTCTTGTGATTTTTAGGAATATTAAAGGCTTTACCGAGCCTTTTAAAGGTCAAGGTATTAGGTAACTTTTGATGGAGAAGAACCAGTTCTGCTTGGGCTACTAGAAATAAGAATAAAAGCTTAGATGCTTCACAATGTTATGAAAATATAAGTTCAAAGGAGATATCGAGACCGACAAGCATGTTTTGGCATTGATTAACTTAGTGATGTTGTTTTTAACTCTCTTTTAGGATCTTCTATGTTATTCTATGTTTAATGTTTTAGATTTATGTATGAATGATTTAGATAGGCCTATTAGACTATTCATGCATGGACTCATTGCTAGAATTTAGATTATAATGCCTAATCGTTGTAACTCTGACTCATATGTGGTAAATTAATGGTCTTCCATCATTACGGATAATATATCATAGGTTAAATGATCTGAGATTATGTGGTTGTTCCCTAGATTAGCCTATTTTCCTATTCTGTAATGTAGTTGTCACACTAAATATGGAGAGATTATTCTAAGTTGTCTAATAGTTAAACCTAATTAAAGAGTTTATTGTAGTTAAATATAACCTAAGGGACAATTGAAATTAATTGAGTTTGTTATTAGTCTACGACTAATAACTTCAAAGAGACGTACGAGAATAACATGATGATTGATTATGCACATTTATGTGAAGGTTGATAATGAACCACGAACTGGATTCAAAACCCATTAATTAATTCTAGTAATTCTGAACTATTTTATTTAATTTACCTTCAATAGTTTAGCTTTACTTTATTTTGTTAATTAAATTCAATTAAATCTCCTCCATTCTAAATATTGATTTATTTATTACAAAAGTAAAACAAACATTCTCTATAGATATGATCCTTTTTCACCACTACTACAAATTTAGTTATATATAGCTAGTTTTTTATTTTCTGGTGTGTTCGACGTGCATCACTGATGAAGTAAATATAAAGAATACTTTTAAAAATGTATGTGTTGAATATGAAAAGAGTTATGAAAAAAAGCATCATTCAAAATAATGATGTCAATGATGACAATTTGGCTGGCATTATTGGTTCATATGATGAAAATCATAATAAAGCTAAAGGAGAGTAGATGATATATGGTGAATGACGTACGTGTAGGGTACATATATGTTACTTAGTATTTTGCTATTTTTTAATCTAAATTACCTTAGTTTGGTATTTATTTGTTTTCTTTAACTTATTTTAGGTAATTTTGGATATGTTACTTGGGAATGAGTTTGGATAAGATTTGAAAAGTTGTATAAGTCATAATAAGAAGAAAATATATCTTTAATTGAACATGATCTTAAATACGGACATGTTTTAGCCCACACTTCTCTATAAACTTAAAAATTAGCGGGAAGCTTGCACATAGTCTAGCAAGTGATTTGTATGCCAAGGCATTGTTCCTGATGGAACTAAGGTGTATAAGACATTATCTCAAAATTGGCAATATTAAAGGTTGTTTCATCGGCGGCAAAATGCCTATTTAAAGAGCAACATAAATCTTAATTTGGGAGTCTTTCATGTTTTTTAAGTTTTAGTTTAGGTAAGGGTTAACATCTACAGAGGGGAGAGAGAGATCTTTAGCACACTCAACATCTATAGAGGAGAGAGAGAGACCTTATAGCACACTTTACATTCATCTTCAATGAGAAAAGAGATTAAAAATCATCCTAACAAAACAAAATGCATTAAGAGTTTAAAGATTGTCATTAAGAGAACACTTTACATGATTTCTTTAATTCTTTTGTTTATGTTGTTTCTTTTGAGGATGATGAGTGACTAAGTTTTATTGATGTCTAGATAGGAATATCTTTGTTGAACTTAATGTTGATAAGATAAAAGTGAAAACTTAAATTAGATTTTAATCCATATGCAAATTTTAAAAGAACTTATTTGTAGATTAACTTAGATATGGATATTGGGAATTGAACGAGATACTAGAAATAGACTTGCATGATTCTTCTAATATTATCATACAACCTTATCTAAAGTTTCATAAAATTTTAGATGTGTTATCATATAGACATATTGGTTAATCAATTAAAGGACAGATGGTTGTATATTAAAAGATGATAATTCATTTATTTAAAAGATTTCGTCCGTCTAAATCATAAAATCTGTAAATAACTAAATCATGAGTATAAGATGATGATATGGTGAATTCTTACCTAAACGTTTTCATATTACCTAATTTACATTCATTGATACTTGCTTTGTTTTGATTGTAGAGATATTTCAATATGTTTTACTATAATTTTAAGGTTAGGTTGAATCAATCGCACTCTTAATTATTGATAAGATGATATTACAAGAGTTAGACATATTGTTTACAAGATCGTCCTAGGAATGATACTATACTCATCATTATATTACTACAAAATGATAGGCATACTTACTTGAGACTTAATAGTATGTTAGTAGAGAAAATCAAGTTTTTGATACCATTGTTAAGGATGTTAGTAATATTAAAGAGACACAATTGTTATTAATCTAGTTATTTTTCTTTTATTTTTTATTTCTTTAATATTTACTTTTTGTGCCTTAATGTAGTTTGATTTCAAGTTTGTAACACTAGATAATGGAACAAGATATTAACTTAAAATTGATAACATGTTAATATGAAGGAAGAGCACATAACCATATTAGATTATGCAAAGCCATCACTCATAGGATGTCAGCCAACATATTTATATCCACAGTTGCAGCAATCAACTAATTTGTGATCTATAGAGCTTTCTCTAGATGCTACTATAATTTTAATAGTTTGATGGTCTACCAGATAAAGATCTGAACATGTATATAACCAATTTCTTTGAGATACATTATAAGTTCAATAGAGCAATTAATGATGTCATACGATTGAGATCTCCAGTTTCATAAGCAAAAAGAAGTTTATTCTAACCGTTTCAAATTTTGTCGAACAAAGTGCAAGTTCCAGTAGTAAATTGCATAAACGAATGCAGTTACTGAATAAAAATAGTTTGGTTATGTGAAGGCTGAGCAATGATTCAACATAACTTCTCTTTAGACTGCTGTGCTGTTGCCTATATAATCACAATGGCCAAGAAAATATCTACAATACAGATTGGATGTTATTTATGGGTGCAAAAGCCTTATCGTACAACAGTGAAAAGAGAATAATATTTTCTCTAGACCAACTAAAGGTGGTTTAAAGAATTAGATAATGTCGTGCGCTTAAATATTACCCATTACCTATTGACAGTCCCAAGCAGTAGCTCCTCTTCAACAGGACTCGTCCAATTTTCAGAAAAGAATTGTTGTGAATTGGAAATGGCTAGCTGAAAATCCCTTATTATAGACCTCCCTGCTATTGATGTCTATGACATTGCTGTTACCACAAGATGCATCCAGCTAATCAATTCGTTCAAGATTGTATAATACCATTTCTTCAAGACCGGAACGAAATTTACTTCGAGGAAGACGTTGAAGATTCTGAATTGCTAGATCAGCTTTCTCCTCAGCTAACCGTTGTGCCCTCTCAATACCCCCACTTTTCTTAACCAATTGAATGGCTTCATCAAGGGAATCGTCATCACAAAATTCAGATTCAATTATTTCCCTCAGCTTCGTCTCCTTCTCAAGGGCAAATATCACTGGTGCAGTTAGGTTTCCTTTTGCCAGGTCAGTGGCAGCAGGCTTGCCTAGCTGCTCAGCTGATTGTGTGAAATCCAGTATGTCATCAACAACTTGGAAGGATAGACCAAGATTCTTCCCATATTCATACATTTGTTGAGCGATACTGCTGTCAACTTCACTAAAAATAGCAGCTCCTTTGGTACTAGCAGCAATTAAAGATGCTGTTTTGTAATAGCTCTTGATCATATACTCCTCAAGCTGAATATCACAGTCGAAAAGGCTAGATGCCTGCTTTATTTCACCACTTGCAAAATCCTTGATAACCTGCCATGGAGAACGTAACTTCAATTCACAGAATCAACATCTTCACACAATTATGTTGCTTTAGAGTTGAATTATGTTAAGCAGATATGTTTCTCCTGTTTTTCTTCAAGAACTATCCAGTTTTACTTTCAACAGGTAAGAACTAAGAGCACACAACAGACCTGGCTGATAAGCTTAATGACTTCAATGTTCTCAAGATTAGCTAGGTACCATGACGACTGAGCAAACATAAAATCCCCAGCCAATACCGCTACTCTTGTGCCATAAAGCTGGTGAACAGTTGCCTTTCCTAGAAATCATATATCATAATGTTAGAATCTCAACAAAGAACCAGGAAAAGGTAACCTGTTGTAGACCAAGCTAAATGGAAGCAAGTTGGCGGCTCAATCCAGGGATCAGCAAGGAATTTTTTATTCAGTTATGCTACCCTACATGGAAAAGTACACAAGAAAACTCGTACCAAACACTGAGGTACTTGTACTCACACACCTTTTCAATGCCTTCACGTAGACAATGATAGCTTAATACTTAAATGAAATAGATTATAACCAAAGATCTATTGGAATACGAATTCTAAAAATCATTCCCAGCCAGCAGACTCTGCCCAGACAAAACTATGGCACAACAACCAAGACAAGAAGAAGTTCGTAGCTCATCTGGCTGAGTTATGCACCGCTTCATACGTTTGTGTTTGTTTCACTAATGCCTCTAAATACACAAAAAAGTCACAGCCAAGAAAAACGTCAAAGTTCAGCATGAAGGGAGGTTTTCCATGAGAAATGTTTGCTTTTCGTGTTCTATTAATACCAGTTGGCATTCTATCCATTGGAATTGTGCATTCTTTGGGCTCAATAAACCACAAACTTTATTAGGTCAAAGGTTGCTTCAGCAAGCTCTTACAATTTAACTCATTTAAAAGCATTAGATTCTAATCATTGTCATCATTCTGTCAAATGCATAAATCAGAAGTAAACCATTTCATTGAATCCACATGCTTTAAACTAGCCTGTATGATAAATACAAATGCCATTGACCTCATTGAGAACTCCCACCAACAGACAAATCAAGTACGGTATGTAGAAAGTTTACAGCAACCACAATAAATTTACAATAATTGCATGTAGAACAAACATTATGCTGGGGTTGATGTTTGAAATCTTGCACTCCAGAAATTCAAAATACTCGGGATGTGTCTGTAAATTAAAATATTGGAGCATCAGAAACTGAAAAATAGTTTGCTAATATCATTAAATAATCCTACCTCTTCTCATGTTACTGTCATCTAACACATCATCATGAATCAAGCTTGCCGTATGGATCATTTCGATTATCTCTGCTAAGCGCCGATGCTTCACAGTGAGCTCCCTGAAATGGCATGCCACAGCATAAATCTTCTGTTTGACAACAATTGACTTTTGGGTATGAATATTGGAGAAACTTACTTCAACCCTACTATTTCAGCTGTGGCTCTTGACACTAGAAAAACCAAAGCAGGCCGCATTCTTTTACCACCAGCACTAAATATCTGCTCAGCTGCAGACATCAAAACTGGATTTTCTGCACCAACAACCTAAAGAGCACTTTCATCGGGTTCATTAATAATAAAGCATGGAATTATTCAGTTAGACAGAACAGTAAAGTGGAAAGAGTTAGAACTGCTTATAATATACAAAAATGGACTACCAGGTGCAATAGCAAGGTATGACATTGAATTGAACTTTGTTGATCTCCCTTAATTCATCTAGCACCTAATTAACTACAATTGTGTCCAATAATTCAGTGACGTGTGAAACAGGTGCTTAGCTAAGCTATTAATATGCATAGCAAAGCTCCCAGCAAGTCAACAAACACATCTTGTATCATATGTAAATGATGACTAAAAATAAATAATAAAAGTGGATTCTAAGAAACAGTTTGGCAAGCTCCTACCCGCTCACAGCATATCGACCCTGAAATGTTACTCTGAAGATGAAAGGATAATTAGTAGCAGATTAATTTGACTGCAAGTAGCATTAGAATTCAATGCCTAACTCTAGTCTCATGTCTATCAAGAATTAAAATTGTAATCTCTGTAGTTACTAAAATAATAGTCAATTATATTCGGGAGTATGAAAATTGATGCTTTTTACAGAATAACAGCCACAGATCTCAGTCAAATCATTATGGGACCTGATTTTGACCTTTCAAAAACCAAAAAGAACATTGGTTAAATGGCTCTCCATTCTAGATAGAAGATTCAGATTTTCTCTATTGGTGTCCTCAACCTAAAACCTCTATGTCCAGTGCACGACCAAACTGTCCCCCCAACCGTCTCAGTTGTTAATTCCACTGAAGCAATGAGAAACTCAAAACTTCTTCACATTTCCTTTCCATTGTAATAAAAAAAAAAAATCCACTGCCTGAACAAGAATTGATTAGATGCTGATTATAACATGGCCAACCATTGCAATTTTGACCATGAATCTTTTCAACCAAAGTTAAGTAAGTAAAAAGAAAATCTAAAATGTGCCAAATAATTAAAGAGGACCTCACCAGTGGCTCTATGAATGGCAAAATTTTAGGTTATCAAACAGATAAGATGAGAAACACAAATCAAATGACTTCTAGGAAAACAAAAAGCATAATAGATTAGCACTCCTGTGTCAAAGTTATAGATGTAATCACCATCCAAGACATCATAGCAACGTAATTTTTCTATAACAGGTAACTATTGCAAGTTCTTCAATATAAGGATCCAACCACATACACTGATTTCATTGCTGCATCAATTTCTTTCCATTAATTACTTGCTTAGGGACATAGCAGGCAGTGGGTCATATCTTCTCTATGCACTCCTTTTTACTGTCATGTAGAAATAGTAGTACAACACAATTTGTTCCCTACTAGCACAGATCCCTAACAACAACCCACCCTTTTTATAGTGATCAAGCATTTTTCTTACAAGAAGAGTAACAGTAACCCATGTATTTTGTTCATCAATGAACAATTTTAAAAGGAAGCAAACCTTCTTTTCTGCTGGCTCGTGAGTTAATACAATCCAAAATATTAATACGAAGTAACTTGACTGGAAGTCATATTAATAACAAATCCGCCACAGTGTAAGTATACAATCCAAAATATTAATATGCACTAACTTGACTGGAAGTCATATTAAAACAAATCCGCCACAATGTAAGTAAGAGTAGCTATTAACAGAAACATCGCTACAAAAAATGGATACTCACCGACTGGAGATTTTGGTTAAGAGCAAGAAGATCATCAGCTACAGCTTCAAACATGTTCTTCAATGAAGTTGTACTTTTTCTCCCTTTATTCAGATCCAACACTTCTGAGGGGCTTTGAACAAGTCCTGTATTCATTGCTAAAAGTTAAAGTTAAGACCCAAAATTTTTATGTAACAGACAGGCTGGAGCAAATCAGTTCTACCATTCAATACATTGAGTTTAATGAGGTAAAAGCAAGCTTGCGAACTATATTACAGTTTGCAATTACAACCACGCTGCTATCAAACATAGACAACACTAACAAACAGATATATGGTGGCACAGAAAACATAATCAGGATAAGGAAATAAAATATATAAATAAATGTTGTGAACTAATTAAGCATGTTCATACATAGTAACCAACAGAGTTAGATAATTAAGTTTGCTGTCCAAAAAACAACTTCCCCAACAGCAAGCTAATGATGTGAGAAGTACTTAAATGTACAAGAAAAGCAATGAAAAAAAATGTGAAGAATCATTTAGCCATAGAACTACCGTTAAGTAGAGTATCAGGAGTCCTTGTAGACGAGACTCGACAACTGGAGGTGTCTCGGCGGCAATAAACCAATCTTCTGGCTCCATAGTCTCTAATACAGCTCCTAAAAACCCGCTTGGCAGAAGTCTTGACGGTATACCTATCGACGTAGGTATTCGAAGAGCAAGCACAAGCCCCCAAGTCACGCAGAGTCTTTCCAAAATCCAGGCCGTGGCATGTCATTGACATCATTCTCAGGAACACCAAGAAAGCAAAAACCACGTAATAATGAAAATACCCAGATATATAGACAAACAGATGCTGAAAGCAGTTCAACTTCCTATAAGCCAAACAACCATGAGGAGAAATGAATAGATAAACCTCAACGAAAATTTGCTAGAATCCAAAAGCATGTCAAATGGGGGCAATGGGTGGTGTTTTTCTCTTTTTATAGAGAGCGCAAGTGGTAGTTTGCATTGAGTGGATCCAAGAGGTCCACATAGACATAGGATTTCATTTCTTCTCTTGTTTCTTACCAGTTGAGAGGCCAAAGTTACGTTTCATCGGGACTAGGACTAGGACAGAGGTTTATGTAAGAAGAGCAATCTAACACCCTCTCTCATCTGTGGTTCAAAATCATTATCAAGTACGTTTGCGTTAGCTGTTGTGTTCGAATGAATGGAAGCCACATACACCCAATGTTATGGGGTTTCTGTTTCTGTACGTCTACTTGCCACTCCGCACTAGACCTCAATGGTAAAAAACAAGAAAATTTAGTCTATTTCTTTTCTAGTCTATTTTTTTAACTATTTTCTATATTTTTTACTATTCCAA
>JANITW010000005.1:39887062-39898664 GCA_027564335.1 Erythroxylum williamsii
TTTTTAAAAGAGTTTTCAAAAAGGGGAATACATAATTCACCCCCCCCCCCCCCTCCCCTTCTCGTGTATTTGGTATCATATTATAAGCATTATACTAACGTGTGATTCACTTCACATGGTTCCTGATAAAGCCAATAATCAGACAACTATCCTCCAAATCCTGAAGTTGTTACCTTCAACGGAGCTTGAAAAGATGATGTCAACAGAATGGATTACAAACTACCAAAAGGTATTCTATGCGCCTCATAGACACTCTTTTCGTACAACAACTCCACGGATCCTGAAGACACTGAAAGATGGCTCAGTCAAGTCCATCTATACATAGCCCAACGACGACATGCCTAGTCTATAAACATCAAGATCTATCCTGATGATCCAGCCCATTAAACCTCAAGATCTATCAGTTCTATCATCTAGGGCAACAAGCCTTAAGATCAAGCCCATATTTTCTCATACAGAAGGTAAAGACGGTCCTCCTATTCATTATTTCAAATCTAATGGAGATCCAGTCAATGTCAGTCATCATCGTGGACATTTTATATGGGATGTCGACCCATCTCTGTGCGAACCAGACTGTAAGATCTGTCTCAATCCTGAGTCAGATTCTGATGATGATGATCCAAGATATCAACGGAGAAGGAAGAAGAAAAAGCGCAAATCTAGGTGTCAACCTTTTCACGTATATCCTCCTCTTGGTGAGGATCTAGATCCAGACGATCATAATGGTCTATCCATGATAGAGAAATCTAGACCAAAGTCTCTTAGAGAGATGCTCCGGTCGTCTATGTTTACTAAGCCAAATCCCTACAGATCTACTGGTGGATCATGCAGATCTATGCCAACAATTCTTGTTATGACTCCTACTCCTCTACCCTGTATGATGGTAAGACTAGATGAGGATAACTTTCCTCAATTATCCAGGAGTACTGATGAATCACAGTGGGTTGTCTTTAACCCTTATATCAGAGTGTCAGGAATTACTTTACAAGGAACACTTGCATCAAATCTTACTGATGAAATTCTTAACCCACAGACATCTAATGCAGTAGCATAGAACAAAGTTTTGAGAAGGATTGATTCCAAGCCGGATGGAATTAGTCAACAAAACATCGCTACTCACAAGAAAGTCGATTCTATTTCGGAACAGGTTCAAATGAAGTATCGATCTTACAAAGCCCAGATTCAACGTCTTGATGCTAAATTATGACAATACATCTCTGCCCATTACATGAGGCCATATTTCGACTTTAAAGTTTATACGATACAAGAGATACAAGGAATAGTACGACAAATGGAAGCTGATATGCATGTAGCTCAACCTAAACAGATATATGGCTCATCCTCCTCGAATTTTCCAGATATTCAGCCATCCTATCCATGTCCTTCGTATCAACGGTATCCAGAAGCAGCTGACTACTCAAAGGTATTCAAGTTTAACTATCCTTTGATTAGACAGTACATATATCCTCCGACAACTCAAGAAAAACCTCGACGATCAAATCCAAAGTCTTCATCTGATCATGTGCATAAACCTCGAGTATTTGAGTCTTTAAAGGTTCCAGAAGCGTCATCTTCATATGCATCTTTTGAACCAACTGAACAGTAGAGAAAGCCTTTATGCATTCATACTCCTCCGGAGTCTCCACCACTAGTACAACCTTCCATCACATCTCTTGGGAAGGACAAAGCTAAGCAGACAGAGTATACAGCTACTCTGATATCAAAACCTCTTGTATATAGCTCCAGTTCTCAATCAGAGAAAACTAAGTGAAAAGCAATACATCTGAACTCTTTGCAACACCATTTAAGTGGTCATCTGGAAACAACACATCAGAGTCATCATGTTAAGCAGTCTCTTCATTATCGATTGATTCGTTAGCTAACTTTGCTGATCTTTCATAATTATCAAATGTTCTGATGACTATGCCTCTATATACTGAAGTTGAATTAGAAATTAGTGAAACTGAATCCACAAGTATTGAACCTTTCAGACCTGAACCAGCATCTCAAACAACACCAACTCAGCCAGCTACACAGGCGACTACCGAGTCTATTTCAGGACCTTGATTTACATTTGTGGGTGACTTCCAGTTGATTGATAAGCAAATCCGTCAGAAATATTTCAAGATGAAATATTATTTTCTTGATAAGTGTGATATCCAAAAACATTACAAACGCATGACGGGTAGATATTATCTCTTGAATGGATGGAATGATGTTAACTTGCATTACACTAACTAAAGTTGGATTATTTCTTGGTGGATACGACGAAGAAGACAATCTAAGATGATTTTTCTTTTGTTTAGAAAAAAGATATATTTCCTACAAATTAATTAAATAATTCATTTGTTAAGTCGTATTATCGAATTTAATGATAATTAATGTTGGACTATATTTGATAATATATCGTAAGAGTTTTTGTATTAAATTACTAAATTAGAGTTCAATTTTTAATAATTTATTATTTAAAGTATAAAAAATTTTCAAGAAGATACCGTGGGAAAAATTGGTCAATGCGATGAATTATGAAGTAAAATTGAAAGCGTAAATGTAAACTAAAGACTATTTGACATATTGACTACAAAATATGACAGAAATTTGTAATTTTTAAACATTTTAAAATAATAATTATATTTTAAAAAATTCTAATGGAAGCACAAGAGAAGTACGTCTTTTATCTTTTTTATGCAGGGTCCAGTCTTTCTGTCTGATGCTGTCCATTTTTATGCTCTATGGCCGACTTATGAATCTACTCATGGCACGAGACAGCCATGTTTATTTCGAATCTACTAGGGATCACGAAAGCTTTAAAGAATTCTTACTTTCTGTTTGCTCTTGGTCTTCTACTCTTCAAGTTTTCCTCTCAAGTTCGTTTTTTTTTTTTTATGGACATTATACCTTACTCCAGTTTTTATAAGATATGATATTTTTAAACTTCCATTATTTTTTGTTTTTCCAATGCTTTAAAACGCTACAAAACAGCGCAAGACTTTTAACGTATGGAAAGTCCATGACAACACATCAACCCCGAAACTTGAGAAAAAATGTTACATTTCACTATCCTTTTTACCTAATGTCACCAAGCAATAGTAATGGAGCACGACAAAATGGTATCAACTCTCAAACACTAACCCATGAGAAAAAAAAAAAGAAAAGAAACAAGAGATCAAAATTTTGTCCTTTTCAATGAACTTGACAGATTATGAGCTAACAAAGGCTCAGTGCCAAAGGCGACTTGCGAGGATGGTGCATAGATCATCATTTACCTCGTTCTATATCAATATCTAATATATCCGTGCTGATTTATGTACACTGGCCAGTGCAAAAGAAAATGTACGACAAATGAAGGAACTTTCACTCCTACATATGATACGATTCATACCAATCCATCAAAATACAGCAGATAGCATCCAGAGTTATCAGATGGAGCACCGTGTCTTAAAAAGTAAAAATGACCATGGACAATGAAAGGTAAAGAAAAAAAAAGTCGAGTAATTGTGAACCTCACAAGTAAACACAAACTCAATTCACTAAAATAATCCATTTTCATTAGGCAACTATATAAGCAAGGCGAACCGCAATTGCAGAGAATTTTCACCACCTTGACCTTCAAGCTAGTTGCTTGCAGCATGTTTGGCACATGGTGCCGCTCATTATTAAGCTAGCTGCAAAGTTGATCATGGACGTTTCTCATGGAATGGTGATGGCCCTATAAACTATTGCCACATACTTTGTGGTCCAGTGGTCATAGCTCGAGCCTCAGCAAGCGAAACAGCCATGGCCAGCATCATCTGCTCCTCAAAACTCTCAGGAACAATCGGTGCTGGCATCTTAACCAAGCTGCCTCCAATCTCATCCAGTGGTGGAGGAGGGGGTGGTAATAATGGAGACATTCTACCATCATCTATTGTGTCAGAACCTGCATAACTGGTCCCTGCTTCAGCAGTATCTGAACCCCGATCTGCACACCATTCCCCACGCTCTGGTGATTCACTGCACACAGACGTAGAGCTTTCTGCAGGAGGGCAATTTTCTGTATCCTGATCCAACCTATTATAGAAGTTATCTGTCCCTGAAATCATATTAAATGTGGAGACATTTCCAGTGTTGTGCGCAGAAGATTCGTTGCCTATCTGCTGGCGCTCAGCAAGGGCAGCTATTGCACAAGCAAGACCACCAGAAGGAGAAGACGATGATCCAGACACTGGATCCATTGCTTGTGAAGTATATAGGTTTTCCTCATTATATACATTGCTTTCTAGGTTTCTTTGTCTCCCATTTTCCTGAACAACGTGATAATCCAATTGGAAAATGAACCCTAATCAGCCACTATTGGGAAGAAAAAAGAATTCATATCTTCAATGATAGCATTGGATAAGATGAATTCAGTTGTTGAGTGTGCATACATACCATGCATGGTTGAAATGCATGCCTGAGTTTGTCAAAGAACTTCAAACATAAATGAAAATAGGACTAAAACAAACAGAAAAAGGAAAAGGCACACAAAAAAGGGAAAAAAAAATAGATCAAAAGGAACATAAATGTAAGTTTTGCATATTCACTGCAGGAACCTGAAGCTTCCATTGATCACCAAATGCAAAGGGGATTGATCCTAGCTACCCATATCTAAATGAAATAAGATGACTTTTTGAACTGATAATTCACAAAATCCCCATGGAATAGGTCTTTCATTTTTCCCTCAAGTATTGCTTACTAGCACCACAAAATATGACAAAAGATATTGGATAAAAACGTTTAAACACCAACTACCCAGTCACCCATGCATGCAAAGAAAACCATTCATTGTTCCACAAACAAGTTTGAGTTTTTCAAATTGGCATCAGCACATCTATGGGTAATCTAGATTGTACTGATGATAAGTATTCCTGTTCTTGGCGCAAAAGCCTGTCTTGCCTTCATATAGTTTGAGTTTGAAAATACAGAAATCCTGTTTTTGGAGAGTAAGAACATACCACTAACTTAAGAAAAAGAACTGGTTTCATATCCAAAACAAATAGACGTACCATGAAGTGTGATATTATAGTTTCAATGATTAGTTACGTAGAAAAATAAAGCCAGAATTAATCAGTCAATAAACATAATATCTACATTGGTGAATGAATCCATCAGGGCAGATTAGCAGGAGTAAACATGAGAAGTGGCAAGAGATGTATTTTGATCTTACAGAAGATTTGTACACCTTTAACACTTTCAAATGTTTCATAAGTTATAATATAGTGCCAAACTCCACAACGCAGCTACAACATTACTCATCTGATGCAAAAGAACTTAAAATTTATAGAACAAATAAAAGGGGAAAAATTAGTCAACCACAAATCTTAATTTCGTGGGATGAGAATTGAGAATTGAGTCGACAACAAAGATAAGACCTGAAATTTAGATTATGTTAGAATTCCCTATCAGATAAGTAGTAATATTGAGTTAGATATGTTATTATATTTTAGATATGTTACCTATTTGTGTAGAACAACAATTTATAAAATTATTATTAGAATAGGATTTAAATTTGCTATGAACCTTTTCTTACTAGAATAAGAGTTCTAAAAACTTCCCTATAGATTTGTATACTCAGCCCTTCAATAATAAAAATCCTGAATTTTTTTCCTACAAACTCAATTTTTCAACTATAAGAGTGATGCTTTTTGCTATGAGTGATGCTTAGACCTTAGGACTGAGTTTTAGATTTCTACCCTCCATTCTCTGTGTTTCTCACAAAATTCCAGTAACCAAAACACTAAATTCTAGCAATATTAAACCTAAATTCCAACCATATCAAATCCAAAAATCCCAAGCCTAAATTTCTAACAATCAAACCTTAAAATTACAGTTATACAAGATCTGCAATTTTAGCATTCCAAGCTGAAATACAAAACCTAAAACTTGATATTCCAGCAGCCTATTACCAATTTGGTGAGTTTTTAACTACTAGTTAATACTTCTATCTGTCCTACATCATCACCAGTGTTGACTTGTAGGCAAAAGATATCTGGAACTTATCCTAGCTAACAGACATTCATATCAAATAGTGGAAGTACCAGAAATAAGAGAAAAAATCTGGATCTTAGTGGAAATATGGGAAATAAGGCAACAAATTTGGATCTTAGTAGGGGTAGCACAATAAGTCAATCATGAAAGGGCAAAGAACATGCAAAGGTAATATTTAGACATATACAACAGATATACATAGTAAATGGGAAGAACAAAGCAGCAGATTGTTTGTCAGATATCTTTAAAATATTCATAATTCGTAATTAGCATCTTGGAAATGAAGTCATGCTGTGATCAACAAATGATTAAGACATTCCAAGAAAAAAATCAAAGCGGATTTACAATTTATCAAAGCAACTTCTGCAAATAAGAAGAAATGGAATTTGTATACATCTCTGATTTTGAGCCAGAAATTATATACTGTTCAATATGCATGCAAGAGTTAACCATTAAAGAATATTTACCTGGATGGAAAGCCAGATAGCTTCCATGACCATAATGTCCTCAAGATCCAGATCAAATTCCTCATCCCTGCAACTTTAGGTATTAGATATATCTTCACATTCAAGACAATGATCTTGTTAATAAACACCCAAGATAAGCATGTAACTATTAATTCACATTTATTCCAAAAATACCACAAATTATATTGTGCAGCTGGGAACCTGGTGAAAGCTATGTTAAAAAACAGAAAAGAAACAAATAAAACTTGATCTTGCCCCAAACTAAACACCTAAACTATTTACTGGGTTTATTAGATTATGTCTTCTCAACTAGATTTCCCAAGTTATCTACTTTAAGCCATGTAACACACAACTTTCATCGACATTTTTATCAATGGGACTACATAATTGTAGATAGAAGTCAGTGAGAAACCTTATGTCATTAAATGATCAGAAAAAGAAGTGAATTCATGATTATGACATATTTAAGCAGGAAGATTGAGGCTGTAATCTAAACATTTAGAAGAGGGTGGAACTTTGATGCTAGTTATACAGCAAGTCACTGGTAATGCTTTCCAAGGAACCAAACCTCAAACAGTGGCAGCATAGAGATTTAACATATATAATTAGCTGAAATTTGTGAAGATGTCCTAAGTGGAGGCCCTTGATATTTTTTAGGATGTTAACATAACACCATTCACTCACAAAAGAAACAAAAACAAGACAAAAGAGTATTTCACAGTATGTCAATTTGAAGTTGTTTATAAACCAGATCGTGCAAAGCGGAAAGATCACCACAGTATAACCTCTATCCGTCATCTAACATATGAAAATACAAATTGGAAACCACATTACACCTGTTGGTTCTAGATGGAAGTGGATATCTAATTGGGGGATGTGCAGACACAACTTCGGTGTTTTCAACTTGAAACCTACGAGATGGAACTGCAAAAATGAAAAATAGTAGTAAATTTTCCAAAAAAAAACCATAGGTCAAGAATAAAACCTAAGTTCAAATTAGAAATTCAATACATTACCTGCAGATGAGCCACGATGAACCTCTTCTGGGGCAATATTATTGCTTGACGAACTTACTTCTAGTCTTTTCTGCATTCTCTCTTCTTCCTCCTGAAGTTCTTGCTGCTGTATCCTGATTTTTGCCTCTATAACACGTTGCTCTTCCTACAAAATATACAGCAGATATCTCCACTATTACAACTTACATTTAGAAAGTATGATAACACATCTTCACATAACCAAAACAATCCGTGCTAGACAATTCTTACAATTTGCTCCAAGCCCTTTTCCTCCTTTGTTTTCACACCTCGATATTCAACAGCATAGTTTGACATTTTGCAAAAAGGGCATCTTATTATGTTAACGACAGCAAATGTAGCATTTGGCTTCACATTGATGTGTGTGGTATGTATGAGAGGGAGATAGAGAGCACAAAAAAATCAAAATTTCCATAGGATACAGTGTAGGGCGAGTTGAATTGGGATTTTTCATCTGCAGAAAACACTCTGATAAAAGAATACATAAGGAAAATGTTTGGAAAGTTATAACTATATAATTACCACCACTTATCAACCAATTACCTGTACATATGCCCTTCATGCAACATCTTGATCTGTTGAGGCTTGGGTAATACTAAGTAAAAAAAAACAAACAAACAAACAAATGGTTTGTCACAGAAAACCTCATTAGGTAAAGAATTGTATTACCATATAACCACAACTTTGAAATTAATTCTTTTCCATCTGAAAGACAAAAACGAATGAGAAAAGAATACACATCTCAAGAACTAGTTAAATTTTTTCAAAGAAAATTTAGATTTCTTTTTCTCTATTCTTAGTTTTCAAATCATCAACATAAGAATTGGTTCAATAAAAGTTTTAGGGAAGTAGATATACAAACCATAAAGCAAATTGGACATTCTTCATGATCATTACAGTGTTCCTCATCCCCAGGATAACATGGAGCCAGCTTCAATTCAAGAATGAGCTTTCTTAACTTCTTATGGTCCACATCTTTATGAATATAGAGCCCTTGAGGCCTTGTATACCTTTCGTCCACCACTTGTCGCTTCCTCCCCAGCTTATTACCCATTTAATACTTGCAACGGCACCCGTCTTCTCCTATCTTTTCTTCTTTTTATTACAAAAAAGGAAATCAACCACAAAAGAAAAATCAATGGGAACCTCCTTCCTCCTTTCTAAACATAATTGAATGCAACATATTTTAGCCAAAAAGCCCACAGATTCCACAATCAACCTCACATTGCTTAAAACTAGATAACAAGCAACCTGACATTGCCTAAAACACTAAGTGAGGAAAGCAACAAACATTTTGATCGAAGATGTGATTCATTACCAGCTCAATTAAGTCAACAATTCTCCCAGAAAAACAAGATCAAATAATCCTGCAAGAAACGGAATAAGTAATCCCTTACATCAGCAACAGCAACAACAACGAATTAACAGAAGATTAAAATATAATTCATCCAAAGATTAACGAATAAAAGGAAACGGTTAGCGAGTCACAATTAGGTTCCCACTGATACAAACAAAAACACCCCCCAGAAAGCCCTAACAAATAAAGGAACCGGAGAAATTAAACAATTGAAACTAGAAGAATACAAAGAACAAGAAAGGGTAATGAATTCGTAACCATTTCCAGGAACACGGTTAAAGAAACAAACAATCGTGTATCTGCAGACAATAAATCACTGAAAACTTCAATTTAAAAAAATTAAAATACGCAAACGCTCACATTTCGTAGAAACAAAGAGAAACAACTAGAAATTGAAAGAGAGAGAGAGAGAAACAAACCTTGAAGACTTGAAGCAATTGTAATTAAACAGAGAAGGAAAAAGCAGATCGAGAAATTTGCTAACAAGAAGGGGAACAGAATCAGAGCTTTCTCTGTTTACAGAAACAGTGAGGGAGGGAGAGAGAGAGAGAGAGACTTTCCGTCTTCACTTTTCTTTTGATCTTTCAGGTTAAGGTTTTAAATGGACAAAAATTGTTTATACGGATACAATGCGTGCCTGTATATATCTACGAGCAACTTATATTCTATTATATTATATCCATATATATATATATATATAACTTTTTGGGTGGTCGAACTCGAAGGTACTTTCTGGGCGTTTGACGTGGAGGGGGAAGCAAGGCACGAACCAAACGGTAGCGTAGAGGACGAGAAAAGAATAATGGATCTTCCTCACCTGACCCAGGGGTTCCTTAACCTTGGCGTTTATCAATCTGAAAATAAATAATTTATGCATCAGTTCAGTATCGTATCTGACTCGCTTTTCTAATCTAGAACTAGTTGTTGTGTTTTTTAATAATATAACATCAAAATATTATGTGATTAAAAGGTCAGGAGTTTAAATTATGCACCCTTATTTTTAATAAATTTATTATATATTGCATTTACTCAAGTTTTTTAGGTTGAATGATTTCTATAACTCTTTCACTTTATTTCATATATCTTTTTAAAATGTTACCAAGCAATCATTTAAATTTTTAAAGGAAAAAGAAAAAAATGATGGTTAGCCATAATCAAATCAGGATCAACATATCTTAATATGGATTATTATCTATAATATACCTTTTGAGTGATGGTCAACAAAAAGTTTGAGCCTATTGGCAAGTTACATAGGCAAGCTTATATGTATTATTGAGATAACTTTAAAGAAAATAATTGGTTATACTAGATTATGTGTAAGTGTTGAGCTATAAATGGATTTGCCTAATTCTATTCCTATGTTAAGACTAGGGGAAGATGACATTTTTTTTAGAATTCTATTAGGGTGTCATATCAATAGAAGTCAAACTTGAAGTAATATTGTAAACAATGGAGAGGTATCGGAGAATTCTAAAAAGAGATGACTGTGAACTTATGGGCCTTAATTATTAATCAACTATTCTCTTAACATCAATAATAATCAACAAACTTTAATATTGATCCATAATGGAGCATGAGTGGTCTCTATTGAGAAAGTTGCCCCTAATTTCAACAAAGAAATTCTTGGACTTTTTGAAATTGCTTTAGAGAAGTTAAATAGTCTTAAGTTAAAAAAATGATGACTTTTATACTACTCATATTCATACTAAGTGATCACCTCAGATTGAGTCTCTTTCTATTATGGTTCTCCTTTAGATTCACAAGAAGTACCCCTTATAACCCATCTAAGCTTTAAGATAAAGGAGAGGATATCTAAGGAGTTCAAGATTGACAATAGGAGGAAACCAAGAAGAAGAAATATATCTAAGGGATATAAAAACCAATCCCCTCTTATATGAATATAATTTCATGGAAGCAACTGGTAAAGTTGCACCTTTGTGACCATAGGGTCACAGGTTCAAGTCACGAAAACAACATTTTTATAAAATACAAAGGAAAGATTATGTATATTATGACCCTCCCTAGACTTTCGTAAAGCGAGGAGCTTTATGCACTGAGTACGTTGACTTTATTAATTTTCCTCAAAAGCTATATTCCTTAAAAGACTTTACTAATGAAACAAATATGTTTTGATAGGAATTTCGGAGTACAAGCTCAATTAGGATAGTTTGAGTAAGCTGAAACTTTAGGAAATCAATGGTCTCTCATATTAAAGCATCATCATCACCATTATGTACATATTGTGGTATTTTTTCAAGCATAATAAATGTCAACATCCTTCATGTCAATGACCAAATCATACATATCTTTATTATTTTTCTTTAGGAGAATATCACAATATATGTCTCCTTCATCTATGACTAAAAAAATTTCATTTAGGAGGAGCTCTCTTTAGGAAACAAATTATAATAATTCATTTTTCAAGTTGGGGCCCTTAGATGGGTGATTTCAATAGCACCCTTTGTAATTCAAAAGCTAAGGGTAATGTCTATCTCAAAAGTTTTAGGACTGTTTTTAAGGAATATGAGGACAAATTGAAAAGTATTGACCTAAAATATGAGAGGAACTTCTTTACATAGAGTAACAAACAAAGAACAAGATGGCATATTAAGGAAAAAATTAGACAAGGCTCTTATTAATGGAGATTAGTTAGCCATGTTTCCTGAGAGTAAAGCTCTTTTCACACACTTTTTTTTTTCAACCCATTCCCTGATAGTCATTTAAAACATGTTTTCAAA
>JANITW010000005.1:39920302-39931284 GCA_027564335.1 Erythroxylum williamsii
TCTATTAATTTTGATGATAATCAAATAATAATAATCTTAGAAATGTATAAATTGTTTTGATAAGTTTGTTAAGTGTGTAGAAAAAAGTAAGTAACACTTAGTCAACTCAGAAGGTGTTTGGTCAACACCAGACGAAACGCTACACAAGACGAAAGCACTACACAAGATGAAGTGCTATGCCAGACGAAGCGCTACTCCAGATGAAGCGCTACACTAGACGAAAGCGCAACACCAGACGAAAGTGCAACACCAGACGAAGCGCAACAATAGGCAAAGTGATATAATAGACGAAGCTAAATAACAGACGAAACATAATAACAAAAGAAGCATTATTCCAGATGATACAAAAAGAAGAAATTCTAGAACGTCAGACAGTTAGTTAGTTGAAGTTAGTTACAAGACTCAACTAATAACCGTTTCTAGAAGATTCAAGAAGTAGTTTTCAAGAAGACAGTTGGAGACTTAGGCTATAAATACTACTTTTAGTTGAAGACTAAGATAACGAATGTTTTTACATTAGCAAATATTCTGTATTCAAAGTGTGAAAGAAGTGAGCGAATACATCTATAACCTAAAGCTCAAAAATACTTTTCTTAGAAAAAGAAAGGAAGGCTAGAGCCTGGAGAGGCTAATACAGCTGATAAAGATTACTTTGTGAGAGAGACCTGTAGAGACTCTACAAGTGTAGAAAGATTACTTGTAAAGTTGAAAAGTATAGTGAAATCTCAGACTAACTCTGAGAACCAGACATAGCCCTAAGTTTAGGGTGAACCAGTATAAAATTGCAGTGTCTATTCTCTAACCCTTACTTTTAATTTTCTTATTGTTAGACGAAGTAGATAATATTACTTGTGATTGCATTACTTATCATCTTTAGCAAAGTGTTTTAGTAATCATTTGAATTTTTGTAAAGAAATTCAAGAAGTCTTAAAAGATTAATATTTTCAAAAAGATTACATAATTCACCCCCCTTCTTGTGTAGTTTACATATCATATCGGATTTCTATATTAATAAGTGATTTACTTCAATGCATTACGTTGTGTAAACAACTATCAAATGAATCTCCATGAATGATAAAATCTTCCATTAAAACCTCCATGATATATTTGACATAATATGAAAATTTTACTTACCATATACCTTTGAAAAGTGGTCATGTATTGAAGCTCCAAGTCGCATTTATTGATATGCAAAAGTTCCAAAAGGGGCACATTAAAGTCTTCTTTTCTTAATCCTCTTAAGTGATTGTAATCTAAAAGTAATATGAAAAATCATCTAAAAACAATAGGAAGCTCAACAACTAACCTTTTTAGCATCTAATTAATAAATGATACAGAAAATTGATCTTTTCAAGTTATAACATTTAACTTTCTATAATAATTACAAATAAATCACCCATTTTGAACTATGATGGACACCAATTCATTATTTGATTCCATATCATTGTGATGCCAATCTTTCTTAAAATAACTTAAACAGGGCTTGCTAACTTATTATATAAAGTTAGATAAATAACTCCTACTTGAAGAAGCTTTAAAATTCCTTCTTCACCTCCTCCATTATAATCGAATTTAGCCTCCTTTATGGTTGCATATCGCAAATTTGGTCATACAAATAAAAGAATTGATTCCTCTATATCGATTATGATCCATCTAATTGTTGTTTTATGATTTTCAACACTTGTAAGAAAATTTTCTATTGCTCATCATTTAATTTTCTAGAAATAATCGTAAGTAGGGTCTCTCCACCTCTAAGATACTTATATTTCAAATGGCCTAGGAGTAACTTTAATTATAGTAATGATGCCTATAAGATCGATGGTAGAAGTTTCTGATTATGTATTTCATATCAATATAAAGCCCCTTACCTATCAATTTCAGCTTCGCAAATTCATTTAAAACTACCACATATTCCTACAAGTTAGAGCTAAAATTTAATTTAATTTTCTTTTCAAAAGATGCTCACATGTGGCTATTTCCAACTCTTCTTTTTCTTCCAACTTAAACACATCCTACACTAATAAAACAATTACAAAGATAAGATAGTCAAGGTTAAGGTACTTCATTACATTATATATAATAAATTACACAAATTCCCAATAAATCAATATAAATCAACTGCATAAATAAGATAGTCAATATTAAGGTACCTATATCATATTTATTGAATTATGCAGAGTCCCCATAAAATTCTATAGTTAGTGTACCATATATGAACATCAATTTTTTATGATAGTTTTAAGAGATGGCCTTCCTAACAAAAACAAGTGATGATTGGTCGTTATTTTCCATGTCTAAAATATAAAAATAAGCAGAAAATAAATTAATAATTGACTTAAACAAAGACATATTTAATGATCCCATTAGGGTATGCATTAGATCGATCAGCTATCCAAAGCACGACACTAGTTTTTTTCTAAAGGTATAAGATTTAGACCATAATAGACGAAGTATGGCACAACCTTAGTGGATGATCCTAAATCTAGTATAACCTTTTCAATTATAATACCACCTATCATGCACAGGATGCAAAGCATACCTAGATCCCTACATTTTTTTAAAGAATTTTTTAAATGATTATTGAAACATTCTTTCCTACCTTAATTTTCTTAAATCTTTAAGACACTGCTTCCTTTTCACTATTAATTTCTTTTTCTTGGGAGTTTGCCACCATTTCCTTTTCTTTTTGTAATGTCGTATGCGGTGTCTTAGTTCAAAACTCTAACTCCTTTTCACTTGTTAAAACTTACATATGCATCCTCCTTTGGTTTTACCACCTTTTATGACGGTAACTTACTAAAATTTTATGCCTCTAAACGATTGATTGCAATAGCAATTTGAATCATCTGATTTTTCAATTTTAAATACTACTTATAATCACCTATTGAAATTTAATGTTAATAGCAAACTTTTAATGATGTTTCTTCAAGAGATATACCTAAATAAGAATTTTAAAAATTAGTCATTGGTTAGTAAATTAGTGCATTCACATATCGAAGGTTAGGATGGTCTATCCAATTATGGTTTTAGGTGTTTAAATATGGATTATAATTGCGTTAAGGGTTCTCAAAAAAAAACTTTTTCTATATTTTCTTGTTTCACTAAATCTTCTTAAAGAATTGACGAGATATGAGTTGGGTGTCCACCAACATAGTTCGTAAGTTTTTACTAATTCTATTTTTCCTACACCTAATTGGTGAAAAAAGAAGTTAGTTCGTCTAATCTTCTGTCAAAGGAAGAAATATTTACCTTATTTACATAACGAGATGAATGGTTTGGTCTAGTCCCAAATTTTTAGGACTTAGATACCATGTTGGCAATCAAGTCTTAGGCTGTTTTAGGTTTTTTTTTTAACTAACGCCCCACCCTAGTGGCATTAATCATATTTATATCAATTGCTAGAAGACTTTTGTAGAAATACTAAATAAGGAGTTGGTCACCAATTTGGTGATGGGAACAGCTTGAGTATAAATTTTTAAAATACTCCTAGTACGGGTACAAAGATTCTTTGTTATGTTATCTAATCCTGCAAATCTCCTTTATGATATTAGTAACAATTAAGGTTAGGAAAAACATCTCCAAAAATAATCTTTACATCTTGTTCCATATGATGATGCTTCTTATAGGGAAATAACATAATAAATCTTATACATCATCTTTTAAAGAAAATAGGAATGCTCACATTTTTATTTGCTCCTTGGTTACTCCATTTGGTTTCACACCTATACACACCATGTAAAACTCCTTTAATTGCTCATGAGGGTTGTAATGCCCCATATTAGGGGTTAAAATATTTTATTCTTTGAATATTTGAATATTTTCTTATTTGTGCATAAGCATTTTGGACACATACAATTATTGTGCATGCATTCATGACATTTTTTCCGTGTAAAATGGATTGATAAATGCGATTAAATTGTGAAAAAAAAACTCATTCAGAGACTATTGGCATTATTTTGGAATTTTTGGGAATTTTTGGAATTTTCTAGAAATTTTGGAATATCAAGAGAAATAGACCAATGGATTAATGACATGTAGCACTCTATGTGCATGACAAATGAATTATATGAAATGAGCCATGTGTCAAGTTGGTAGCAATGCATGTGGTAGTAACACAAGTGAGTACTTGTGTTGGAGAGGAAAAATCATAGAAGCCTCGTTGTTCTTCAGGTTATGTTGGTGTTCTTTGAAAAATCACTGAATCTTCTTCACCGAAACACTAGTTTTTGAATTCCTACATCAGTATTGTACTGTACAACACAAAGAAGTTGGTCCATCGGTTAGTTTGTCCTTCTCTCTCTAGTCTTGCTCCTCAACCATCACCAAAACCCTGGTGATTTTCAGAAAACAAGGTTAGTAAAGTTTTAGTTTTTTTTTATTTTTATGAATGATTTTGATGATATGTATTGTAAATAAGTACATGCATGAGTTGGATGATGTCTTATGTGTTAAGAATAAACACATGCATGAGTTATATAAGTTGAATGGTCTCAATGAAAGTGATGATGAGATGAGTTGATAATATTGTACAATGGAAAGGTGGAGGTGTAATACCGATTGCACGTAGCTTAAAGAGAAACTTAGTGAAGTAGAAAGGTTTCGGATGAGTTGAGTGGTTGTGATGAATGAGTGTTAATGAAACAAATGTAATAAGGATGAAAATACAGTAGAGAGAGAAAGCTGAAAATGATTTCAAGTGCATGCATCGGTTTTTAGTGTTTGAATATAGGTTTGAATTGTATGAGTTGTGATGATCTGAAATGGAAGTAGAAGAATTGGTTTTATTGTGTTATGTGTTCATTGAATAAGATGGAAGTGAGAAAATCTGGGAAAAAAATGAAAGAAGAAGAAGTTGATTAATGCAATAGAGTTCGCCGTCAACTCTTTTTAGTTCATCGCAGCTAACTCAAAGGAATTGTTTTCTGTAAAATTTTGTTGCGGAGAACTCAAGAGTTCACCGCAGCAAACCTTTAAGAGAAGGTCGTAAAATTTTGTTATTTGGAAAGTTCGCCGCGGTGAAGTTTCCTAACAACTTGAATACACTTTGGTATTTTAGACATAACTTTTTTTGTAGTTACTCGAATGGAGTGATTTTTAATTTGGAGTAAATTAGAGAATTAGGCTACAAATTGTATGAAGAGATTAAATTCTAATTCTACCTATAATAAATTCATAATTTGATTGGAAGTTGAGATAAGAATTTTGATGAAACTCAAGAATAGCCTAAAATCTTTTGAGTATAACTTTCAGTATACTAAACCAAATTGGACAAAATTAGTATCAATGGAAACCTAAGAAAAAGAGGGACAACTTTCTAGAAGGAAGCATTACCTAATTACCTCAAATACTTAATGAGACTAATTGAGAAAGTTGGACTCAAAAGTTGAGTGTAAAATAAATCTAGATTGAGAAATTTAATATGGTTTCTCTTGATTTTGATTGATAATATGACAAGATTAAGGATAAGAAACCCGAATTTTTTATGAACATGCATTATACATATTCAGTATACATGAATGTGCATAATTGAATTTATAATTGTGCACAATAGTAATATGTGCTTGTATTAATGCTATAGAGGAATGCATCGAGCGATCGATTCCAGATATTGTCCAGGCGTCGAGACAATAGGCAATAAGGGAGATTTTTGTAAGTAATCTTGGATGGTATTTTGTGTAAGTAATTTTAGATGGTAATTTTTGTAAGTAATTTAGATGGTAACTTTTGTGAGTAACCTAAGATGGTCTCACCTTGATTTGTTTTTCTTATTACTGAATTGAATTTGATATTGATGAATGTGTACTGAATTGTGTACTGATTCCAGACATGAAGGTCCGAGGTATTGATTGATGAATGAGATATTGAAGTGCTACTTACATGTTAATACGATTGACTAATTACTTGGCATTAAATGTCTGAAAGGATTTTATTTTGTTTTAAAACTGTTAAGTCCTAGTTGTTAGTAAATAGGCATGCCTAGAAGGGTCCGCAGATGTTCTTGTATTGACGCTTTGGTGTCTCCTGTATTGACGCTTCGGTGTCTCTTATATTGACGCTTCGGTGTCTCCTATACTGATGCTTCGGTGTCTCCTGTACTGACGCTCTGGTGTCTCCTGTATTGACGCTTCGATGTCTCCTGTACTGAAACTTTGGTGTCTTCTGTATTGACGCTTCGGTGTCTCCTGTACTGACACTTCGGTGTCTCTTGTATTGATGCTTCTGTGTCTCCTATACTGACACTTCGGTGTCTCTTGTATTGATGCTTTGGTGTCTCCTGAATTGACACTTCGGTGCCTCCTGATATCGAGAAATATGTCCCTCCTGCTGATACCAATTATGGTATCTCTTGTTTAAGTCCCGTTACCCGCTTCTATAAATGAATTTAATAGTCATATGATTTTGTATTCTGATTTCTGCTTAACTCTGTTATAAACAAGAAATTGTGTTCTGATTATGAAGGGTTTATACTCTCCTGTGAGACTCAATTTTGTTTTCTGTACAATCTGTTTGAGATCCAATATTATATGTTTGAATTTTTTGTTTCGATAAACTATTATTGCATGCTTCTAATATATCATGAATGTGTATAATTAATTGTCAATTTATGCATAGATTAGTTATTACTCACTAAGCTATATGCTTAGCACGGTGGATTTGCCCTGTGTAGGTTCACAGAGAAGGACATAAGGACTGGGACAAGTCAACTGCAATGACCAATAGAGAGTTGGAGTCTTGTTTTGTTAAAATTGTATTTTTTTTTGGAGTTTGTTTTTGGCTTGTCTTTGATGTATATGACTTTGGATTTATTTGAAGTTTTGTAATAACCTTAATTCAGGCTAGTTTATGAAATTATGATGAATGTTTTGTATGTTTTAGTTTTGTCTCAATTCTGTATGCATGTATGTTATGTTGTCTATGTGGCGTCCTGTATCCTCCTAGGGGGTATTTGGGCATCACACGCCATATAGGCTGGGAGACACAAGAGCAGGTTAGGATAGTGCAATAAGTTCAGGAGTTCATTAATGTCAGTGTTTGACCTTGATTATTTAAGATCGTGGAGCTCTCCTACTAGGAGTTGACTCTAGAAGTGCTCTCCACTTTCTTCATGGAGAAGGGACGCCACAAGGAGGACAGGCTAAACGCCATCCAATTTCTGCCATTCTGGAGATGATCCGAATGAGCTATTTGAACTTCTTAGTCATTATAGGCCTATACGATGTAGACTTTGTCAAGACGTGAGAGTATATAGACTTACAAATAGACTTTTCGTACAAGATGTCCTCTTGATAGTTCTGGGACATCATCAGCAATGACAGTGACTATGACCTTGAGCAAGTTTTATATTTAACAAAACCCTCAATACACCACAAGTATATACATAGTATTTTGTAGCATATAAGGTTATCGTTCCCACGAGGACTTAGATAAAACAATTTGAACCTAACTTTTTCTAAGGTATTAAGAATATGATTTGAATGAAAATAATAAAAGAAATTAAGACAATTAATAAAACCAAGCAAATAAGCAATTAACAAGTGAGCTGCCAAATTAATTTAGGGTTGATCAAGGATGAATGCTTAAAACTTATTCTTCCTTTATTTTGTTTATATCAAAGTCATAAAATAAAATCAAAATAAACCCTCATCTAAAATTTAGAAACTTTTAAACATGTTTAACATCTTGGAAATCTAATTACATATCAATAATAAAGAAAGAAACAAGGGAAAAATAATAAAAACCATAATTGCTACTTGATCTAAAAAGAGGGAATTTCCTGATGTTGTTCTTGATATCCCACCTTGATCTAATTTGATCCAATGGCTACTGCATTTTTTAGTGTTTTTAACATTTTTAAATAGTGTATTAGAGTTCTGGTGGTGGAACTAGGGTTTTTCCTACTTTTATCAGCTCCAAAATTGCCCACAAACCCTAAAGTAAATGAAGAAACTTGCATGGGGAAAGTGCCTATCATGATTGTGACATGAGAGTCATGATCATGACTCTGGAAAATTTCTTTCTTTCACTCTATACACTTCCAACATCCTTGTTCTTCAATTATTTGATTTTCAACACTAGCAAACACATCAAACACCTTAAGAAACATAAAATTAAGATTGAAATCATACTCTAAACTACACAAATACTTAGAATATAAACAAACACTCACAATGACATAATTCTAAGCCTATACATATGATAATAATCTAATAAACACCTTAAAACACATTAAAATACTTATCAAAACATAGTATAAATTATACTTATCATAACCCAAGCAGATCTAAGGCTTCGTCACTGCGACACTTGGGGCTCTGATACATATATGGTTTCTTGAGCCATACTTTAAGCAAGCAGGAGGATAGCCATGACATCGTCAATAACTTAGATGTTTATCAACACGGGTGCTATATGGTACCATATTCAACACTGGTGCTATTTGAAAGCTTTGCAGATGTTGCAGGATGTCTCTAGGCTTAAGTTTAATCCAAGTAAGAGTTAGTTTATCTTTCTTGACAAAATTATGAAAATTTGATGATAATGATAGTAGATGCTGGAATCAAAGTACGCCAACTACCTCTCACTTATTTGGGTGTCCCTATTTATACAAAGAAGATTAAGGAAGTTGATTGTAGACCTTTTATTGAAAAAGTCACTAGAAGACTCTGTCAATGGAATAACAGATTCTTGTCATCCAGAGGCAAAGTACAGTTGACCATCTCCACTCTTATTAATTTGCATATCTACTGGTTATCACATCTAGCTATTCTCAAAAGATTCCTGAAGAAAATTAATATAAGTACTAGAGACTTCATCTAGAATGAATAAATTTCTAGTGGGGAAAAACTATTCAAAGTTAAATAGAGTGTCTTATGTCTTCCTAAGTAGTATAGAGGGTCGGAAATAAACTAAACTAGTAGAATGAGCAAAATTTAGCTAGAAAAGAGACAGTGGAAGTTATGTTGGGACAAAGAAAGTCTTTAGGTAAGATGGGTCCATATGTCTCACATTAAACAAAAAAATATTTAGTCTTTCACCTAAACTACTTTGTAGTCTTACACTTTTCAATAAATCTTATATATGAGATCCTTTATGCATCTTTATATCAAACATCAGGTTAGTAATGGGAAGAACACAACTTTCTGGTATGATTATTAGCATGATTTAGGGCCTTTATGTAACACTAATCTTTTTACAACCTTAAGACGATCTATCCTTAAAGATAATAAAGTCCAAACTCTGATCTGGAATAACAAGTGGCATTGGTTATTCCATATATGTAGAGAAGTCAGTTCTATTGTTGAGCAATGGCCTTCATATCTTCCAAGTGCACAAGAAGATAAGTTCATATAGGAATTACATAAGTCTCACAAATTTGCAACTCATGCAAAGAAGTGTTGTTAGGACCTATGGTGTTGGACTCGAACTTTTCCTAGAAGTTGGAACTATTAAATGAGAAGTTGTTAGTGATTTGTTATGAGTAAAGAAAAAGGAGAGTTTTCGAATTTGAAATGATATACAAGATTTAGGTAGTGAATGTAGTAAGTTGATGATGAGTGGGTATATATGTGTATGTTCTGTTATTAATGTTCATGATCAATCATGAGCTATAATTTTCTTATGGATGATATTGAGTTTAAATGGAAGTTGAGAGGAAGAATAGTGATTGAGCATGAAAGTTGATAATGTAGAAAAACAATAGAGCATGAATAGGTTGACTATGAATTCTTGGATTTTGATGATTTTTAACTAAACTTGTATATTTAAGGGTACTATGAAATTTATGATGAATAAGTTGGTAGAAATGGAGTGGAAATGACTAGAAAAAAAAGTGTTGGATTTTGAAAAGTGGAAGTCTGAAAATTTTCTGAGAATGAATAGTGGAGAGTTAGATTTTTAGATCTGAAACTTCTGTAATTTTTCTGTGTTGATCTAGAAAGATTTTGATAAATTTGTCTTCATAAAAGTTGTCGCTGTCTTTCTGGCTTTCTAACACCATAAAGTATGACATTTTTTGATATCGGGGCTGGAAGTTATGATCATTTCAAGTTTGGATGTTGTTTAGGGTGAACTTTCGGGACAACCACTTTGATTGAAATTTTGACCCTTATAGAGGCAGAAATTGTTTTTTAGATTCTTCATAAAAGTTGTAAAGCTTTCTTTTAGCTTTTCATTGATACCAAATTTGTAAAATTTAGAGTACTGGATCAAAAGTTATAGAGTTTAGAAGTTAGGTAGTCGGAGAAAGAAGGACTAGGATTTTTGAGGTGTTGGATTTCTAAGACATTCCTCTACCTCTCCATAAATATTTGAAGGTTTTGATAATAATTTGAAAAAGATTGATTGAATCAAAGAGAGAGGATTGGTTAAAAGAGTATGAGTTGGACATTTTTCTGAGCATGCTGCTGTAATTTGGTAATCCCTTAATCTGTAGAGATCTAATTTTTATGGTTCTTATTTTTAACTAAATTAGAGACATGGAGCTACAAATTACCTGAAGGAATCGAATTTCAATTCAGTCCCTAAGACTTTCAATTTCTGGAGTAAAGTTGGGTATAGTGTACAGTCTCGGTTTAGTAACAGTCCGAAAGTGTTTTGGCAATAACTTTTGCTCTATTCATACAAATGAGATGATTCTTAATTTGAATTAAAATAGAGAGATAAGGCTACAAATTATCTAATAAAATTGAGTTTTAATTCAGTCTCTAAGAGTATCAATTTTCGGATAGAAGTCAAGCGCAGGATAATATTTAAGTATAAGAACAGTCCGAAAATGTTTGGGGTATAACTTTTGGACTATTGAATCAAATTGAATGATTTTGATGTCTTTGGAAAATTTAGATAATGAGGAACATTTTCCTAGGAAGAAGTGTTATCAAATTCCTTCAATTACATAATTAGAAACATGTCTTGTTTTTGGAAGAAGTTAAGCATGACTTAAATGAATTTTGTGGGCTTGCTAGATTAATTATTTGATTTGGAGT
>JANITW010000005.1:40222602-40234432 GCA_027564335.1 Erythroxylum williamsii
AAATTGGGAATTGAAAGAACTCGGTATGAGGAACCAATTTAAGCACAAAAATCATCAATTAAGAGTCAACACATGCAGAAGTAGCTATAAAAATGCAGCCAATTCATAGTATAAACTTGGCTCAATCAGGTTCAAAACAATAAAAAGGTCTTTAATGAAAAATAAGGTCAAGGTTAATATGTGGGTAAAATCAATGAAAAAGATTAAGGCTTAACTTGGTTATTCCTAAAGGATAAATTATTGTTAAGGTAGTTTTTAAGGAATAATTTAAGACAAATTGTTGAATCTAAATGGCTTCTTTATGTCAATGCTTCTAATTTAACAAATATGATCTCAATATGTATAATAAAAGTTTTAGAATTATTCTACTATTCACTATAATTTACATGAAAGAAATAAAATAGCTTTAAATTTTGAAACTTTCACTCTTCTACTATTCATGATAACATACATGAAAGAAATAAAAGAATGGTATATATGTGTGTACATAAAATGCAATTTTTTTTCAATTTGATAATGAATACTAAAAATATGACTTATAAAAGTAATTTTATTCTATCATCCTTTTGCATACCAATTTAACTCAATATTCAATAATGAAATAGAGTATCGATGGCAGATTTCAATTAAGTCAAGACATTAGTTCATAAAGTATTATAATTAGGATTATAATAAGCTTATAGAATTTGTTAAAAATCATGAATCACTTCCTGACACTTAATGTTGTATATTGTCCCCAATGTACCCAATGTAAGTATATATAATAAGTGAGAAGGGTTAGTGGTACTTTCATAATTATGATGATTTTTTTTATTTTTGCTTCATCCAATTTTAGATTACATCCTTGCAAAATATAAGAAAAAAAGGATAAAATAACAAATAACACAAAATAATTAAAAATAGAAAATGAAATAACATAATAAAATTGCAGCTTAACTCTTAGGTTGCCTCCTAAGTAACGCTTGCTTAATGTCTTTAGATTGAAGTACTTTGTATACTCAAGGTGGCTTAGTTAAATTGATTTTTTTCACTATTATTTTCAAGCTCACCTCTAAGATATAACTTCACTCGATGGCCATTAACCATAAAAGTACCTGTGTATGGATGACTCACCTCAATTACACTATATGGAAATAATTTCTCCACAATGAATGGTCCAGACCATCTAGATTTAAGCTTACTAGGAAATAATCTTAGGCAAGATTATACAAAAGAACTTGATCTCCTTTCTTAAATTCTCAGGATTGCTTAATCGTTCAATCGTGGTAACCTTTGACTCTTTTCTTATAGATTTTAGAATTTTCATAAGCCATCTGTTGTCATTCATCTAGTTCATTAGGTTGGAAGGTTCTCACTCTTAAGTTTAATAGCCTAATTTGCCTTATGTTCCAATTCAATAGGTAGATGACATGTTTTACCATAAACAGCCTATAGGATGTAGTGTCAATAGATGTCTTGTGCACTATCCCATAGGCTTATAGAGCATCATCTACTTTAATTGACCAGTCCTTTGATGCTTTACAGTCCTCTCCAAAATTCATTTTAAATCCCTATTGGATACCTCAACTTGGACACTAGTTTGAGGATGATATGGGTGGAAATTCTATGATTAATTCCATAACTTTTAAACACTTTTTAAAACTACGGATTACAAATATGAGTACACCTATCACTAATAATCACCCTCGGTGTGTCGAAACTGGAAAATAAACCATTAAGGAATTTTATGATAACCTAGCATCATTTGTGGGTAAAGCTTGCGCTTCCACCCATTTAGAAGCAAAATCAACAGCTACTAAGAGATATCTATTACCAAATGGACTTGGAAATGGATCTATGAAATCAATCCCCAAAATATCAAATGTTTCACAAATAAGAATGAAATTTTAGGTAATCCATCCCAAAGAGAGACATTACCTGATCTTTGGCATCTATCATATGAAACTACATACCTTTAGGAATCTTTAAAAATTGACGACCAATAAAAACCTAGCTCTAAGATCTTCTCAGTAGTCTTATTTACACTATGGTGCCCTCTAGTGGGTCCAACATGATAGTGTTGTAGAATCATCTACCTTAAGAGTGAGGAACACATCTCCTTACTATTTGTTTTGCATATGCACAAAATAGATATGGATCTTTCTAGAAATAGCCTTGCAAATCAATAAAGAATTTCTTTTTTTGTTGATAAGACAAACCTTCCTAAAAGACCATAGCTATAAGATAATTTGCAATATCTATAAACTAAGAGGTTTTAGCTTCACTTACCTCCTCTATATTATAGAGGCATTCTTTTGGGAAGACATCGTCAATGCCATCTTTGTTTAGTTCTTCCAAATTTGGATTTTCCAGGTAAGAGCTAAAGAGTTTACTACTAGGTTTTTTAGTCCCTTTCTTATTTTTGATCTCTAAAGCAAATTCTTGCAATAGTAGAATCCATCTAATTAAACAAGGTTTTCATCAAATTTATTCATTAAGTATTTCGGTGCTGAATGGTTGTTATACATAATAACTTCAGACAATACTAAATAAGTTCAATTTTTATCAAACATAAAAACCAGAGGTAATAACTCCTTTTTTGTCATCCTGTAATTCTTTTGAGCATCCATCAAAGTCTTGCTAGCGTAGTAGAGTAGTATAAAGTGTTTTTCCTTTTGTTGTCTAAGTACTTCACCTATTGCAAAGTCATTTTCCTCACACATTAGCTCAAAAGATAGATTCCAATTTAGTGCAACCATAATTGGGGCCTTAGTCAACTTTCTTTTAGAATATTAAAAGCAACTAAACATTCATTTGTAAATGTAAAAGGTTTGTCCTTTTCTAATAACTCGGCTATAGGCTTAGCAATTTTCAAAAAGTCTTTAATAAATCTTCTATAAAAGCATACATGAACTAAGAAACTTCTTATTAACTTAATCGAAGAAAGGGGTGGTAGCTTCTTTATGACTTCAATTTTGGTCTTATCTACCTCAATTTCCCAATAAGAAATTTCATAGCCTAGGACTATAACTTTTGTACTATAAAGTGACATTTTTGTAATTTAACACCATATTTGTCTTCTCATAACTTTCTAACACTTTTTCGAAATTATAGAGGCATAAATCAAAAGAGTCAAAAAAATGGAACAATCGTCCATAAATACCTCCATTATGTCCTTAACTAGATCTTCAAAGATGGCCATAAGGTGTTGTGCCTAAAAAGCTCTTAAAATTACCTAGCCATCCTACTTGCAAGTATACAAGGTAGTTGTAGTGATTACTCAGGGTCATCTCCCATAGAGATGAAATTGGTTAACCAAAATTAATTTTGGACAAAAAATAAAAATAAATGCAATCATAAACACTTTATCCCAAATTATTAAGTGAAAGCTTTAAAGAAAGTCATAAAATTAGAATGAAAATTAAATGACTCAATTGGAAGTAAAGACAAATAGATTAATCGAGATGAAAGGTCTTGAGAATTAATTTCACTAATTTAATATCCTATGCATGATTAAGGGATAATGATTGGAAAGTTGTCTTACAAAAATTAACAGTTGGGTTCTAAATCAACTCCAATATTGAACCAACCTAACTTTCGTATTCAACCATTTATCATCTAAATTAATTATGGAAGCCCGACTACTAATTACTGCTTAAGTTAATACATTTCTAATTCTTAACCTAAGCGTCTATAGTTTATCGTTCTATATTAAACTTCTCATCTCAATCCTTAGTTTAATGCCAAATTGATGCAAAGTTTGATCATGCAATTACATCCATTCAGCTCAAAAACTATAGCAAACATAAGACAATAATATATTCACTAAATCATGCATATTTGACTAAGATAGCTACATTAATCCTCAAGAAAAAGAGATCAATCCATTATAACATAAATGTAGTTCATCATTCTCAAATACTTCAATCCTATATTCAACAATAACAAAAGTATTAAAGAAATAAAATAGTGAACAGCAAATGGACTATCAATCTTTAACAAAGAAAATAGGTTCAACAAATGAGTTCAACATAAATGTTTCGCAACACAGTAGTAGGTCTCTTGAATGATGAAGCTAGTGGTAGATCTCCAATCAAACTCCACCTCTCTAGCATTGGCTCTCACCCTCTGCATCTACTTTGAGCTCACTTTCTCTACTACTTTTCTCTCTTCCTCCTCTGTTTCTCTTCTTTTCTCTCTCAGGTAAAGCTTTGTTTCTTTTCTTTGCCTCCCTTTCTATCTCCCTATTTGCCTCTTCCAAGTGTCTATTTGTAAAGAGTGAAGAATGAATGAAAAATGTCCCATTTGCTACCACCCTCTCCTTTTATTTGTAGTATACTCTTAGGTCTAGGGTTTCATGCTCTCAACCTCTGCAGCCGCCATGTGAACATGAAGGGAAGGAAATGAAGCAGTTTGTAAGTCGTGACCGTAACTCACATATGCATAATTGTGCGTGTAAGTTATGGTTGTGACTTAACTTTCACAACCATGCAAGTGCAAGACACAATCATGACTTAACTTACTTGAACGTGACATGGTCATTATAGGTCGATATATGTAACTCTATAATGACCATTTTCATGGGCAATTCTTCTTGTTTAAGTTTATGCCACATTCACAAATTAATCCAATTAAGATTCACGCAACTTCTACACCGATTTCACTCAATTCATATCAAATTTGAATTAAATCACATCCAATTTTGGCATATGAAACAAGTAAAATAAAACAGAATTCAACACATCATCATGCACCTTTAAAATGTAACAGGTACATTACATAACCCAAAAGGCATCTTCGTATAGGTGAACATACCTTAGGGAACGGTGAACATTGTCTTCTCATGACTTTAAGAGCAACCGGGATTTGAAGATAGCCCGAAAGTCCATCCAAGAAGCAATAGTATATATGTCCCATCAGTCATTCCAATATTTAATCTATGAAGGGCAAAGGGAAGTGGTCCTTTATCATTTCATCATTCAACTTTCTATGATTGATGCGTTGCGTTTTGATCTTGCATCACATACATCAAAATTAGAAAACGATAGTGAAAATATAAAACAAAACTAAAAAAGCCAAGAACTTTTAAGTGCCATTAAATGTAATTTTACCAAAACATTAACTTACAATGTGTACCTTGCAATCTCCCTCATTCTTTGTTTTCTTCACCTCTTTGGGTTATCATAAACCATAACAACCAAAGGAGGAAGTCTCTAATGATATCCAAGTGAAGAGTGAAGCTTGAAACCTCTTTAGAAGAATGGCTAGGACAAACACAAAGTGCTAGCTTTGTGATGTATTCTTTGAGAGAATGTTTGTAAAGAGCGAGAGAAGATGATGAATACTTCACCAAAAAGTCTCTTGTTTTTATATGACTCTTGCACAAAAATTGATATTTCTTACACCTTTTGGCCTTCCTTAACCCCTAACGTAAATAGAGAGTTAGTGGGAATTAAGTGGCTTTTAATCCCACTTAATTTAACATCAAACTTCCAACCCTTCTTTAAAGGGTAATTTTTTCATCTTGCTTATTAAAGTTTAATTTGTCATCTTGCTTATTAAATGGTAATTTTGTCATCTTACCCAATAAGCAAGATTAATATGTGTCATATGATTCACAATCAAATGACCCTAAACTACCACACTTGTATAGCTTATTCATGCATCTCTCATATCTTGGATCCCCATCCAAAACTATTTTCCTCATTCTTCGCATCTTCAATGCATGTGACCCATTAGGTTTCTAGGTCTGTTGACCACTTGAATTAACACTTGATTCAAGCAAGTCATGAGCAGTATCTAGCAACACATCATAACCCCCAATTGATCAGAAAGTAAGTGGTTTGACTACTAACCCCTTCTATAGATGATGTTACTATGCAATTCATCCTTTCACCATCTATACCACACTTGGTTCAGAGTATGGTTAAAGTGTCAACTCCCACTAGACTAACAATGTCACATCTAGCCCAAGTGATCTGATCAAAGGAAAGGTTTAAGGTTTAGAGGTTTAACTGATAGTAAACCGCTATAAAACTGATATATAATAAATAAGAAGTAAAACTTATAAGAATAAATAAAAATAAACAATTAAGGTTTCTATTGTATTTTTTATTTTTAATAAATTTATTAATGCATATAATTTTAATAATATAAATATTTATTTGATAATGATCTTATGAGCTCAATACCGTAATTAAAAAAGATTAAAGGTTAATTTTATAGTAATTTTAATATGTTAAATAGATATTGTGAAATCAAATAAAATTTATTCAAATTTTAATATAAGGAAAATAGTGATAACTTCCTAATCGTCTAATTTTACACGTATTAATTACGCGTCTCTAACAAATAAACCATGAAAACCATACGGTACTCACCTAAGCATTTTAATGGTGGCCGAAACTTCAAGCTTCGGGGACAAGGCATCTAGTAGTAGAAACCGTAACTCCCTGGAATTCTCATCATGCACGTAGTTGAGCAAAAATCCATCATCTTTTGTTGTACAATCAATTACCTGTTTGATAATATTAGTATTATTTGGTTGTTTTGGAACGAAGTATGGCTCTCCTCCATAGCAACTAGGTTCATATACCTTTTCGAGACTTCACATCCATTTTTCAAGTCAATCTTCACAATACCTGACATCTTTGGGGCTTTCTCAGCGATTCCTTGATATGCATAGCGAGTTTTCTTCCCAACGTAAGAAGAATTGATGCATGGAAGCTCCAAGCTTTTTAAAGATAGAACTAAGATTTTTAAACCGAACCGAACCTGACCGTCCAGTCCGAGTGAAAAAGTTTGAACCGATCAGTTTTATTATGTGAAACCAAACCGGACCACTGACCAGTTCAAACTTTTTTTGATCGGACTGGACTGTTCGGTATAATTTTTAAAATCTTGATTAAATCTCCTCTTCTTATCTATTCTCCTCATTTGGAAAGTACAAGGGTTCAATAGTCTCAAAAAGCACTAGGTAATTAGAGACTAACTTTATGAAATAAAACTTATGCTAATATGTGTTTTGGAGAGAAAACTTAAAGATGATAAATACAAGAAGTCAGACTTTCTGAGTAAATATTGTTAAATCATTACTAATCATCAATCACATTATAATTGTAGAATAGTGATTACTTATGATCCAAATTAAATTGAAGTCTCATAAACTATGATTAAGTATCAACTCATCCACCTTTCAACGAAGCTTTTTCATGAGAAAACTATAATACAAGTTACTTTTGTGGATCCCATAAATCGTGATTTTCAAAGATGCTCTCCACGGGAGAATTTGAAGGAGATTCATACATCTATTAATTCACCATAGAAAATCTTAGGATAATTTAATAACACTATCTTACAATCAGAAGCTGAAGGTAACATTAGCTAACAAACTACAATATTGATTCAATAGATTATGCAAATTATAGAAGTTACTTACTAAACACTTGATTGATTTCAAACTTTAAAGTACAACTTACTATCAGGCCAACCCTGAGCAAGGGCAGGAAGGGTCCACTCTCATAAAGAACAAAATAGAGCTCAATCTTGATACTTATAAAGAATAATGAGATAATAAAGTCCTCTTTTAACCCTCGTAAAGAACAAAATGAGGAAATCTATAGAATAAAGATTGGAAGCATAACTTTGTAACCTTTTATGATTTAATTTCGATTCACAAGTCACATTATTAGTATTTAAGAGAGAATCTTATGCAGTTGACAAAAACTATATGAGAGTTGGAACAGCAGTGAAAGTTACCAACCATATGGAAAGGAAGAATATTGTCCTTACTATCCACTAAACCTATGGAGTAGACATGGAATCTTTTGCTGCCATCTACTAAGCCTCGTTACTTGTTTTCACCATTTAATAACAAATTTCAAAAACCAAACACATGAAAATAGTTTAAAAATTGTTCAAACAATCGATTTTGCTAAAACATACAAGTTGAATTCATTTTAACATCATTAAAATGCATTATATTATATAGTTCCAAGAAAATGACCTCACTTCAACATTAAAACAAACAAATAAAGAAAAGGGAAAATTCTGCAATTGCAGAAGATACGCTCTCAAACTAATTTGCCAGCACTTTATCAAATTCGCCCTCTGGTTCCTTCAACCTAGATTTCATGGCCCTAAGCTTCACTGCAAGAAACCAAAAAGTTCAAAAATCCAAACTTACTCAAAATCCAAGAACTGATAATTCAGCAATTGAAGCTAATAATGCTCAAGCCTATGGCTAGATCAATGTAGAGAACCCTAGTCCAAAAGAGATGAACCTAATTTCGAGCAGCTTGAGTCTTGAAGACTTAACAAATGAAGTTGTGAATGTTACTATTTGGCACCTTTTCATCTATCCCACATCGTGAGTTTATGTGTTTGGGGGGAGCTTGGTAGTTAAAAAAAGAAGCTCTCCCCTCCTATTGTAATTATCTCAAATTTGTATCTCTTCTCCCACATTAAATAAAAGTAGGCTATTTGAGTGGTGTTTCAGAGGCATAGACATAATTGGCCGAACTCTGTTATCAAATTTTTCTAAGTGCGTCCTTTCCTTATTTTTTTATATTTTGCATTTGTTGTCTTGTTCTTTTTCAAGTTGTAGTATGGTATTCAATATTATTTGTTGGGTATATTTGTAGTATTGTGTTCAATTTATTTGGGTGTATTTACTATTCTTGCGTGTACATGGGTTAGGTTGTGATAAATACACCGTACACGTAATTTCTGTCTAAGAGGTCGAGTTTTAAGTGAGACCGTTTGTGACCACTCTGTCCTTTCCTGGGACTTTACGTGGAGTGATAATATTGTCTAGGAGGTCATTGTGATCTTTCCTAGGTATTACCGAATTGGTTCACTTCACTAGTTGTTTAATTTAGAGGAAAAATTACCTGATATTCCTAACAAGTGGTATTAGAGCCTTGGTTTGTTTGCAATTTTTGTTATATTGGATATAATATTTTGAGTCTGTAATGGCACATAGTCATCAAGAAACACCAGGGACATCCTTGTCATCATGGTTGAGGATTCTATTATCAAGTTTGAAATTGGTGGTGGAGATATTTGACGATACTGGCCATTTCGGCATGTGGCAAGGGGGGTTTTGGACTCCCTTTTCCAGTAGGGTCTTGACATTGCCACTGATGAAAAGAAACTAGAAAATGTTGAGGATAAGGATTGGAATATCATAAATCGATTGGTATGCGAAAAAATTCGATCGTGTCCGTCCAAAGAGTAAAAGTATGCTTTCAAGAACGAGACTTCTACACATAAATTATGGAATGCATTGGAGTATAAATTTTTGAAAAAGAGTAATTAGAATAAGCTCATTATGAAGAAAACACTGGTCCTATTTGATTACCGACTAGGTACTACTATGAATGAACACATCACTATGCTTAATCAGTTAGTAGTAGACTTGTTGAATTTGGATGTGAAATTTGAGTATGAAAATTTGGCTTTGATGTTGTTATCACCTCTTCCTGATGAATTTGAACACTTGGAGACTATGTTACTTTATGGAAAGGAAAACGTATCTTTAGATACTGTATGTTCTACTTTGTATAGTCATTAATTGAGAAAGAAGAATAAAATGAAAAACAAAACAACTACAACAGATGAAGCATTGGTAGCAAGAGGTTGTCAGCAAAGCCAGTCAAAGGGGAGAAGAGGAAGATCCAAATCAAAAGGCTGAGTTACCAAAGATGAGTGTGTTTTCTGTCATGAGAAAGGACACTGGAAGAAAGAATGTCAAAAATTGAAGAAGAAAGGGAAGGCCTTGCAAGATGCAAATGTTACAGAGTGTAAAAGTAACGCGGAATCAGATATCTCCTTGGTAATTTCATCTTCAACATCACATCTAAACGAGTGGATTTTAGATTCAAGTTACTCTTACCATATGTCTCCCATTCGGGAGTGGCTCTTTAATTTTGAAGAAGTCGATGGCGAGGTTGTTTACATGGGTAATGATAATCCATGTAAAACAACCAGTATAGGTTCAATCAAGTTGCGGAATTATGATGGATCCACCAGAATTTTGAGGGATGTACGGTACGTGCCAAAGTTGAAAAAGAATCTTATATCTTTGGGGACTTTAGAATCAAAAGGCCTAGTTGTAATGATGCGAGATGGAATTCTTAAAGCAACTTTAGGAGCACTGGTAATGTTGAAAGGTGTTAGGAAGGACAATCTGTATTATTACCAAAGTAGTACAGTGATTGAGATGGTAGCAGCAGCAACTTCAAGTAGCAAGAAGGATATAGAGGCAAAAAAGCTGTGACATATGCGATTGGGACATGGTAAAAAATTCTTGCAAACTCTTGCCAAGTAAGGATTATTGGAAGGTACGAAAACTTGTAAATTAGAATTTTGTGAGCATTAAGTTTTGGGAAAACCAAAAAGAGTTAAATTTGGCACTGCTATCCATAATACCAAGGGAATTTTGGATTATATGCACTCAGATTTATGAGGACCTTCCAAGACTTCGCCACTTGGAGGTAGGCATTATTGTGTCACTTTTGTTGATAATTTTTCCAGAAGAGTATGGGTGTTTACTAAGAAGAACAAAGATGATGTGCTTGGTGTTTTCCTTAAGTGGAAATATCAAGTTGAAAACCAGTCAGGAAGGAAGATCAAAGTTCTCCTAACAGACAACGGTGGAGAATCCAAGAGTGATCCTTTTCTGGAAGTATGCCAAGAGTATGGCATAGCTCGACACTTCACAGTTAGAAAAACACCATAACAAAAAGGGGTGCTGAAGCATATGCACAAGACATTAGTGGAGAAAGTTCGTTGTATGCTGTCTAATGCTGGGTTAGGTAGAAAATTTTAAGCTGAGGCTATGACACATGCTCAACATCTTGTCAATCGCTTGCCTTCATCTGCTATAGGTGGCAAGACTCCTTTAGATGTATGGTTCAGGAAACCTGCAACAGATTATGATTCTTTGCATATTTTTGGTTCTACCGCATATTATCATGTGAATGAATCAAAGTTCAATCCACAAGCAAAGAAGGCTCTATTTATAGGCTTCAATGCTGGAGTTAAGGGATACCGTTTGTGGTGTCTAGAGTCAAAAAAGACAATTGTCAGCAGGGATGTTACCTTTGATAAATTTGCCATGTTAAATAAGGTAACTCCAAAAGGGGCTGATGATACTTCGCAGCAGGTGGAGTGTATGTCGAAGCAGGTAGAGTTTGAACAGACGGTGGTGATCCCAGCAAAAAGCACTACTAGTGTGTTGGGACCCGATTCGGAGACCAAATCCCAACCGAAAAACGAAACAAAAATTGCCGAAACCAAAGTGAATTCAAATCGGATAAATCGAATATGAAAACGAATCGAAGAGAATCATAAGCAGAAAAAACGAATTGAATTTAATACGAAAGCGAATCGAACATAAATAACAAATTCGATAGAAACAGAGACATAAAGTGCAAGTATTCAACGAATCAAAGGCGAATCGAATCAAAGCAAACAAACAAATCGAACACAAATCCGACATCCAAGAACAGTTGTTTTAAAACGAACTAAACGTTCAGCGTTGGAAACCTTAGACATTACCAATCTAATCCGGTAACTTTTTTTCTTTTCTTTATTCATTAGTCAAACTCATACAAGGCAATCTTCTGTCCCTTTTTCTAGGAAATTTTCCTCAAACAAATTCTCAATTCATACAAACTTCTTATATAAACAAACAATCCCAAAACTCATTCTTATACCAATTTTATCAAAATTTTGGCAGCATAACGGTTGCATTTCAACAAACCCAAACCTGCAAAGGGTTTAAAATACACTTCTATATTTCTCACACAATAACCAGTATCATCGGACACCCCGTCCGGAATCCAAA
>JANITW010000005.1:40266482-40283554 GCA_027564335.1 Erythroxylum williamsii
CTTCACAACTCACCATATTCGTCTTTGCTTAATAACATAATATATATTAAGACATAACTATTCATGTTAAATTCCTTCGTGTGGAATGGAAATGGTCTCCTCAATAGATGGATTTCTTAAGCTCCAATTCTTAGAAATCTGTGAACTGGATACTTTGGAGGAATGGAGAGTTGAGCTTAGAGCTTTTTCAAGCTGGTTAAGCACATAAGTTGAGAAGAATGGTTGTTGCATAACGTCTTGAGTCTCTCCGATGAATTAAGAATTTAGTTTGAATTATGCTATAGTAACATGCTAGCATAATAGAAACCAAATGCATGGCTTCGTAGAACAAATTTAAAGGGCACAAATAATAGCATGGCTTCATTTATGCATGGTTTCGTTGGCTTCGTCGGTTTCGTTCATGCATGGCTTCTTTAGTTGTAGAGAAACACAGCTCTGGAGGAATGGAGAGTTGAGCTTGGAGCTTTTCCAAGCTTGTTAAGCACATGAGTAAAAAGGAATGGCTGTTGCATAACCTCCCCAGTCTCTCTGATGAATTAAAAATTTAGTTTGAATTATGTTACCATAACATGGACAGCTACAGTAGCATGCTAGCATAATTCAAACTACATGGCGTCTTAGAACAAATTTTCTGGGCACAAGTAATACCATGACTTCGTTCATGCATTGCTTCCCTTAGTTGCAGAGAAACACAAGTAATAACAATAATTTAAAAAGTATGATCGATTTTTTGTATATTAAATTTTCGGTTGCAGGCCAAAATGCTTTTATATAGAAGCTTTTCAAAATTAACTAATATAATCAATCAGCTAGTTACCAAACATTTTCATCGACTGTTTGATATGTCAATCAGTTAAAAGCTTTGAATCCCCTAAAAATTGGTTAATAAGCTATTTACCTTCACCCCCTGACCTTGCTTTACTTTTGTGTTTGTTTCCCCCATCTACATGTAACCTAAGTCTCAAAAATCTCTCTTCACCGTTGCTACCTGTTGCGATCATCTCTGTCGCGATCATGAAATGCCACAATTCCTCAATCGCCCCCATAAAATTTCAGAAGCGTCAGTCCGTCACAAATATTCTTCAAGTTCTTTAGATTCCAAAGAGCTTAAAGACACTGAATTCAGGTCTCAAAATTCTTGCTTTCTAGCTTTTTACTTTCTGCTTGGTGGTCTGGGCTCTAGGTAGATACGACATTCGTGACAAAATGGGAACTTCATGCCTGTAAATGGGAAGTTAATAATATATTTTTTTTCTAAGCTTTTTGTTCAAACATGATATGACTCACAAATTCTCCGTCAGCTACCCAACCCAAGGCCTTTATGTCTCTATCCTCCAAGGTCGTATCACATCCGTACACGTGGCACGCAGTTGATTTCGTTCGGACACCAACATTTGTAGCATTATTTTCACATGCCACGAAAGCCTTGCCCGTTTTTGAAATCCCACACATCAAACGAACCAAACCAGTCGCACCATCTTCTAGTTATTGTAGTCAACAAGAGTCAAAATGGGACCCAATCTTATGGCCAACCCTACAGTACAGCCTGATATGCGTGTAAGTGTAAAAGTAACTCCGGGGTTACTTTGTTTGATTCAAGTGTAAGTTGTAACTAAATTCTCAAAAAAACGTGTGAGCTTTAACTAGTAAGACATTAAGGTAACGCAGCAGAACTATCTGAACTCTGAAGAGAGCGAGAGAGAGAAACAAGTGTGAAGCCAACAAAAATCTGAGAGGTATGAGAAAAGAGGTGGTCAACTTGGTTGTGGCTTAAGATATCAGTTGGTTTGGTGCATGAGGTAGGTCGATTTCTTTTAACTTTGTGGTCTCTTCTGGTTTCACCATTTTTGTACTGTTTGTGTTCTTGAATCTCACCGGCAGTTTAATGCTTCTTTTCTTTTTCTTTTTTTATATGGGTTTTGCTCTTCACTCCAAACCTCTTCCCCGTTACATGAAGTTTCTTTTTTTTTTTTTCCAGAACTTGATTTGGTTTCTCTGCAATTGCTTTTCCCTTGAAATGCTCGATTCTAGGTCACTTGATGAGTTGGTTTAAATGGAAAGCCTGTAGGAAAGAGAAAGTGGTCCTACCAAGTAGTTGAAAAGTAGTTGCTGGTTTTAGTTTCTCATCCATGAGGCTATGGTCCTTTTTCTTTGACCTATTACGAGGAACTTGAAAAATCTATTCAACAACCATTATCTGCGATGCTAGTTGATTTCTTGGTCTTTCAACTCATGCCCATCTCATTTCATGTTATTTGCAATCCTTCACAAGTTGATACTCTGTGGTATACTTATTACTATAATATTTAGACAAACTATTGAGTTTGAAAATTGTGCTGGTCATGTGGTTGTTTATTGACATACAACTTGTGGGCTGGGAAAAGATGGTAATATATACAATAGAGGGTGCAAAATGTAACTACATTAATATTGGGTTAAGTAGGGTGTTTAACTAGTAGGGCTTTTTGTAAAGTTGCTAAAATATTGACATACTGTTAATAACATGAATTTGAATAATTTTTGCGCCATCCTTGGAAGTAGCTGCTGTATTCAAGCAACAGAAAGCGTACTTTGAAGCCTTTGCTGGAGTTTCATGACTTGAATTGAGTAGGATCTTTAGGTAGTTTGGTTCTAAAGATAATTAAATAACACTTTTTATTCACTAAAAACCTGCTCAGAGGACTGTTGTCCCTATAAGGTTCATGATTAATTTACCAATATTATTGGAAAAACTTCTTATTTAGTGATCTTATGATTACATAATGTCAGTGTTCGGACTGAGAACTCTACATGAAGGGTCTATATCTAGAAAAGTACGTGTTAGTTAAAGTACTTCCAAGCTGACAAAACTCTAAACATATGCACATATTAAAGTTGTGCAACACATTTGATTTTGTTTATCTTTTTGGTGCATTTTAGAAAAATGTTGCCTTGATTTCTTTTTGCTCGACCCAAAATTTTTATATAAGATGTGTTACAGATTAAGCAATGATTGTAGGAATTATGTATTGATTACAAGGATTATAATCCTTTGATCCTAGGGACTACATTTCCTAATTAGTCTTCTAATAGGGCGTGGCAAAAGAGCATTCCTTATAGAATGATTACCTGAGAACTTCTATATGCTTGCATCAAGGTCAAAGTACCAAGAGCCGACAGAGTACATGTTTTTGAAGTTCCATTCTTTCCTAGTAGGTTCAACTCCTCTTTTAGTACATATATATCTCCTTATTTGAGACCCTATTCTATTCGCCTCTTTGGGCTTCTATTGAATCGAGAAATGGGTTTAATTTTCCATTTTTTGAAAGAATTTGGATATATATATAAATGAAACCCTGTCAAGAGAAATATAGTACATTCTCTATTTTACATGGTATTAGGCCTAAAGCACTTAGCTTTTGTCTCTTCTTCTTTGTCAATCTTTGCTTGAGGTTTTGCCCATGGGGGTAGAAAGTTGAGTCTTTTTTAGGTCATCATCTGAGCTCATCGTGGGCATCGATAGGAGCTCCATGAACCGGTGAGCCAATCCCTAAAGTCTGGTTGTTAGAAGCTTTGTGTATATATCACATGAGTCGGCCAAATCGTTTGGATTTCCTCCCACACGCCAACATGTCTAGGCGCATACAGTAGTGCCCTCACCTCTGATCAAGTTTTCTATAGTTGACTCCTACCTACCGGTGTTCCTGAAGGTCTAGCTCCTTGTACTGCCACTATTTCCAGCCAGATCTGGTCGTTAGAAGCTTTGTGTATATATCACACGCGCTTGCCAAATCTTTTGGATTTCCTCCCACACGCCGACATGTCTAGGCGCATACGGTAGTGCCCTCACCTCCGATCAAGTTCTCTATCGTCGACTCCTACCTACTGGTGTTCTTGAAGGTCTAGCTCCTTGTACTGCCACTATTTCCAGCCAGATCTGGTCCCTTCTTGTTGTTAGTTTTCTAATGTTTTTGTGTTTACCACTTAGGTTTGTCACAAAGTATTAATTATTTGTGTGTAGGACTGGTGTGACTGTTGGGATTTAAAGGTCTCGCTGTCTCTCAAGTGTCTTATTTTCTTTTTGTTTTGGAATTTGACTCACATTGTTTTTGTCTATTGTTATTTCCATGGCTTATGAACAAAAAAGTTTAATTGTGATGGATGTCATTCCTATGAATAAACTCACTAGTGCCTTAAATTGTTGTATCTTATTCTATCTTGATCATTGTCTTTGAATAAGATTATTGATAAAGGACCTTAATAAGGGGGCCTCTACATTTTGGATACCCAGGTGACTTGACCCAACTCCCATGGAAGTTCATTGTTGATTAAGACACCCCTCTTTAACATTACTGAAGAATTCATATCCTCAATTTCATAATATTTCTAACTTAAAATGTGAATCTTGTCAATTTGCCAAACATCATCATATGTCTTCCCATTTCCGGGTTAATAAACGAACTAGTTTTGCTTTTGAATTAGTACATTATAATGTTTAGGGTCCTTTTCCTATGGTGTCCAAAATTGGGTTTTAATACTTTGTTACATTTGTTGACGATTTGCTCATGTGACTTTACTTTATCTAATGAAGAATTGTTCTGAACTATTCTCCTATTTTGCTACTTTTTGTGCTAAAACCAAAACATAGTTTAATGTTTCTATCCACACTCTAAGAAGTGACCATGTCAAAGAACATTTTTCCACCTCTTTCCAAAACTACATACTTCAAAATGGTATTCTTCGTTAATCTTCATGTGTCTCTTATTCCAAATGAATGTTTTCAAACAAATTTTGGCTGATGCGGTCTCCATAGCTTTTTTTTTATCAACTGTATGCCTTCAAATTCTTTGTGGTTTGATTTCTTGTAATGTCCTTTTTTCTAGTAATCCCGTACTTGTTTTATTCTTGATGTTCATCCTCAAGTTACCAAGTTGGATCCTAAATCTTTAAAATTTGTAAAAAATTGGTGCTACTATCCAACTCAACAAATATCTTATGTTCACTGATGCTACCTTTTTGGAACATATTTCTTCTTTTCCTACTCTTTCAGTTATTGATCTGTTAGTTTATAAGGTTGTCTATCAGATGAATATTGTTACCCTTACACCAACACAACCACCACTTATTCATCTGGTCTATTATGGAAGATGAAATCATCCTGATATAAGTTGATACATGTTCAACTTATTCATTCTTTGACATTAGATCCAACTTTGGATGATATCCCAATTGTCCTTTGCAAAGGTAAACCCCAATGCATGTTTCCTATTTTCTCTTTTGTTTCTTATGACCATTTATCCCAAAAATTGTTCATGAAGCTTTATCTCATCTTGGTTGACGTAATACTATAATAGAGGAAATGAATGCTTTAAATGCTAATGGTACATAGAATGTAGTAAACTTGCCTGTTGGAAAAAATTCCATTGGATCTTAATGTTTCTTAGTCAAAGTCAATTATGATGGATCAGTGACTTGACTTGAAGCACGACTTCTCACAAAAGGCTATGCTCAAACTTATGGTGTGTGTGTGTTATTCTGATTCTTTCTATTTTGTTACCAAACTAACATCTATTCGCCTATTCATTTCTACAGAGGCTACCTTTGATTGACCCCCTAATCAAAAATATAAAAAATGCCTTCTTACATGGTGACCTCCAAGAGGAAGTGTATATGGAGTAACCTTTTGTTTCTTAGGGGGAGTATGGAACATTTGTTGTCTTCGCAAATCTTTGCATAGTTTGAAGTAGAGTACATGTGCCTGGTTTGGAAAATTTAGCCAAGCAATATAAATGTTTGGATTGAACAAGAGCTTATATGACTCTTAATCTTTTATAAACAATCTAATCTGAGATTGTTTATGTGGATAATTATTATCGGAAGTGACTCTATAGGCATCTCATCATTAAAATCCTTTCTTCACATTCATTTTCACACAAAAGATCTTGGAGGTCTAAAATATTTTCTGAGAGTAGAAGTAACGAGAAGCAAGAAAGACATTTTTTTTGTCCAAAAGAAAATATGTATTTGATCTATTAACTGAGATGAGATAGTTGGGAGCTAAGCATGTAGTACCCTAATGCCCCGTAATTTACAACTCACCAATGACAGAGACTAGCTTAAAGACGTTTAAAAATATAGAATATTTGTTGAAAATTTAAACTATCTTACAGAAACATGTCCTAATATTGTATATTCTATTAGTGTTGTCTCAATTCATGTCTTTTCCAACTGTTCATCATCGAGCAGGTTAGAAAAAATCTTATGTTACCTAAAGGATGCTTCTGGTTGAGGGAGATCATATGAAAATCATGGACACACTCACATTGAATGTTTTTCAAATGATTATTAGGCAGGCTCTAAGATTGATAAAAAATATATGACTGGCTGTTGTGTCTTTGTTGTAGGAAACTTGATCTTATGGAAAAGTAATAAGCAAAATATTGTATCTAGGTTAAATGTAGAATCTAAATACATAGTTATGGCACAGGCATCGTGTGAGATGATGTGGATATATCAACTATTGTTTGGAATTAGTCTTAAAGCCTTAATACTAGCAAAATTATGATGCTATAATTAAGCTACTCTACATATCGTTTCTATTCCAACGTTTCACAAAAGGACCAAAAGTATTGAAATTGATTTCTAATTCATTTGTGAAAGAGTACAACATAATTTGATCTCTATAGGATATATAGAAATTGAAGAATAACTTGGAGATATTTTCACAAAAGCCCTAAATGGTACTCGAGTCCATTATATTTGTAACAAGTTGGGCATGATTAATATTTATGCTCCAACTTGAGGATAGGTGTTAAGCATTGACTCTAGGAATTGTGTATTGGTTACAAGGAACTATAATCCCTTGATCATAGGGACTACACTCCTAATAAGTCTTGTAAATTTGTATATATATAACCCTAACTCTTTTGAAAAATACATTACATTCTCTATGAATTGGAGGAAATTCTCTGCATTTTGATGTACGAAGTTAATGCCTCTCCATGTGCAACCATTAAAGTTTTATTTGTCTTCTAATTCAAATTTAAATTTCTTATATGGGAATTTTTGATTGTAGAAGCTTGATAAGGCAGGAATGATTTTCTTTCTGCTAAACTTGGATGCTTCTTGACTGTAATTGGATAGCTTCAAAACTTGTGTTCTGGGCAGTGATTTAGAGAGGTTATTGGACATGAATGTGCTTGTTGGGACATGCTTGAACCAAGGGAAGCTGATTTACCTGTCCTGTTTCTGGTCTTGGTTGTACTTCCCGTGGTTGCTTACATATTACTTGGAAAATGGAGTGATACAGCAAGGAAAAGAGACAGGGTAAGTCTACTTGCTCAATTGGCTTGTGAAGAAACTCTTAGAGCAGAAGTAATGTCTAATCCCAGTGCTAGTCCTCTTGTGCCTGCTTCAAAGAATGGAACTCATTCCTGTGCCAGATGCTGTAGTCCAGCTACAACTCGCTGCTCCAGATGCAAGACTGTTAGATATTGGTAATTTCTTTTCTAGCTTTCTTTATGTCTTGTCCAAAGTCATATGGAGTAAATATGGTTCACAAAAGTGTATTTCTGTAGCTAAATTTCAAATAAATTGCCTTTTAACTGTTTGATATGCATGTAGCTGCCTAAAAATCTTTTAATTGCACCATTAGGATTTTGTAACAAGCATGTGAAAATTCACTACATGATCCCGGAAGTGGGCACATGGGGGATTGACTGTTTCAAACTTATTAATGAAATGGCACTATCCCAAGGAATTACACCTCCTGATATATTGATTTTCTTTTTTGCTAACTTAAAACCAAATATAGAAAAGTATGGTTTTCTTCTCGTGCATCTATTTGCTTTATAAGAATAACCATTTTTCATGGGTCCAAAGCTGTGTGCTGGAAGTGAACATGCTGCTTATGGTTCTTGAGCTGCACTTTGGATGATCGAAAAACGAAAGTTTGTAATTGATACCTACAATGTTGACATATAACTTTATTGAAAAACTATGACAAGGCCTTTGCATGAATTTGCATTGGTAGTGTACAAGGGATCTTGTATTCACTTTATAATTGTAAATGGTTTTCTGCATTTGCTTTAAGATGCTTTCAGAGATGTGTCTATCACAAATATTCTCATTCAATATGAAGTAATGATTAAGTAATGTGTGTGATACACATTTATCATTAGTTTGCATAAACGAGAAGTTATTTTAATTAATCTACTTTTAATTTGATAAACCTGAGTGCAGTTCTGGTAAGTGCCAGATAATTCATTGGAGACAAGTTCACCGGCATGAGTGCCAACAATTAGAGACAACCAATTATTCGCCATCTCCTTCAATTGGCTCAGTTGAGGATTTCATTCCTGAGAGGGTGCCAATTAGTGACGGCTTGAAGTCATTTTACTTTGGTTGCTATAATCATGATGCCTCTATTGTGACTACTAGCTCCTCAGTTGACAAACTTGGAGCTATGCTACAGAAAAGAAGCACAGACAAGTGGGCTTCTTGTAATTCCAGCAAAGAAATGTTAAGAAGAGAAGATATGGCTATAATTAATCCTCAAGAAGAAAGTTCTGAAATAAAGTTTAACAATTCAATCTTGGTTAATAACATCTCCGGCATATCTTTAAGTGGACATGAAACTGTAAGTTCTGTGCCTGAGACTCGCTATAGGAGACAACAGTTTGGCATGCTTGAGTCAAGAAACAAGTACGAATTCTCAAGCGTCTTGCATTCTGGAAATGAAGAGACAAATGAACATGAGTTTGAAATGAATTATGTCACACATGGAGGAAATTTACCTACTGTGGAACAAACAATTAATGGTGAAGTAGAACTGCAACATTTTCATGAAATGACAGCTAAGAAGGGTAATGAAAAGGCTAAAAGTGCAGTGGAATCAACCAGGAATTCTAACTTTTCAAGGTCAATATCCAAACAATCATCTCAAAGAGAAGAGAGGAAGAGGCAAATTGCAGATACTTCAAGTGGGTTTGGTGCATCACTTTTAATAACCTGTAACTTGCCTTTAGAAATTATCAAAGTTACTCCTTTGATGCAGAGGTTGATAGGAAAGATGGTGTTTCTTTACCAGGGAGCAGTGGAGTTGCAAGCCTGGGTATTAACAAGATGATGGGCTTAAGGAAGTCAACAAAACTTGTCAAACAGCCTTCCTGTGCACCTGATGATGTACACGAAAAAATAGAGGTTGGTATCCAGTACGTGCGAGCTTCTGTATTTTCTTTGACCTTTTTGGTTGGGCTGTTCAATGTTTATAAGACTAGGTTTTAAGTTCATAGTGGAGCTTTCTGCTGACTTGTCATTTCATCTCAGATGTTTCCTTATGAAGAATTTATGAAGATTTTTGATTGTGAGGTTATTAGCTTATCACCTAGAGGACTTCTAAATTGTGGGAACAGGTAATGCAATCATTACCTTTATCTGTATATATTACTTTATGTGATAAAATCAAATCAGAGGAATAGAAAGCATGACAATAACTCAACAACCACACCAATGAGTTTATTGTTTGTAAACTTTTGGATAAATACTAAAAGAGCTTTGCAAGTGGATCGATTTGTTGAATCTATTCCCTAAATAGTGTAATGTGGATTTAGCCCCTCAGCTTTGAGAGGGCTGAAATAAACCCTCCAATTTAGACATCAACAAAAACACTTTTTTATTCTTCTGACCCTTGAGATATGGACTTCCTAGGGTGAGGTCCTTATGGAAGGTATCTTTGAAAGGAAAAAGATTAATTACTAGAAAGTTTATTATGGAGTGACACTTAAAAACATTGGCAATTAAAAGTTTAATTTTAATGTTGACACTTAAATATTGGAAAATGCCTTAATTCACTAATCCAAGAAGTGTTTCGGGACTAAAAGTTGGATATAAAGAAAATGGAAGCTCAGAAAACTACCAAAGCTATACTTGATTCAAAATGAATAGTTGAATGTCTAAATTCAATACTAAAATAGTTTAAGGCTTGACTTGAACAAAATCAAGAATCTTTGCTTTGTAGGTATGTTGGCCTAATCTTTTTAAAGCGAGCCGCAAGTAGAATAGCATTGCAGCCACTGTTGTCCTCTATCGGATTTATCATTCTGTTCTCTTTCTTTTAATTCTAGGCATTGAAATTTAATTCAAATATTATTATTGTTAAATTGGGTAGAAACTTGATGTAGGACACAAAAGAGTATGCTAACTATTTGTTAAGGTTCATATAATTAAAAAATCTGGTCTCCTGATTTTTTTTTGTTTTTGTGTTTGCTGGAACTTAGAATTTGGAGCTGGAATTTTAAAATAGGGGAATGGAAAAAAAAAAAGGATAGGTTTTTTGTAAAAAGAACTAGGAATAACTCTTAGGGTTTGAAGCAAACAAAACGATTGTTATCGTACCGATAGGATATGGGATCACTCTTAACTAAGAATCAGTTTTAGAGAGAAACCTTCACATTTTCAGATGAAAATATTGGACTTTGTTAATAATCAACAACTTCCCATAAAATAGACTATAATTCTACTTCAATTATCCTAGTTGAAACTAAAACTCACCCTAATAGGTATTAAATTTCTAACTTTAAAAGATTCGATAAATCTATTCTAATTAACTTTTTTATGAAAACCAAGAAGGAATCTACTAAGACTTCCTAGTGAAAAAAAAAAAACCTAGTACTCACTCTCCATAAAAGCTGCTTTTTATGCACTAATGTGATTGATATTTTATTAATCATTTAAAAATGGAATTTCAGTTTGTGAAACAAGTTTGCCTATTTTCAATTTTAAGATTTTGGCGTTGTGTTTCCAGATGTAAAAGAAATCATTCGCTTTCACATACTATCTTGTACCATCTTCATTGATCAAAATTTTCTTTCTTGCAGTTGCTATGCTAATGCTGTCCTTCAATGTTTGACATGCACAAAGCCTCTGCTCATCTTCTTGCTTCGTAGATCACATTCGCAAAACTGTATTTACGTTTATTGGCACTTTTTGTTATTACTATTGTTTAAGTTTCTTAACTATTACATTTTGTTGTATGCATATCTAGACTCCTTTCTGTTACATGAATTCTAGGTTTAAGAAAGGAATGGTGTCTTGTGTGTGAACTGGAGCAACATGCTATGATGCTTAGAGAATGTGGGGGACCTCTATCTCCTAGTAGGATCCTCCTGCATATCCAAAATAGTAATTGCCAAATAGGTGATGGCAGTCAGGAAGATGCACATGAATTCTTGAGGTTTGTAGAGATGAGGGGTCCATGTTTTCTCTCTACTGTTCATGTATTTCTTTGTAGGGCCTATCCCAACTACTTAAATTTTCTTCGTCATTTCCTAAGCTGTTTCTGTCCAGGCTTTTTGTTGCATCACTGCAATCTATTTGCTTGGAGGGTCTGGTTGGTGAAAATAAGGTGGATCTGAGATTACAAGAAACAACTTTTGTACAACACACTTTTGGTGGGCGTCTTAGATCAAAGGTTGTACTTCCTGGGGTCAATTGAACATTTTATCATTGTTTAACTTCAAATTCATTAAGCACTGTTCTATTAACTACGATAATCATGGCCTTCTCTATCTTCTTTCTCCTTGGCAACTAGGTCAAATGCATGAGATGCCATCATGTGTCGGAACGATATGAAAATATTATGGACCTTACACTTGAAATATTTGGTTTGGTTGAGTCACTAGAGGATGCACTAACTCAGTTTACAAGAGCTGAAGAGTTGGATGGTGAGAATATGTACAGATGTGGAAGGTCTGATAACTTATCTCATAATATAGATGTTGGTATACTGCATTTAAAATTTCATGTTGGAGACTGAAGTAAAAGCAACTAATTTTAAAAATTTCCTTTTTGAAAAGGTGTTCCACATATGTCCGGGCCAGGAAGCAGTTGAGCATACATGAGGCTCCAAATATTTTGACAATTGTTTTGAAGAGGTTTCAGGTACAACTTGTGTGCTTTCCTAGGATGACATCCTTTATCTTACTTGCTTTTTGGCTACTTATAACTTTGGATATAATTCTACTATATACAGTTGAATAAAAGGAATCAAACTTGGCTTTGTGATGCAGATAAACTAAGTAGACGCTAGAATGGAAGTTTTAGTTCCTGATGCCTTCAGCTCAACCTATATATTATAATAGTTTGGGGATTTCTACATTATTGTCGTGTATCCATTTTTGTTTGACATTTTCCTTTGTGATTGTGAGTTTTCACGTTGCTGTTCTTCTTTCTTTACCAGGAAGGAAAATATGGGAAAATAAATAAATGTATTTCCTTTCCTGAAAATTTGGATATGGTCCCATTTATGACTGGAACAGGAGACGTTCCTCCCCCATACATGCTCTACGGTGTTGTGGTTCATTTGGATACACTGAATGCATCATTTTCTGGGCATTATGTAGCATATGTGAAAGATTTACAAGGCAGCTGGTTCAGAATAGATGACTCTGAGGTGTGTCTATATCAGCAGGTCCTTTCTGATGGTTTGTTCTGAATGTGACTGCTGATTAAGTTCATTTTCTTTTGCTTAATAATCTTAATAGGGGTAAAAGCCAACATTAAGTGGATTATGCTTTTGATAGTTTATATTAAGCATATTTCATTATAGTGCTCTGTCCTTGTGACTTTAGCTTAGCTAAGCATATTTGATTCTGAATTGTTGTTACTTTTCCCGTGCAACTGTGTTTTCTATTTAAATGATTTGAGCTTTGAAAAATAGTTCTCTTTTTAGATATTGGGTCTCTTACCTAATAATAGTCTTATGCAATCAATAAAACCATATACTACTGCTCCTTTCTGATCAAGTGATTTTCACTGCTTGCTGTCAACCATCTTTTTATTCTAATGAAGAACTCTAGTATTTAACTGGACTAGAGATGAGATGGCTTATAGGGTAGTAGAACTAGTCATGTCGAGCCTAATGTTTCTTCCTTAGGAAATAAATGTATCGATCTGGTTTCTTTTGGCTTTTGGGTAACAGTAACCAAGCATATGTTTTTATTGCATTCTCTGGTAATGAGCAGACCTAGTTCTTTCTCACTGATGGCATCAAGAACTACTTAAACTGGGGTGGAGCAGGTGAAAAATAAATGATAAGCCAAGGAACATATAGAGTAGTTTCAAGTATCCACTTTACATTTTGGCCGATCGCCAAATGAGAAAATATGAAGAAAAATGACATATTTCTTAAATGGATTAATCCCATGGGTTCATGATGGTTGAATATATACAAAATGCTTTCTGTGGGTTTCAAGAACAATGTTTTGCGATGGGATATTGCTTATGTAGTTATCTTGCTTTACCAACTTATTTCAATCCTATTTAATCTTTCAGTTTTGATCATCTTACTATTTTAAAGTTGTATATCAATGAAGTAATCAATCTTAACTTCTTCAAAAAAGTCTTATCTATGGTACCAATCACATAACTTTTGTTATCTTTGTAATAGTTGAAGGACTTAGAGAAGTTAATAATGTTATGAGACTGAATATACAAATACGACATTCGAGGTTGCTTAATAAAAACTTTTTTTCTTTATAATGGAGGTGAAGGCCTTTAATGATAAATTAAAGAAAAAGTAGAATAATTGAAATATGAAGTCAGCATAAGTAGGAAGACTGTAAAATCAGTTATCCTACTCAAAATGCTTCTTTTGGATTAGTCGCAAGATGTGATGACAAAGCTGACCACAACTGTAATATTGCAGCATAAATTGGGTTTGTATTCCATAGTTTAAAACTTTGACCCTGACTCTATTCTTAATCTTTTATGCCATAGAGCAAATTTAAAACTTTTATGAGGATGCAGATATGCTCGGCAGTTTGATATCCCATTCAGAATCTATGCACCTCTCTTATGCTTGAAGAGAATGTGCCAATCCCTACATGCCCTTTTTCTATTGCGTTTTGACGTGGCATTCAACTTATTGTTAATGGCATGTCAGTGCATTGAGTTTGCTTAACTTAACAAGGTTTGCTGCTACATTATAAAATTTTGAAACCTGTTTGTTGAATAGGTTTATCCTGTCCCAGTAAACCACGTGATGTCAGAAGGAGCGTATATATTATTCTACAAGAGGTAAGTTTTAGGCTGAAATCTTCTTACAATTACTTCATAGCCTTAAATCTTTCAGAAATAAGTTCTTTATAGAATTTTGCTTCCATTCCTGGAGATCTATTTGCTCATGACTAGGTGTTCTAGTTGACACGTATGCTTACGTTAATGCTTCTGGATTAGGTCTAGTCCTCGCCCTCCAGGAACTTTTTGTGAGAAAGTTTCCTGCCAACAACTTCAATTATTTGCAAGAAATTTTTCGTCAAGAACTCAGAAGCTTACTGGACAAGGACAAACAAAATATCACAGCCACTTTGTTGGCCCACAGCAAATGGTGAATCTCAAACCACAAAACAGAACAGGCATGACAAGCCATTCCCATGATTTCAGTAGAGCATCTAACAGGAATACTGTGGAGATGGAGTTCTCTGATGCTACTAGTGATTGGTCACTTTTTACCAGCTCTGATGAGGCTTCTTTCACGACCGAGAGCACCAGAGACTCATTCAGTACTTTGGATTATTCTGATACACTTTACTCTAATAATGTATTTACACCAGAATCCTCATCTTCTGATGCTGTTTGCCTTAGAAATTTCTCAAACAGTAGGCCAGACACTAAGTTCTTCTTGGAGGAGAGAGGCTATGTTTTTGACTCCAGCCTCTCGAAGCAATGCCAAAATAATATATGGTGTAGGAAGGTTACTAATTCTTTAAGTGAATATCCTTGTCAAACTTACGGGTCCGTCAAATGTGGGAGTAATGTGGCATGCAATCTTGATCGGAGCTCAAGCCACTGTAAACTTATCCCATGATAGACCAAATGAATCATGTAGTTAGAAGCTGTGCCCAACTCCCATTTTTGTTTACAATAATTTACAAGTTGGGGTATGCGGATTGTAACGCCAGAACTATTGTTAACATTTGTAATTATTTACCAAAAGTGTAGAGTTCCTGCATTCGATTGAGGTGCATGTCTTTCTTGCCGGTATTGCTAGTGGAAAGCTCAATGCTTGACTAGCTGAGGTGACATTCAGGAAGATAGCTGTTGTTTGTTAGCTGCTTTTTCAATATCTTTTCTGTTTGAATTAGTTTCAGTAAATGGTAGTATGAGTTGAGCTCCGATGGGACAAGTTTATTCATTTGTTCGTCAAGGTTTACTGTGTTCTAGCAACATTCTGCTAATAGTGCAGGTATTATTCTCATTACTAACTAGAGGAGAAGAAACACAGGGAAGTTGCATCGAGCTTGTTATGATTTAGTACAAAAATGTTGGGGCCTTGTATTGACATGGCATAGAAGTCAGTAAGATTTTCCATCAGAACAAAACATGGTAAGTGGAGTCTGAAGTGCTGACACAGCAGACCGCCATAGTGTACTTCCTGATAGTATGATTTCGTCAGTCCTCCTGAAAAAGGCACCCTGTTGTCAAATGTAGAAAGTGGTGTCATTTCCACGGCTTTTGCCGATTGCAGCGGCGTTCATCGCTTTCAAAATCTTGGCAATCTCTATCTTTCGATTAGTACTGTTCTTCCCTTGAATTTAGGGAATTGACCTAAAAGGAAGGCTCAAAATGGTTTATGTAAAGTTGATGCACAAGATAAGGAAGAAAACAAGGTTCATTCACCAGATGATCAAATCAATCAAGGTCAATATGCTTTATAGATGAGGCGTCAATCTGCAGTTGTTTGTGGAAGGATTAAGATGATATCACAACTACCAGTAGCAAATGAGAAGCATAAATTCCATATAATCCGTCATGCGGATCCAGGAAATTCGTGATGGTTACAAGAATACAGCAATTCCAGGCAAGCGCTCCCATTAAAAACGTCGATCAAGAACCAAAGGATGTGTGCAATTTTGTCTGCTTCGGTGTAAACTCAAAAGAGATAATTTTGACATCTTTTGAAGTCCAGAATTAATCCGGTATTATTAAAAATATGGAGAATCTGCACTAACGGTCTTCAATTATAAGTAAGCTCTACTTAGTGGTTGCTTTTGAAGCAAAAGATACAAAGCTCTACTCAGTGGTTGCTTTTGAAGCAAAAGATACATTGTTTTGACTGAGTGATTGCTGTTTGCTTTACTACAAGACCATTGATTTTAAGTATTTGTTATTATTTTGTAGTAATATAGTGATAAATATATGTTGTTGGTTATTTAGTAAATATTATGTCCAACTCTCCCAATAAGTCAATATTAAATCAAGATACCACTAGAACTAACAAACAAATAATTAATGATAAGAAGTTATATATGATATAACATCTAGATTACTTTGTGCTCATAATTCATTTATTTTTGAAAATCTATGATGGCCTGTGAAATTTCTTAAGTTAATGAATTGCTAGCCTTTCTTGTACAATCACCTATCTTTAGATTGGTTATTTAATATTTCTATTTGAATAAAACAACTAAGAATGCACTAAGATATGTGAATTTACTAAAAGGTTTATCCTAATATTAGAAGAGTCATGAGAGTTTATTTCTAAGACACCATTCAATTTCCAATAGCACTATCTAAATCAATTTATAAAGAAGCTCAAACTTTTGCATGGAAATTTAGATTTGATTTAAGCTTTTGCTTTTATCTAATTAGTAATAAGATCAATAGTTATATAAATGTTGAAATTAATCCATGTAAAAAAAAATTAGGATTCTTTCTGTCTAGATATAAGATTACTTAGAGATACACCATCGTTGTAACAACAAAATAGATAAAAATAATAATAAAGAATCATGGAGAGTACTCTTTTAGTGTAGATCTCTATTTCTTAATGTATTCTATTATGTTGGAATGGAGATCTCTTTCCTCCTTGAAGGTGACTATAAAGTGTGCAATTTTTTTTCTCTCTCCTATGGTTGCTAACCCTAACTTGAAACTTGAAAAGTTAAAGAGAAATACAAATAACTCTCCAAACTTTTAATTTTCCATGTATAATACCTTGTGCTCCAACTCTAATCTCATAATGGAGCACACCTAAATTGATATAGCTGAAACGCAAAACAATACTAAGAGAAGTTACTAAGGCAAGCACGTAT
>JANITW010000005.1:40425350-40448300 GCA_027564335.1 Erythroxylum williamsii
ACAAATCATTTGACTGTAGAGGAACAAGTAGCAATTTTCTTGATGACTATAGGGCATGGTGAGACAACTAGAGTCAACGCAGAACGTTTTCAATATTCAACCTGGACAATTTCGAAGTGCTTTCGAAAAGTCTTATATGCAGTTAATCGTCTTGTAAAAAGAGTCATTACTCCACCATCTTTTACTAATACACCTCCTGAGATTTAACATAATTCAAAATTCTTTCCATATTTTTAGATATATTCATATATTTAATTACTATTTCAATTATGTCTTTATGATTAAATTTTATTTTAATATATTTTTTAATTTTTAGGATTGTGTAGGAGCAATAGATGATACACATATTGATGTACATGTTCCGACCGATGAGCAAATACCATACAGGGGTAAAAGAATTAATCCAACCCAAAATATTAGAAGATAGTTCAAGCTTGACAAAGATCATTTAACGTATTGCAAAATAATTGTTATAGTTACTTCAGTAGTGCACGCTTGGCATATAGAGGCCTATAATTCCTTGGTGACAGGACTAAAATATCCCAGACGTGAATTAGATGATTGTTAGGCCGTCTTCGGTTTGGGACTATAATCAACTACTTCCTAATCTGTGGGGTCAGCTTGAAAAATACCAACTCCTTGGAATTCTCTGCTCCTCTAAAAAACCTACAGTTCCTTTCCTTCCATGGTGCAAACATGATCAAGCCAAAAGATATATGGAAAATGAATTTATCACCCCTAATAGGCAGAATTTATCACCTCTGTGCTTGAGATCTAAAAGTCTCCTTATAATAGCAATTGGTGAACTGCCCTAAAAGATGTTTCAGCCATTGATAGGAGTCTTGGAAATGGGGATTTAGGTTATAGGAGGGACTAGTGAAGGAATCAATAATTCACCAACATTGATGATAACCTTAAGGAATGGTTGTAGGAAGTCTGGGGTAGTATCTGACATGTGGAGAGGACCTAAGCTACTCTAATTATCATGCCATAAGGAGACTTTACCACTGTTAATAATCTTGCAATTAATTGCATTAACTGGGGAATCTTGCAAATAGATTTAATTTTCATTTTTGATAAACTTATTCTCAAGTAAGAAGCATGGATCCGTATGAATCAAAGAGTAAATTCTCCAAAGCGTCTTTGCTAGCATTGTTTTGCTAAAGAGCTTGAGTGGTAGGTTCATTAAGCCTCCTCCATCTTGAGGCTAGCGGACTTCCTCCCATGAGCGTGCATAAGGATTTATCATCAACCCTAAAAAAAAGGAGCAAATCATTAACAGAAATTAGACTTGTGACCCTTAGATTTTTACAATTATTATGGAATTTAAGGTTTGCATCCAATCTGATATAGTGCTCCATAAGTCTTGCGAATGCTTTCATGCAAAGTATAAACAAGTATCTATAAAAACAAGATTTATTGGCTCACCATTGAAAAAAAGACTATATGAGGTTGTTACTATGTATTGTTCAAATCAAGCGATGAACTTTTAGAAAATTTAAATGCCTTTAACACGTGAATGATGAAACTTCATTTTATAAAATCTGTAGTTTTTTTTTTTAAATTCACCGCAATAACTAGGGATAAGAGAAATAAGTGAATATTTCGTGACAAGAGCCTTTCTAATGAACATTTCTACAATCAACTCATACAATACATTAGACTCCAAATCAACATGCACAAGCAACAATATATCCTTTTCTTTTGAAATGTCTAGTTTCCTGTTATTTTAAGTCTATTTTTACTTGTACATCTGCTATGCCTTTCAAGGCTTAATTCAATTCTTCTTTTTCAAAAAAAAAAAAAAAAGATGTTATCTCCTATACAAACTACTAAGAAATCAACCATACATCGATAAAATAACAGATCTAAGAAACCACAATCATAATTTCATTTTCTTCGCATAGATATACCTTTGGGTACTTTTCAAAAGTTAAAAACCACAGTTAATTCATTCTCCGATAAACCACAAGTTCAGAAATAACTTCCTTTTATGCCCTGGAAGGATAAAACAAAATGATACGTCTTGGCCGAGCTTTTGAGTTACTTTAGACCTTGATATAATATGTAAATATACATCGTAATTCCCATAATGTTCGATATCCCTCAATTTGATTAATAAAACTTCATTTAGACATTACGCTGAACCCTTTCTATAATAATTATTATAATTGGTTGGTTTGATAGAAAATTGATGAAATCAAAAGAATTTCTATTAAATTTAAAAAAACACACACACAAAAACTTGAGCCTCTTAAGTAGCTGTCTTCGTAACCTATGTAATTAGAAACTGGAATTGCAATTCGAACTATCAAATTTAATTTTGGTTTCATTAGTTATCGCACGAAATCCAAATTTCAACTGCTCGCTCAATTCCACACAATTATTTATAGAATTATGATCCTCAAGAAATGAAAGTAGGATTACAATTCTATAATGCAAACACAACCCTGGAACGAGAGGAACCTGATTGGCAACGAGCTTGTTTCATAAAGAAAACAGATATTCATACATATGGCTACACCATATAAATGCACGACTTAATATAAGGTCGTAGTGATCATCTGTAGCAGACTCCCGAGAGGATTGTGAAAAACAAAACAAGAAACAAGAAATATGTCACGTTCATCTATTTGTCAATTAAAAGAAATTACAGACGTAGAAAACCAATCCGGTAACATAAACCACGGTACAATGAAGAAGTTGTGGAAACCAGCACTCGAAACACATTTATGTTACAAAATGACAACTCAAACCACAAAACCATCCAATAAATCAATCTTCCAAAGCATAAAACATTGAGAACTAGCTGCATACTTGTAATTCTAGAAAGAAAAGCAGCCTAGTTCTCTGGAATTTTATCCTTTAAATACTTCAAAATTGCTTTAGTTCCTTTATCTAAAATTGTCCTCCGGATGCTGTGGAAAAAATAAAAGCAGTTACTGTTAAGCAAATTAAATTCTCAAGAGACATTGCAGGCAGAGGGGACTTATTGTCCTTGTCTTTTAGAGTGTCTGTTCAGAATTTAACCAATAAAATAATGTCTCAACCAAGAGCATGCTGATAGATTTACTTCACAAAACAAACTCAATCAAGAGACAATTCCCATGAATTGCAAAAATCACAAACTTATGAATTCCGAATATAAAGTAAAAATGAAAGCGGTTCCAGCATGGATACCTTCTTAAAGGATTTCCGTCAAGCTTTAAAGCCTGTAGACTGGGTTCAAGCATACCCTGAAAAGTACGTCTTATAATACTATCGAATCAAGTGGAAAGAACTTATTTCTCAAAAAATGGGATAACAGATCAGAAAGACATGGTTAATAATGAGAAAGGTGCTCCAAGTGACAATGAAAAGGGACGAAGTGCTAAGGATATAAGCTGCAATAAGAAAATCACAGAAAATAAACTGTTCATACAAGGTTTTAATAGAGCCTTATTTTTGCAAGGTGATAAAACATAGTGTTATTTTCTTAACCAGATTTCGGCTCTTTAGTTCTGATCCTTTTTCTTTTGTGCTCTGCCTTTTTTCTTGTGGGTGGGTTTGGAGAGATGCGTGGTGCAAGGCAGCAGAATATTCCACAGGCAACAAAACCAATGAATTAAGCAAAGAGAAAACAAAGATCAGACCGTCACCAGTTCTACGGGAAGTGCTGAAATATTATTGTCAGACAGGGCAAGCTCAGTTAGAGAAGTAAGATTCTTCAATCCCTGGTAAAAGAAATAAATTGCATATTCAAGGACTTGGCTGCAATGAAGTACCATAAATTGAATTTTTTTTTTCCAATATACATCAATTGAAACTTTACCCATTAAGAATGTGAGTGAGGCAGATTAACACCTAATCTACAGAAATAAGGCGAGTCTCAAGGCCTTTCAAGTTTTTATAATAAATGTTAAACTATACACTTTAACAACTGAGCATTAAGTCTCATTTAAACCAAACATAACAGTAAATGTTGAAACCATAGTGTGATGTGGCATAGATTGGAAGTTATTAGTCATCTAATGTGACATGCAAACTTTAATACTCAAATCACTAAATTAACAAGATTTAGCACTGATTTGTAGAAATTCAATAAGCTTTAGGTCGCCATATGCATATAAAGAGATGAATAACAATAAAGCCATTTTGTATATTAATGAGCAAAATAAAAAATTTATCTCTGCACTAATTTAGCAGTTAGTGCTTTTAATCTTGTTTACAAATATCAAACAAATAGTTTACCCCTGGTATTGACTGAAGGGAATTTTGACTCAAGTCAAGGATCTGCAATTGTTGTAAATCAAATATATCAGTTGGAACTTCATGCAGTTGATTGCGTCTGCAAGTTAACAGACAAAAAGAAACAATCATTAAACTGGAACATGCAAATGGCATACCGAAAGCATGTTTTTTACCATTATATATTCCATTACGACAGACCTAAGATAAAGCTCCAGCAAGTGTGATAGGCTGGAAAAAGCCGGATGTTGAGATAATGAAGCTGGATTCCCACTAAGATCGAGAATCTGAAGCATAGGAACTGTTTGAAATCCATCGTGCGGAATCTACAGGACAAATAACAGGCAACCAATGATGACAGCGAGCACAATTACGTAAAACAGAGGAGCAGATACCATGAATTCATCTCAAGGCATTTAACAATTTAAGCTCCACCACTATGTAACCAATTTAGTCCTGTTTGATGCATGAAAAAGTACTGGGGTGCTTGGTTGGTTGGTATGGGAAGAAAAGAATCGGTAAGGAATGAAAAAAGATGCTTGGTAAATATATAATGATTGGATGAATAGTATTTTTATATCCCCTTTTGGGGCAATACTCCATACCCTTCAATATAGTGTTACAGAAAATAGCAGTACCTAATTATAGGGATTATATAGTTAATGTAAATATCATAGGTAAAGGGATTTGTAAATATCATAGTTATAGGGATTTAGCATGATTATTGGGATTATTTTCCTAGTTTAAACCTATGTATTCCTGTATAAACACCTGTAGTATTATTCCAAGTTTAATACAGAAAACTTATTCTTCTCATTCTTCTCATGGTATCAAAGCCTGGTCGAGTTTCTGAGTCTCTTCTTTAGTTCCTTTTTTTCTGTCATTTTCTGCCCTATCATGAGGCAATGCACGGTTTGCGTGGGTGACATATTTGTTTGAGAAATTTTCTCACCTGTTTTACGATACTCCATTGGTGCCGATCAGCCCTCCCTTCAAATCCGATCGCCAGATTCCAGGCGCGTGACCCACACACGCCGCCCAGCTACTGACACCGTTTCCACGTGCTGGCACGTGAGGGTGTGCTAGCCGCCGTCTACCAAACCGGTTTCTTCCTCCGACGTCACCTCCTTTATCCCTGTCTGAATATCTAGTCAGCTTCCAAGTACTGTCGATCTGTGTGGGTGTGGAAAACAAGTCGTAGCTCCCTTATGTTTTTGAGTGCTTCTGATATTTGTAGCTCCCTTCTGTTGTGTTGGTGTGGCTGCGGATAAATATTTCTGTTGTGTTGCTGAATATTTCTGACTTACGTAATGGTATTTACAATCCGGAGTATCTTCATTTTTGTTTCTGCCATTTCTTTCCTCCTTTATCTGCTTAATATTGTCAATTGGAAAATAGCTGAGAGTAGCGATATTACGCTGGGTTCATCCAAAATTACTGAAGGGATATTGATTGGAAGGAAAAATTATGTACAATGGAAAAGGACTATTCGCAAATTTGTGACTAGTTTAGATTTGAAAGATCATTTAATTAGTGATCCGCCTCCTAAGATTGATGTTGTTGCTTGGAACAAATGGTTAATGGAGGATTATAGATTGTTGAATCAAATCCAAAATACTCTAGACCCAATTATTGATGATGTTGTGAATCATTGTAATAGTGTCAAAGAACTATGGGAATTTTTGGAATTTTTGTATGCTTGCAAACAAGATTTGTCTTATGTTCATTAATTACTGTTAAAGATTTATCGAGCGGAACGAAAAGGTCGCTCCCTGTTTCAATACTATATTGAAGTAAAACAAGCCTTTGAAGAAAAGCAAATAATGTTTCCAATTGTTGCTGATATAAAGCAAATGCAAGAACAAGAGGAACAGATTGTGGTACAATGTTTCTTAGCAGGGTTGAGTTCTGAATATGACGTGGTACGCACACAGTTGTTAACTTGTGAGACGCTTCCTTCCTTTATGGAAGTATATGCCCGTTTGCTTTGAGTTTGTAAAGACGGAGATGTGATTTCTGATATGGTGACCAATGACTCAGCAGCATTAACGAGCAATGTTTCAAATAATAATTGCGATGGCAACGATGGGAACAATAGTGGCTCTGTTATTGGGAACAGTGGCACCCCTCGCACTTGTAATTATTGTGGAGTCGAAGGACATATCGAAAAGAATTGTTGGAAACTGCACGGTAAGTCATAGTTCGCTTATTGACTCAGGTGCTACTGATCATATGACTAGCAACACAAGTGTTCTCTCTTATTTCAAATCTACTACTGATTTACCTTGTGTTACTTTAGCCAATAGATCTACCGCTTCTATAATTGAGCATTGGACGACAAACCCAACAAATTCTCTCCTAGTATCCTCTGTTTTATGTTTATCACAATTCCTTTTTAACCTATTATCTGTCAGCCAACTCACCAAAAGTCTTAATTGTTGTGCTGTTTTCTATCCCAATTATTTTCTTTTTCATGATCTTGGGATGAAGCAGATTATTGGTAAGGGGCGTCTAGTGAATGGCCTGTATGTTCTTGATTCAACTTCTTAGACAGTACCTCGATCGATTGGTTGCACAAGCTCATCTTCCCTTTTGCAACTTTATAGTCGTTTTGGTCATCTGTCTATCACAGTTTTACAAAAATTATGTCCTAGTCTTAAACAAGAATCTGTCTTGGAGTGTGAAGCTTGTTAATTTGCTAAACATCATAGAGTTTTTTATTTTCCTAGACTAAATAAACGAGTTGAGTCTTCGTTTTTCTTGGTGCATACTAATGTTGGGGGTCCTTGTCCTATTCCATCCAAATCTGGTTTTCGTTATTTTGTGATACTTGGCTTTATCCTATGAAATCTCAATCAGAATTATTTACTATATTTTGTGCCTTTCATGCTAAAATTAAGACTCAATTCAACAAATCCATTTGTGTTTAGAGAAGTGATAATGCTAAAGAATATGTTTCCTATACTTTTCAATCTTATCTCTCTCAGCTTGGTATTATTCATCAGTCATCATGTATTGTTACGCCTCAACAAAATGGTGTAATAGAGCGAAATAATCGTCACTTGTTAGAAGTTGCCAGGGCACTAATGTTCCATATGCAAGTCCCAAAAGTTTCAGGGCAGATGCAATTTCTATTGCTTGTTTCCTAATTAACCGAATACATTCTTCTGTTCTTGACGGTCATATTCCATATCCTTTCTCTTTCCCTCATATACATTGTTCCCTATTGCTCCTCGAATTTTTGGGTATACTTGCTTTGTTCAAGATATGCAACCTCAGTTCTCGAAATTGGATCCCAAATCGCTCAAGTGTGTCTTTTTAGGATATTCCCGTGCTCAAAAAGGATATCATTGTTATTCTCCTTCACTGGGTCATTACTTGGTCTCTGCAGATGTTACCTTTTTCGAGAATACCCCCTTCTTTGGTTCTCCTATGCCTTCTTCGCAGTCTAGCAATTTAGGGGACAATTTTGTTATTTATACTATCACTAAATAGGCAGTTTCTCCTCCCTCTCGACCTGTTATTCGTCAGGTTTATTCTCGACGTGAGCAGCAGTCTATTGAGGCACCTCCCATCAACTAGGACATAGACCCAACCCATTCTACTTCATCTCTAGATTCCTCACCACTACCTGATGCTAGCCTTTATCTTCCTATTGCTCTTCGTAAAGGTAAACGTGCATGCACTTACCTTGTTTCTTCTTTTGTATCGTATCATGCTTTAACTCCCTCCTCCAAGTCTTTTGTAGCCTCCTTAAACTCTATTGGTATCCTAATGTCCCTTGCTGAAGCACTGGCTCATGATGGTTGGCAAGCTACAATGAAAGAAGAAATGATGGCCTTAGAGCATAATCATACTCGGGATCTTGTGCCTCTTCCTTCAGAGAAACGGGTTATTAGCTATAAGTGGGTGTTCATTGTTAAAATGAATACTGATGGTTCTGTTGCTCGATTAAAAGCTTGGTTTGTTGCTAAAGGATATGCTAAGACATATAGGGTGGATTATTCTGAGACTTTTTCTCTAATTGCAAAACTTTCTTCTATCCACCTGTCTATCTCCTTAGCTGCCACTTACAATTGGGCACTCCACCAACTTGATGTGAAGAATGCCTTCTTACATGGCAATTTATCTGAAGAGGTTTACAAGGAGCAACCACCTGGATTTGTTGCTCAGGGGGTCAGGGAAAGAGTGCAAATTACGGAAGTTTCTGTATGGCTTGAAGCAATCTCCTCATGCCTGGTTTGGAAGACTCAATACTATAATGATTTTCGTTTGCGAAGAAGTGCATATGATCACTCAATGTTCTTTGCATCATATTGGTTGTATATGTGGATGATATAGTGATCACCAGAAGTGATGAAATAGGGATCACAAGGTTGAAAGCACTCCTTGGGACTCATTTTCAGACAAAGGATATAGGACCATTGAAGTACTTCTTAGGAATTGAAGTTTCTCGCAGTCATAAAGGGATCTATCTATTTCAAAGAAAATATTGTTTGGATTTATTAAATGATGCTGGTTTTATTGAGGCAGAGACATGTGATGTGCCTATGATACCAAATGTTAAGTTAAAAGTTGAAGATGGAGGCTTGGTTGGGAATCCTAAAAAATATAGGACAATTGTGGGAAAATTGAACTATCTTACTATCACTCGTCCTGATATTGCCTTTCCAGTAAGTGTTGTAAGTCAGTTCATGTCATCCCCTAGAACCTCACATTGGGATGTTGTTATTCATATTTTGAGTTATCTAAAAGGTGCGCCAAGACGTGGCATCTTATATCGAAATTATGGTCACCACAGTATAGAAGGATTGATAGATGTTGACTATGCAGGAGATCTTTCAGACAGGCGATCTACCACAAGTTACTGTGTTTTTGTTGGAGGCAATCTTGTTTCTTGGAAGAGTTAAGAAAGAAAGTGTTATATCCCAATCAAGTGTAGAATCCGAATATAGGGCTATGGCGCAGACTACATGTGAACTCATATGGTTGTCATTTACTTGGTGAGATTGGGTTTGTTCAATCTAAACCAATGAACTTATGGAGTGTCAATGAAGCAGCAATCTATATTGCAAATAATCCTGTGTTTCATGAGAGAACCAAACATATAGAAGTCGATTGTCATTTTACCAGGGAAAAGCCAGAAAATGGATCAATCTCAACATGTCAAAGCAGAGAGCTAATTAGCTGATGTGTTCACCAAAGCATTACTGGGGAATCAGGTTAATTATATTTGTAACAAGCTGGGCATGATCAATATCTATGCTCCAGCTTGAGGGGAAGTGTTATAGAACATAACAGTTACGTAGTTATAGGGATTATATAGTTAATGTAAATATCATAGTTGTAAGGATTTAGCATGATTATAAGGATTACTTTCCTAGTTTAAACCTATGTATTCCTGTAGAAATACCTATAGTATTATTCTAAGTTAATACAGAAAACTTATTCTTCTCAGAAGTAATGGAAGTGATATTTATTTCGATTCCTCACTATATTTATTATAATTCCTATTACTATTCCCCCGAGTGAACCAAACGCACCCTAAATGCCACACAGACACAGGCTTAACATTCAACTGACAAAAATGGTCCCAAACTTTTCGTTGCACTGTTGGTCTAGTGAAAATAGATAACTCACAAATATTTATAGACCAAACTGCTGTTCCAATACATAAAAGTTCTAGATAAATGGCATCATTGCTATGTGCAATCGATATCTTCAAATGGGGTAATGACTAATTAGTCCTAAAACTTTCAAAATATTTCAATAAAATCCTAAAATTTTACTTCACGTCACTTTCAAAATCTTTCATATCCATATTAAAATAGGCCGCAAGAAGTTTGCAAAGTTGAAAAAATCTAGAAAAAAAGTTTCCAATTTATTCATTTGAGCCAAAATTGATTATAAAAGTAGACATTAATAGATTAAATTAGTAGGATATGTATTCAATTTGTGTAATCTAAACACGAAAATGGCTTATAAGATAAAACTGTCTTTGAATCTCAATTGTGATCTTTTGAGAAGGTTTAGAACTTAACTAGAAAAGGAAGGAAAAAACAAGTATAGAAGTCAGCTGAAAATGTGTAAAATTTTTGAGTGTGAACTATAGTTATCCTTAAAATACAAAACAAAATTCTTTTTTTTACCTGACTAAGTGCATTATTGTCCAGCTTTAAGCACAAAAGATTAGGTAGTGACTTCAGAACTGCACCAGGCCATTCTCTAATTTTGTTCCTTGATAAATTCAGAGTCTGCACATTTGGATTGGCATTCATATCCACATCAGTTACTAAGTTTTCATGCTATTTAGCTAATCAATATCAAGCTAGTCCTCATATAGAAACAAAATTAAAAAGAAAGGTTTGCCTCTCAGGTATTAGCAGAATAAGCAGTCATACGGTAAAATGAATCACAAAAATAAATCTCATAACACCATATATCACATGCATCGACCATCAGATGATCCAATAGTGACAAGCAACTCAATCTAAAATTTGTCAAGATTCCAATTACAAATGTTAGAATGATATTACAACCATTTTTCAACCTCACCAACAACTTAAACCTTTGGGTTTAATAGTTTCTTACCATGGTATCAGAACTTTATAAAACTATGTAGGAATGCAATCATAATCAACAAATTAGTTAGATGAGCTGGCGTGGAAGGAAAAGTAGCCAAAGGAGTTGAGGAGTTGTTGTAATTAGTTACAAGTCTGTTATGATTCTAAGAGGAGCTATTTTAATTAGTTACAAGTCTATTATGATTCTAACAGATTAGATTCTAATGTAAAAGATTAGACTCTTAGTACTTCCAAGCTCATTCAGCACGAGCTACCTGTATAAATACATTGTATCACTTTTCATCATCAAATACAAAATTCAAAGTATTCTTCTTCTTTCTATATGGTAGCTCATTGCTCGATCCAAATAGCATTTATGTTCTTCCATGTGTTTTCATTCAAAAGCTTAGATAAGTCATGGCTAGAAGGAGCTATGCTCAAGCTCTGCAAACACAAGAAGAAGGATCCAAATCTAATGAGGAAAGAACCAGAAATGTGGATCAAAGATCAGATCCATCTGTTGAAGACACTACATAGATCACACAAGGAACACCACAATACAATCACGAATCAACAAATAGCGACAATCCAGATTTGATCCTTGTGAGTTCAGGGTTAATTCATGGAAAAGATCTATACTGTTAGCATTGAGTGCAAAAAGGAAAAGAATTTCATTTTAAAGGATGATGCGCCAAATGTTTATTTAAATGAGTTTGCACAGTGGAAAGACAGATGATTTTTTTTTTTTTTGGATCATAAATTCTTTATCAAGAGAATTGGCATATGTGTTTTTGTTTGCTCCTTCCTCTAGGGAATTATGTAAAGAAATTGAACAAAGGTGTGGGGAAAGAAATGGCCCTCTCATTTTTCATCTTTGAATGGAGATTTGTGGATCAAGACAAGCAAATCTTTCCATAGTGGATTTTTTTAATAAAATTAAGAGAATGTGGGATGAATATGCTATGCTAAAACCTACGACAACATGTAGATGTGGAGGCTCACGAATAATAGCACAAGAGATTTGTCAATAAGAGCAATTAATGCAATTTCTTTCAGGCTTAAATGGTGAATTTGACCATGTTAGGGATCAAATTTTACTCATGAATCCCCTTCCATCAATATGTAAGGCTCTTATTTAATACTTTTGAGGATTAAGAAACAAAGGGATGCAACTGTGGAAATACATAATGATTTTGCCAATGTTGTTGCCTCAACTTTCAAATTTCAGAACAATCGCTTTGACAAAAAACAATAAGAAGAAAAACACCAAGCCAAGCAAGAATAAAGAAGATAAATATTGTACATTTTGCAAGAAAGGGGACATGAACAATCAGAATGCTTCAGGTTCGATGGCTACCCTGGATGGTATAAAGGCAGGAAGTTTACAAGACCGGGTAAATCTGCAATCCAAGCAAATATGACTCATGAAGTACAGACACCATTGGAAGAGTCAGATTCAGAGTCAGCTATGGAGCAAAACCAAAACCAAGTTGTACAGTTAATGGTGTAGAAAGAGGTTCAGAAAATTCTAAAAGCAAAGATGATACAAGGCTGTGGATCAGGTGGTGCTGATTTTACTGCATTTGCAAGAGCCTGTGCAGGTAAGTTTCATTCCAAATTTGATTGTATGAGTTGTGAACCATGGATCATAGATTCAGAGGCAACAACACATGAGAAATTCATTGCGTCATAAGAAAAATCTTGAAAAGCTGCATTTTCCTAAGCGTGTATATCTGCTAGACAATTCAATCAAAATTGTGACACATAGGAGATGTAAATTTCAGTTCAGGGTTCAAGATATCACAAGTGCTTTATGTGCCTTAGTTTAAGCATAACTTGCTATCAGTTAGTAAATTACTCAGGGATCAGTGCTTGAGTGTGTATTTCTTGCCTAAGAATTGTGTTTTGTAGGACCAGAATTATGACAAAGTGGTGGCAGTTGGGATGTTGATCAATGGTTTATCTTGCATTACTCAGTCCTCATTTGATCCTTCAATATTGCAACAATTTGGTATTACTTTGTATTCTATTTTTACTGTAAGTAATAGCCTAGAAGGCAGTGTTGGGTTCTAGCATAGGCAATTAGAACATATGTCCAAGGAAAAATTTAAGGCATGTTTGTAATTTTCCTCATTTGAATAAGTTGGTTGTTTGTGATACTTCTCACAAGGCAAAGCAAGCTATAAGCCTTTTTGTAACAATAGTATTCCGTCAACAAAACCTTTTGAATTGTTGCATATTGACTATTAGGGGTCATATAAACGAAAATCTTTATCTGATGATAGTTATATGTTAACCATTATGGATGATTTCACTAGAGTTGTTTGGACAATTTTGTTTAGGAGCAAGCATCAGGTTGCTCATTTGATTGGAGTTTCTCAAGCTGGTCTGCGCAGAGTTCAATGTACACACCAAGAAAATTTGAACTGATAATGGGACATAGTTCATTAGGAGTAATACACAACTTGTTTTGCACAAAGATGGTGTAATTCACTAGAAAACATGCACCTATACCCCACAACAAAACGGGGTAAGCTAATCTGCCAACCAAATTTTGGGGCAAAGCTTTGCTCCATGCTACTTGCTTGCTCAATGTTTCACCAACCAAAGTGTTAAATTGGAAGAGTCCTTATCAGGTCTTCTATTAAAAAAAAAACTGATTATACCTAGTTTAAGGTTTTTGGTTGTTTGGGCTATGCGATGAATGCAAATCCTCACAAAGATAAGTTTGATAGCAGGGCTTTTCCAGGAGTGTACTTGTGAGAGTCTCCAAGACAGAAGGGGTGGAAAATATACATGGAAACACATTAGATTGATGTGTCTCAAGACGTGAAATTTTACGAGGAACAGTTTCCTTATCTGTCCAGTTACACTCACCAGGATGAGAATGATCTTCAACCAACTACTGTTTTACCTAACAATTTTAATGTTGATTCATTGCAGATATCTCAACAGGAGACGGCACATTCAAAATTTGCTAAGAATAATGATCTTAATGGCTCACATATTCGTATGGATGTACAACAGATTCCACAATTTTCAAAGGCATCTCTTAAGAATTCTCAGATATCAAAAAATGGCAGTCCTTCTGTTGAAAGAAATTTGCCACAGCAACCCATAACTCAAGTTGTTGTGCGAAGAAATTCAAGCAGACCACCCGCTTGGTTATCAAATTTCGTTGTTAATCAGAGTCATACTAATGCTTCCACAGATGTTTTTCAGTACACAAATACTCACTCAGCCTTCCTTGCTAATATTACAAAGATCCATGAACCAAGAACGCACCATAAGGCAAAGACAGACCCAATATGGATCAAAACAATGCAGGAGCAGCTAGAAGCTTTAGAGAGGAGCCAGACCTGGCATTTGGTTTCAATGCCAAAAGGGAAGAGAGCTATTACATCTAAATGGGTGTTCAGGGTTAAATATGCCCCTGATGGATCAGTTTCGCAATACAAGGCTAGGCTAGTAGCTCAAGGATATAATCAAGAGTTTGACATTACATGATACCTATTCCCCTGTCACCAAGGTGGTCACAGTTGGGCATTTTTGTCAATCGCAGCTTCAAATCGATGGCCAGTACATCAAATTGACATCAACAGTGCTTATTTGCATGGGTCAATTGATGAGAAAATTTACACACTTCCTCTAGATGGATACACCAAGGCAAATAAGAATCAAGTCTAGAAGATTTCAAAGTCACTATATGGACTAGACCAGGTAGGAAGACAATGGAATAAAGCTTCTAGTAACAATCTTCTGTAGTTGAGATTTGTGAAATCAATCCATGATTACTGACTTTTTACCAAAAATACATCAACAGACTTTATAGCTCTTATAGTCTATGTCGATGATGTGGTTGTTACAGGTACCTCCATCCAACTGATCCAGGATGTGAAACAACTGTTGGATGCATGTTTTACTATCAAGGACATGGCAGAGGCCAAGTTATTTTTGGGGATTGAATTGGCTAGATCACAACAAGGGATATTAATTTTGCATACGAAATACATTCGTGACTTCGTTCAAAATGCAAGACTGTTGACAACCATTCACCAATCCTTTTCCTTCAGGGGTTCAACTAACTGTTGATTCTGAGTTGTATGATAAACCAGATAGTTATCAAAGGTTAGTAGGCAAGTTGTTGTATCTGGGCTTTACCAGGCCTGATATGTCCTTTGTGACTCAACAATTGAGTCAATACATGAATGCTCCCACAAGAATTCAGATGTACCCGATTCTATGGGTTGTGCAAAGTTACTCGACGATCGATGACAAGATACTGTGTATTTCTTGGATCGTCATTGGTTTCGCAGAAATCCAAAAAGCATAATACTATTAGTAAAAGTTCAGCAAAGGTTGAGTACCCTACTATCGCTACAACCTCTTGTGAATTGAAATGGTTGACACATCTCCTTGGTGAGTTTAAGCTTAATCCTACCCTGCCTATACCTTTGTTCTACGATAATCAAGCTGCTATTCATATAGCAACCAATCCTGTCTTTCACGAACGCATGAAGCATGTCAATATCGACTGTCACATTGTAAGGGAACACTTGGTTTCAAGTTTTATCAACACACGTTAAGTTTCTTCCTCCGGTCCAATTGTTGATTTACTTACCAAGCCTTTAACTTCTACACAAATTCATTTAGCATTGAAGTTATTCCAATGTACTTCATCTTGAGGAGGGGGTCTTGGTTTCAGGCGTGGCTATAGGAGTGCAATCATAATCAACATATTAGTTAGATGAGCTGGCGTGGAGGGAAAAGTAGTCAAAGGAGTTACGGAGTTGTTGTAATTAATTACAAGTCTGTTATGATTCTAACATGTTAGATTCTAATGTAACAGATTAGATTCTAGTACTTCCCAGCTCATTCAGCACGAGCTACCTGTGCAAATACATTGTATCACTTTTCATCATCACATACAAAATTCAATAGATTCTTCTTCTTTCTTTTATAGACTAAGGGCCCCTAATTCAAGCCACATTGCTACCTGTTATGATAGGTGATTTATTGTATTTGCCCAAACTATAAGTGAGGGGGTTATGTTATCATTTCCTAAACATTGCCCAGTAGATTGAAACTTTTGGTTGAATGGTTTCTTTACACAAGACAGTTTTAATTGACATATGTTTTATTACATAGTGTAAAATTGGAAAACGTATTCCTAGAAAATCATTCAAATTTTGAGGACAAGACAAAATGCTTCCAATTTCAATTTAATTTGATGAGAAGACGTTCACATGAAATTTGAGTTAGAAAAACAAAGCGATATATTTAAATACCTATCAAAACCTTGCTTTTACCTGGAGAGAAGCACAAAAAGAAAGTTTTTCTGGTAGCTCTTGGATGGAATTGCCAGAAAGATCAACTTTGATGATTTCACCTGATTCCCATACTTCTGATGGGACCGCATGCATACCCAAGCCTTCTAAAGAAAGTACCTAAAAGCAAAAGTTGTGCCGGTTGTGAGGGTTTGGGTTTGATCAAACAACATCTCAATAATTTAAAACTTAAGTATGAACAGATTTCACAATAAAATATATTAGTCCTGGCCCAAGACACAAAATCACATTTTCATGCAAGGATTAAGGCTTGCCCAGTCAGCAAAGAGGATTACTTCCATTTTATTACCCTACGTTGAGTACTAAAATGTCGGACTAGTGAGTCCAATATAGAAAATTTAATGTCAAGGAAAGGGCTATCCTTCGTAAACAATGGAATACACGCACTTATAAGCATTTTCTTGCAAGTACTCTATAGAAGTTCGTGAAAACTTCACATTTGAAAACTGCCATAATCAGCCTAATTTCAGCCTATCAAATTGAACATTAGATAATGTATATGGATTAAAACTCAAGGACATAATTAGACAACATTTCTACCAAATGCTTTCGATGCTTTCACCTAAGATTCAATTTTTGTTCCACCTTAGGTTTGCCACCTACTTTGCTTAAAGTTCATCAGATATGTAGTGAAAACTTTAACAGCTTGCTGATTATATTTAACATGAAAATAATAAGGGATAACACCCTTTATGCAAGTTCAGATGGCTTATGATGCACAACAGTTTAGCCAAGTTCAATGTCATTACCATGCTCCTCAAAAATAGATAGAACTCAAAAAAGAGAGAAGGAATTAGGTGATAGGATTAATTGGTCAACTAAGACCATTATATTTATTTTGGATATAAATTACAAATAGTTCAGAAGAATCTTAAATTTGATTCATATCGGAGATACCTTAGAACCAATAGACATTCGGCTTGCCTTTGAAATTACTTCCTCCTTTGCAGGAGTTATAGCTTCAAAATCTATTTCAGAAATATGGTTTCTGTTACTAAGGTTTTCATAAGTAAATAAAAATTAATAGTGAGTATTTGGAGCCTAGAAACAATAAACAAATTACGTAAGAATAAAGAAAAATAAAATCAACTGATAATGAAAATAACAGTTGTTGTGTAGGCTAGAAATACTTAATTACCTTCACCTTCAGGTAGCCTGCTTCGAAGATACTTCAATAAAGCAGGTGTAGGACCAGAAACCAATGAACTATTAGAGGAAAACCACCGTTAGTTAGTTTAAGTTACAAAAAGATAAAGAGTTCACAAAATATCAATAAAATGCTCCCACCTTCTAAGAGTTCGCAATGGGTTTCCCATAAGCAAAACTTTTCGTAAAGTAGTCATCTTACCTACAAAATGGATATTGATGATCTGAATATCATAATGATGCTAAACATCCCACAACTTTTGTTCTTTTGAGTGTCTAAACAAGTGCAAGAAAGAAAAGATTAAAAAACATGATATTGAATGTCTGAGTTTCATGTATATGTACTTGAATTGCAAACAAAGAGGAAAAAGACTTTGATTATATTTATCTTATGAAGAAAACTGAAAATGACAATGTGCTGAGAAGTTAAAAGAAAAAGACTGAAACAATATAAAGTCAATGTTTTGTTATCGCAGAACAATTATTAATTTCAAATGGCACCTAAGAAGATGCAAATGATAACGAATTTGCACCTCCTTTTTAGATATTGACTAACAAGAAATATAGACTGAACTGGTTTGAAATCTAGATTGACCAACATTATTCATGTTTACCTGAAAGCTATGAGCAACAAGAAAATTTGAGGAATTGTATCACATCCATAAATCTAGATTCAACTAATCCATATTGAACATTACCAGTATAGGGCTTACCAACTCACCAATCTCAGAAGGCAATCCGGTCAATGAATTATTTGAAAGGTCAAGGACAGAAAGATGTAATTTGCATGCATCCACAGGAAAGTCCTTCAACTGCAGGTTTGTGAAGTTGAACAATAATAACTTGAAAGTGTAAGATGATGGATGACGTGAAATTTTCATCAACTGGATTTAGTCACATGAAACTCCTGTACTAAAGCTCCAAGAGAGAATTAGATGATAGCAAATTGGTACTTAATTTTGAAGAGATTATTTTGTGATTTCAACCTGTAAATTTGGACTAAATTACAATTTATCCGATGTAGTAATCCTTATCATCCTAGAATATCAATTCAAGTTACAGCACATACTTCAATTAAGTAATAATGACATGCCACTTCGGTTTTAAAGTTGGAATGTATCTTTTTTTTTCAAGATCTCCACCAATGTAAACAAAATGTAGCATGTACTTCCAATTAAGCTCTTCAATTGACCATTTCAACCAATCTTTAAGCAATTGCACAATAAAACAAAACACAAGTCTTCCATTTAAGTTAAAGAACCTGACAAACTCAATATATGGGAGACTTATGATAAAAGTGAAGTTGATTTCAAGCTTTGGTATTAGAAAGAATACAATAAAATTTCTCAACAGCTAAACTCAGAATGAAAGCTTTTTTCATGGCAAGCTAATCATGAACTTAAGATAGGATAACTAGCAACCTGGTTAGAGTGCAGATCTAATGTCCTTAAGGAAGAAAGGTCGCCAATCTCAATAGGTAAAGAAGACAACATATTATTCCTGAAAAGTTTTGGTCACCAAACGCAAATGAATGTCAAAAGAGAGAAGTAACAACAGTTAATTTTATAGTCTATGATGTAAATAAGAAAGTGCATATTACCCCATGTAAAATTCAACAAGAGCACAACAATCCTTTATCGATGATGGCAGAGACGAAATTCCTACGAATCCAAACATGACAGTTTGTTAGGAGATTTATAGAAAACAGGTCTCTATTACATATGAATAGCAATGTTGAGTACTCCATCAGTGAATGGACTCACTATTCTGATGAAGGTCAAGACGGATGAGTTGTGAAAGGTCTCCAATGTTATCTGGAATACCAGTCATCAAGTTCTTTGCTGTTCAGATTACAACAATATAGAATCTAAGTTTTCTATGTACGTAAATCTTTGGAATTAGATAACAGAGCTATCCAAGAATGAACTCGACGGCTATAGAATAAAATTACATGCATTAAGTTCACTAAGCATTCTCCATGATGCCGCTAGCTTTCCGGATAGACTTGTTAGCTTGTTTCCCTAGCATAGATCACAAAAGTCATTAACATTTGGCCTTAAAGGCGTAGAGTTCCAAACAAATCAAAGAAGTGGAAAGACAAAATACTTCCTGTACCTCCACATCCACTTTTGTAAGCTTTGAACATTGTGATAGATCTTCAGGCAAGTAAGAGATGGAGTTGTTTGATGCCTGCGGGAGAAGTAACGCAAGGAACATATTATGCTTGTGGGCGAAGTAACACAAGGAACATATTGAAGTTTATGGCAAGAAGACAAAATAAACAAACTTTAGGATGTTAAGTACCATTAAGAAATGAATTCGGCACTGATATTCCCTTAGCAAAATCATGTTGAAAACATAGCTCAAAAACAAGATCAGAATTTCAATTATGGAATTTGAAGATGAAGCTGACTGACTATCTACTCACTTATCATGCATATATTAGCTATCTAAATTTTCTAGTAGTTGGCTTACATGGTATACAAGGAGCAAAAACCTTCTTTTCATTTTCCCTGGTACTTTTTTTATGGGTAAGTGGAAGATGGCACTAAACTATGTACACTCTCTACATGTTCCATTTCCATTCAATGTACAAAGCATGCTCCAATTCTGAGTTATCTGCATTAAGTAGATGAAGTATGACTGATGCAAAATAAAAGAGTAGATTTTATTAACTGGACAGAATCTTGATTAAGGACATTGATGTAATCATTCAAAGTGCACAAAATTGACTGTAAAAGTGTAGTTTATAACAGTAGGGATATCACATTGTACATAACACCACTTGGCCCAAAAATTTAAAGTTATTTCCCAAGGTAAGCCATTACCTTCAATTCAGACAAATCCAAGCATTTCCCTAGTGCACTTGGAAGTTCCTTGAGCTGATTACTTGAGCAATCAAGCCTAGTATTAAATAAGGAAAATTCATGAACCAGGCCAATCAAAGCTGAAGATAAAAGAAAATTTTGACCCTAATAGATTGATAGCTGAAATAGTACAAAAGAAGTTGAGTTAGTTAAATTCACTAAAGTGAAATACTCAGGGCACCATCAAGGCTAAAAGGAAAGTAAAACAACTACATTGAGATAGAATCAGTGTTATAGAGTAGCTATGATCAGAATAACCAATTGAACTGATTAACATTTGGTGTTTGTAGAACAAATTAGAGAATAACCAATTGAAACTCATTTACAAGGATTTTTAAAAGTTTAAGGTATCCAGTCAATGAAGTGTTGCGTTGGTTAAACATAGAATTGCAAATTGCAAATGTATTCAGTTCACAGAATTAGTAAATGACGGAGCCTACTTGACAAGAGAAGCTGCTGATCCAATCTCCTCAGGTATTTCTTCTATCAAGTTAAACGACACATCCAACGATTTCAGAATTGAAAGCCTGTCAAGTAGGAAAAAGAAGAAGAAGAGAGAGTCCATACTCAAATAAAAATAACAGACTTATTTCCAGGAAAACCGAAATTTACAGACAGATGTAAAAGAATCGATATAATCTCACTCTCCAATCGCGTCGGGGATGTTAGAGAGTCGATTGTTACTAAGATTCAGAACAGTGAGCTGAGATAAATTCCTGATCTCTTCCTTCAAAACTTGAATGTTATTATGAGCCAAAATCAACTTCTGAAGCTCCACAGCCTACACAACACAAAAACACTAAGCACATAAAAGGACAAACAAATATACAAAAAGTGGCGAAGAGAGTTAGTTACCTCCCACCAATTCTCACCCTCTCCGACAGCATCCAAACTCCGGTAAACCTCTTCCGGAACCTCTCTGAAATTGAGAAAACGAAAAGACATTCCAGATGAGAAAGCAAATGTGAATGCGACGGAGAGACGGTGAACAGCGAAGAGAACCTGAGAGAGCGGTTAGAGAGATTTAGCGAACCGGAGGCTCTCGCAGCTTTTAGCAACCGATCCATGCTCTACTTCATATCCTTCTTCTCCGACATGTAAATCACTTTTCCGACATGAATCACTATTCTTCTGCTTAGATCTAAAACCAATGTTTTAAATACCGGACCGAACATTAAACCGGTCGAAGGAAAGGTTCAAAGTTTAGAGGTTCAACCGGTAGTGAACCGCTATAAAACTGGTATATAATAGCAAGTAATGTCGCGGAAATGCGCAACAATAATGCCCTGTTAAGTTAGTTAGTTATATTATTATCTAATTTTAATATATAAGTTAATACGGGAAATAAAAAAATGAGTAATTTAATTATAAGAAAATTTGTAAATTTAGTAATTAAATGTATAATAAATATGAAAAATTTTAAAATTAGTAATTCAATTATAAATAATTTAAATATGTAATGAAAAAATATGTCATAATAAAATAATATGACAAATGAATAAGTAAAATTAGCAAGTAAAAATTCGGGATGAAAACATATTGTAACGTGCATATTGTAAATGTTAAAAAAATATAAATTAAATAAAAAACTTAAACATAATAAGTTTTAAATAAATAATTATGATCATTTCATGATAAATAAATCAGGAAATTTATCTCATCATAAGATTTCTTGCAAAATTTTTAGTATTAAGTCACACTTATGACTATTTGAAACATTTATAAAAAATTCATCACAATATTTGTTAAATTGTTTTATTTTTTATTAGAAGTATTAACCTTTTTAATCATAATTAAATTATTAAATTGATTATAAAATTAATATAATTTTTTACTTTTTAATTACATTTTTAATATTTTTATTTACTTTCTATATTTTATCCATTTATAAGAAATAGATTACACTTTACATTTATTAATTGTAACTTATATATCATAAGTATTTCTATCCTAATTGCTTTCTTAATATATATTTAAAATTTTAATATTTATAATTTGATCATAAATTTCTAAATTATGCAATTTACATTTATTTATCATCTCAATGGATAACTTCTTCAAAGATACTAAATTTGGACTCCTCAAGTAGTTCTTAAAGGTGCTAGGCACATGGTGTGAACTTCCTTCCTCATGTTTGCATCTGCTGGTACAAAAGATGTCCCGTATGTGCCTTTTATCACTTAAAGTTTGAGATTGTTTACCCAATTTCCTTCTCTTGCTTCTTTTTGGATTGGCAGGCAGGAGTTGAGATAAGTTGTGAACCACATGTGAAAAAACATGTCCGTAACTATGTAGAAGATGTTGTAGTATCCACCACTGCAACTCCAGAGGGAAATGTAGCTATAGATTCTTTCCATCGGTTTGCAAGTGTGAAGTGGCTGCGTGAAAAGGCTATCAAAATGTCTGAAGAACTCGCTATTACAAGAAATTTGTTAGGAAAAAAAAAAAGCTTAAGCAAATTATATGCTTCATGAGAGTGACTTAAGAATGTGGCCATGTGGGGAAGCAAATAAGGCCTATATTCTCCTGAAAAAATACATTCTAATTTTCTCGCATGGTCTAAAATTGAGAATTGCTTAGGAAAGTAAGCATGCATCTTGCACTTTGAAACATTTCATCTATTCTCTTTCGAAATGTCAATGAATACATGTATAATTATTTTTAACTGTGCAAAAAATAAAATCGACATTAAATTTTAACCTTTAATATAATAAACATCTTATTCTTTTCTTTTGTGTTTTTCATTTTCTAATTCTTTTGTTTTCTTTGACAATATTCAGGAAACAAATTTTAATGTAT
>JANITW010000005.1:40656584-40677750 GCA_027564335.1 Erythroxylum williamsii
TAATAATAAAAGACAATTTCTAATAAAAGACAATTTACTATTATTTTAAACTAATTTATTTATTATTAAATTATTAATAAAAATATATAAATAATGATATGTAAATAAAATAATAAAATATTACAATTTTATTTATTATAGATAAAAATTAATCAAATTATTTATTAAAATAATATAATTGAAAATAAGAAATTAATAATCTTATTTATTAGTGGTGGTCTAAGGTGACACACAAGAAGGCAATTTAAGAAAATATAATTCATAAGTTGAAGATTTATTTGACAGAAATAAAATGAAGGTATTAATTAATCTTTTCAACTAAATTTTCAAATATGACCTTTATCCTATCTTTTCGGTAGATTCGTATATTAGTAATGGCCTTTTCATTTTTAGGCTACACTTCTAACATGAACATTAGAGCCCATTTAGAGCTTATATTAATACTTGCTAACCATCTCAATTTAATCATAATAAATTGTAGTGTTATGTTATTTACAACTTTAAGCTTAAAAGAGGTATAAAATTTTGTGTAAATGATAAATTCGATACAGTGAGATTAATTTTTAAAAAAAAAATGTTACATGCCAATTACTGTAGGTGTTGGTCTCACGATCTATTGGTTGAGATACTGAACTCTAAATTTAGTATCAGAGCTCTTGAATATCCTCAGAGTGAGTAGGAAGAGAGCCTATAAGAAAATGGAAACATGGCAGAATGACCCTATTCATTTATCTTCTACTTTATGTATGTCTTCTTTACCTTCAATGTAAAGCGTGTGTTATCTAATCATATAGAAAACCTTGTAAAAATTACCCATGAACTTGTAGGAAATCATGTTTATGAGTCTTCTTTACCTTTGTTGAGTTCGTACAGTATATATTCACGTGATCGTTCTTAGATCGTTCTTAGATAATTCTAGACCTCGTGTCAAAGAAATAATCCAAAGTTACAGATTGAAATAGTGTGGTCTCAAATCTACAACAGCAAAACTATACGTGAGGCTTGAAATCCCTAGAGAGTTCACTTTTTTATGGAGAGAGCAAAATCATACATATCTTCATGTTGGAGCTGTACACCTTATTTTTACACTTCATGGAAGAAAGGGAATACTTACTACAGCCAGGATATCTCTTCTAGACACTGCCTAAATAACTTACCAAAATGCTCTTATTGGTACTTTACTGACAACACTCAACAATGGAAGTGTCATCTTAGCCATAGCACCTGATTTCAACATTAGGTTGGATGATCCCACTTTATCTGAACGTCTATCAGGTTGGATGATCCCATTTTATCTGAACGTCTACAAGTTCAGATCTAGATAACTAGAGCAGATCAAGATCCTATAGTCATTATGGCTACGTTACATCATCAGATGATCTATCGTCTGTAAAATCATGCTTTGGACCTTAATTTTCCAATTTCCACTTCGGATGCTCTTTACATAGTTGCTAATTGTTCCAATGATCAGACTACTATCATCGAGATTCTGAAGCAACTACCAGCACAGGAGTTTGAAAAGTTGATGCCTACTAAATGGATCACCAACTACCAAAAGGTGTTCCACGCGTCTCATCAACATTCTTTTCATACTACAGCTCTTCCAATTCTGAAGATCTTAAGAGATGGAACTGCTAAGTCCGTCTATGCACGGCCCAATGAAGATCCATCTGGACCTTCTGCATCTAAGGCAATACTTATGATTCAGCCTGTATTTTCTCATATGGAAGGTAAATATGATCCTCCTATTTATTATTTCAAATCTAATAGAGATCCAGTTTACGTCAATCATCATCGTGGACATTTTATAAGATGTCGATCCATCTATGAGTGAACCTGACTATGAAGTCTTTCTCAATCCTAAGTCAGATAGTGATGATGATGATGGAAGATATGCAAGAAGGAGAAGGAAGGAGAAGGAAGAAGAAAAAGTCAAAATCTAGCTGTATGCCTTCTCATAAGTATCATCCACACATAGATGATCCAGATCCAGACAATTCTAGCTATCTTAAAGGTCTATCGATAGAAAGATCCAGACCTAAATCTCTTAATGAGATGTTGAAGTCATCTATATGTCAATTGAAGCTAGCAGTTCCTGTTATGACTCCTACTCATATACCATGTATGATGGCAAAGCCATACGAGGAAGACTTTCCTTCATTAACTAGCAGTATTGATGAATCAAAAAGTGTTGTCTATAACCCTTGCATCCAAGCCACAGGAATCACTTCACAAAGTACACTCGTATCAAATCCTTCTAGTGAAGTACTTAAATAGAAAACATCTAATGCAGTAGCACAAAATAAAGTTCTAAGAAGAATTGATTCTAAGCTGGATGGAATCAGTCAACAAAATCATACTAGTCATCACAAAGTTGATGCAGTCTCTAAGTAATTCCATCAGATGTATCAGTCTTACAAAGCTCAGATTCAGCGTCTTGATGTTGATCTTCGACATTACATCGCTACCTATTATATGGGACCTGATTTCGACATTAAAGTTCGTGAGATACAAAAAATACACAGAATTGTGCAACAAATGGAAGCTGATATGCATTCTGCACAGTCAAAGATAATATATGGCTCCTCTACTTCATTATTCCCAAATACTTAGCCAACATACCTGTCTCCTATGTATCAGAAGTATCCAAAAGAAGCTGATTACTCAAAGGTATTCAATTTCAATTATCCTTTGATTAGATAGTACATTCATCCTCAGACAACTTAAGAAAAACCTAAGAGGTCAAAGTCAAAGAAAAAATCTGACAGAGTTCTTGCCAAAAGAGTTTAAGAAGTCAATCCTGAGCCATCATCTTCTTATACACCATTTGAACCAATCAATCAGTAGAGTAAACCTGTATAGATTCATACACCTCAATATCTCTACCGAAAGTTCAACCTTCCGCATCATCTACTGGGAAGGAAAAAGCACCACAAACAGAGTTCATTGCAAGTCTCACATCAAAAGATATTGCAGAAGATTCTTGTTCTCAATCAGATAATACAAAAGTTTGTTTTGAAAACTTTGTTCCTATATGTGAAGCCTCTGTAGATATCTCTGAATCAATATCATCATTTGAACAGATCTCTGAACCGTCTACTGATTCTTTAGCGCAGCTAGCTAATCTATCAAAGTTATGTAATGTTCTGATGACAATGCCTCAAACTACTAAAGTTGAACCTAACATAAGTGAAGCAAAATCCACAGGTACTAAACCTTTCAGACCTGAACCAGCACCACAAGCAACACCAGCTCAGCCAGCTACACAGGGTCAAACCAAGCCTACTTCAAGGCCTTGGTTTACTTTTTATGATCTACCTCTGAAGAAATGGAGAGACAGAATACATGAATTTGGTGTATGGATTGATCTTCAAATGACCAGACCTAAACATTCCTTACTAAAGATTTTGTTTGAATTCACATCTTGTTTCACTGGCACTTTGTGAGAATGGTGGCAAAGTATAAATGATTATCAAAGACTTCAGTACATCTAAGTCACTACAACAGGAGCACTTTTTAGAGTAATCCATAAAGAATTTCTTGGTGACTTTCAACTTATTAATAAGCAGATCTTTCAAAAATACTTTGCAATGAAATGTTGTTCACTTGATAAGCGTGATATTCAGAAGCATTACCAATGAATGATGGAATGGTACTATCTCTTGAATAGATGGAATGATGTTATTTTGCAATATACTTTTATCTCATCCCTTCCAGATCAACTGCAACCAAAACTACAAAGGACCATAGTTTCTTTACAACAAGATATGTCAACAATATCTCTTGGAAAAATCTACCAGCTTGCTCTAGCTTCTCTTGATAAATTATATGATCAACATACCTTGTTCACAAATATCATTACAGGCAATCCAGCTCTCAAACAGGCTTACAAGAAGCCTTATCTTTAGATTAAGTGCAAAGACAAAAAGACCTGTGAGTGTCATAGGAAGAAGAAAGCTAATCTTCGTCAAGTCCATCATAGAAGAAAGTTTCGCATATAGATGGAAGGCTACAAACCTTTAAGGAAAACTTATGAAAGGAAGAACAGCGGTAAAGGGAGAAGATTTGTTTGGTTCTTCAAGAAATCCTCACATTGACAGAAGCCTAAACGATGTTTCATCTGTGGACAACATGGACACTTTGCACGCACATGTCCTTATAAAATAAAGAAAGATGTTAAGTTGTTAAAGCAAATGTAATCCATTCTGTCTATTCATTCTTCCAACAACTTTGAAGAATTAATTGAGGAACAATCTCAAGAAGATGAGAACACCAAGTTTGCTCTTTCTTCATCAACATCAGAACATGAAGAATCCTTAACTTGCTCTTATTCTTTATATATGTTATAGCAGGCTTGTATGAAAGTAGATCGTACACCAGTTCAACAACCTTATGTCCAAATCCAACTCTTTCAAGAAGACAAATATGATAAGCACATCAGAGCTATCGGGTTTATGGATACTGGATCCAGTCATACGATCATGAAACCCAATATCTTATCATCTGACGCATAGACTTCTCATGATGAATATTTCACTGCTGTTGATGGTAACTCTTTCAAGATTGGGTTAATTACGAAACGAAGAAATAAGATTAGATTCTTTCCTCAGTGTACAAGTTGGACTAATGTTTTTGGAAGCAATTTACCTGGCCTAAACATTCTCATTGGTATGGATACATATAGTAAAGCCTCACCTTTACAGATCCTACCCACAGGCCTCAGGTATCGCTCATTTTTCAGTCTATACATTAAAATCAAAAATTTGTTTGAACTTACTCAAGTTCCTACATGTTACACTGTACTTCGAGATAAACTGTTGAAATGTTGTCCTGAATCTCATGAACAGTTTTCTCATCCATATCCTTTGTGAAAAATGCTGCTTTTTCTTAAGTTTACCTTTTAGAAGAATGAGGATATAAATTCTACCAAAGTCACACATCCAGGGATAAACCTTGATGATCTAAAGCTTGCACAAGATGAGTGTGCAATCATTTTAAATCAAGGACTTATTGAGCCCACAAAGTCAGATTGAGCTCGTCAAACATTCTATGTCAACAAACGTTCGGAGCAGAAAAAAGAGATTAGCCATTGACTACAAACCTCTGAATGTTTTCCTACAAGATGACAAGTTTTCTCTTCCAAAGATTAGTACTCAAGTACTATTTCTTAAAGAAGCTATTATCTTTTCCAAGTTTGATCTTAAGGCAGGATTTTAGCAACTGAGTATTCATCTAATTGAAAGATACGAAACTGCATTCTGCATTCCTAATGCACAGTACCAATAGATTGTTATGCCATTTGGGCTTAAAGTCAACCTATCACTGTTTCATAAAACAATGACCAAGATCTATGATCCTATCCTCTACAGTGCTCTGATCTATATTTATGATATCTTACTGTTCTCAAAGACCCATGAGGAACATCAGGCCTTACTACAAAAATTCTTGGATTTTATTAAACAATATAGCATTATGCTTTCAGCCTCGAAAAACATCATTGGCACTAAAGAAATTAAGGTTCTGGGTATGCATTTCAAGTATGGATTCTACCACCTTGGTTCACATATTTCAAAAGAATTGTTACATTTTCTTGATGAATATCTCACTGTCAAACATATACAACAATTCCTTGGAATTGTTAACTATATTTGAGAGTTTATATCACACGTGGCAGCTCATATTTCAAGCTTATCTAAGCTTTTGAAAAAGAATCCACCACCTTGGACAAAAGAACAAACCAAGGCTATCTAGCATCTAAAACAGATTTGTCAGGATCCTCCACCTTTAAAGACTCCTGATACAGGACAATGCATTTTACAAACTGATGCTAGTGACATCCATTGGGCCGTTGTGCTCATCGAAGAAATCAATGACAAAAGACATTACTGCGGACATGCAAGTGGCCAATTTAGTTCTTTTGAATTCCATTATCATATTAGTTATAAGGAGGTTCTTGTTGCCAAAAGAGGTATTGAAAAGTTTGCTTTCCACCTCACTCCTTATCACTTTGTCATTGAAATGAATAACACCTCTTTTTCAAAATCCTTGATCAGCCTAAAATAAATAAATTCCTAGCAGTCAATTGTTTTGTTGGTAAGAATGGTTTTCTTGCTATAAATTCTCCATCTGCCATATTAAAGGTCACCATAATACACTTGCTGATTATCTCTCTCGCCCTATTAAACCTCTTTTGTTTGTCTCCTCTTCCTTGAAGCTTCCCATTCCTTTGTATTGGTTAATGGAGTTTCCTAAGTTTGCAAAATACAAAAAAGAGTTTCCCCCTTTGTTTTCTCAACCTCCCACGAATGTTGCAGACTTGTATCCACTTCTTTCTCAGAGTTTGTTTTATTATTTGCATCCGACTCTTCTTAAGTTTGACATTTTACTAATTCTTGGTTATTTTGATGTTGTCACTCCTTACAAACTCATGTATCACATCTATGACAATATCCATGAGTCTACCCTCTGGCATCTTTAGGCATTGTCTATCCTTTATGCTTGTTCTATATTTTTCTGGCCCCTTCATGTGTATTGACATATGTCTAAGACAGTCCAGGATTGCTTATAAAACAATTATGTCCTAAGATTAGAGTTTAACAGGGAAAGAGTGAAAATACTCTTGTGGCTATTATTACAAAGTGGGAAGAGAGAGTTTGTGAAGAGAGTAAGGTTCCAAAGAGGAAAGATAAGAGTTGTGTGCCCATAGAGAGAAAAAGAGTTTTGTTGTCTTGTCCACCATACCTGAAACTTACCAATAGTCACAATAAAATTTCCCTAGTTCTTCCACAATAGTCTACCAAGTGCCTCAGTACCTACAATCTGACTTTGGTTAGTCGATGATCTCGTCTATAAGAGTTATTTTAGCTAGTTTAGTTGTCATACTTCTCATTGTGCCCTTCAAGGTCCCGTGTGGGGGTGGGACCTTTTGTTAATTCGAATGTTTCCGTAAGAACTAAAACATCTCGTTGATTTGAATGATTCAATGCGTTTTTGCATTTAGACATGTCTCATTAATTTGAATGTTTTGTTGTTAGCTTTACCATTCGAATTATCAACTTTGTGCCACGCAAATGCATCAACTCAATCCTACCACCATAACTATTGTTGACTTCAATTGTGAAGTTCGCAGGGGAACACTCGGCTAAATATTAAACTAATTACAATATTTTTATTGTAGTTTTATAGTTTCTATTTAAAAAATTATTAATCGTTAAAATATTTATATTTTTATTACTTACATGAATTACACATTATAATAAAAACTTATTATAAATCATCATTTAAAATTATTATATTATATTTTTACTTATAAATTAATATAAATATTTATTTAAACAAAAAAATTATGAAATTTATATACTTTAAAGATGTTTCAAATTAAAATAAATATGAAATATTACAATAAAAATAGACTCTATTGCAGTGATCATGCTGCTATGAAAAAAATACGCTAAACCCACCCAATTGGATGAAATATTTGATTTAAATCCTAGTTTGCAGCTAACGTCTTACTAAGTGAGGCAATAGGACTTTAGATGTACATTGTTTTAAGTTGATGAAAAAAAGAGGAAAGTTTTCTAGTTCGTATTTAAATAATTAAATTAAATAATATTTATTTATTTAATAATAAATCACATTATAATAAAGAAATAGAAAACAAAAACTATATAAATTACGAAAATCAAAAGAAATTAAAACCACAAACAAAAACACATTTTTTTAATCAGAACCTAAAAACAAAAACAAGAAACTAAAATTTTTTAAAAAAATCAGATCCCTAAATATTGACAAGCACAATCTCTGAATAATCTTATATCCCTGCTTGTCGTTCTTGAATAGAATGAAAGAAAGATAAATAATTATATCAACCAGATGAAAAAGAAAATTTTGCTCGTTGTCTTTTACTATTTTCCATGATGTATTTGAAGTGTACAAAATTCCGCTATACAGGACGGCAAAGAAGCTGGAAGAGCGGTCAACACCCCTAACACTGAAAACTAAATTTGTCACACTAACTCTTCTTTCATTTTCTAGTTGTGGTAACACAATATACAAGAGTACACAACAATTTATACTCCCAATATCTGCAAACTGCCTGAATCAAAGCCGTAAAAAAAAAACTTCCTAGAACCATTTTGAGTGGAAAACTATACTGACCAGGCAGAAGTGGAACGCAGAAGCTAATAACTAGCGTGCTGGAACACAGTAGGAGGAGCTGAGAGCTGGAGGCATGACGCAGACCAGGTGAGGCCCTGGAGGGCTGCAGCTTATAGTTGATTCATCCACATCAGGTAGACATAGCTGAGGTGGACGAACATAACCAGCCACCAGTGGCACACATAATACAGAGATAACAATTCTTGAACCTGGTAAAATTAAAGATGATGTTATCAAAATTCAATATTAGATAATTATCTACCAGCCAATACACTCACAAATATACTCCTTAAGCAGAAATTCATAAATAAAATAATCTATTTTACAGACCTTGCTTTGCAGACAGGGAAACATGACCTCTCTTCCTGCCAGCAATCATCCAATTTTCATTATTTGCACTCACTTCGTATAACAACTCACCTTGCTGCACAAGGGAAAATTATGGTCTATAATCAAAACTCTTTCTAGGAATAACGTATCAGGACAATGATTTCTAGTGCATGAGCATATGATAGTAATGCTCTTCAAAGATCGATGCTGTGAACTAATGGTCGCCCATAAAACAGATGGTTTCAAAGACACAAATATAACGAATGAAAAAGAGAGAAACAGAACATTATGAATGAAGAGAATAAGGGTATTAGAATAAACTAAAAAATTAGAAGCTGCTAATATATCATCAATGACATGTCAACTCGACATAGCTCATAAAATCAACAGTAGCACTCCCTTGATTGAGAGATTAAGGAAAAATTTTTGGCAACTTTATTCGCACTTCAATTCATCTGAGATTCGCAAGAACAACATAATACTAAGTTGAGCAGTGATGACTAGAGCAACTGGTTAAATTGACAACAAAGAGAGCAGCCTTCAGTTTAATGAAAAATAAAAGCTGTAAGGATTTACAGGAGCAATGACTATTGAACACTCCAAAGACTTACATTGTCATTATGAATTTCATTGCCTTCAAAAATTTTCAACCTCTCAATCCTCCATTGCATGGTAACAAGTTGTCCGACTCTAAGACTAGAAGCAAGAAGAGGAAGAAAACCAACAGCCAGGCTTGGGTCAAGCACAGGTCTCTGCAACAAAAGAGCACTCTTGAAAAGCAAATCCTTCCCCCAAACTTCAGATTCTACAGACACTGAAGGAATAGGAGGATGTGCGCCAATTGTTCTTTCACCAGAAATTCCATATCTTATATGCAATATGCTCTCGGGTCGTGTTGCCTCAACTTCATCTGTAAACCAAAAGAAAATGTGTGCTGTAGGTTACAGAGTCTAAAAGGAGACAATAAACCAAATAAAAATTAAACTGCCAAATCATCTAACAGCAAATATTAAGAAAAGAAGAAGTGTAAATGCAAAGAATAGCAAAACTAGAAAGAACATTAATAATGGAAACAGAAGCAGAGCATATCTGGGCAAAAGCTTATAACATGCCAACAGATTGTCAGTGCTAAAGCAAGCTGCATTTCCTCTTTGAAGTACAAAAGACTGCAGTCATTATTCAAATACATTGACGTTTTATAATGCCCAGCCTTCCTCTCCAATTAGCCAAAGAGTCTTCCAACGTATCATGTAAGAATCAACCTAAACTATTGAATAATATGATTTACATGGCTACCATGTGCGTCCAAATGACACATAGCCAGCATCATTAGAACAGACTCACAGGAAGGTTTTCTATTTCATTTTCACCAGGGAGTGCTAGTGTTGATGCCAATATTGGTACAAAGCAGCATTCTTAATTTATGTCTGGTACAGCTTGAACCAGCAAATGACATAACTAAGTTCATATAGTAACACACTAAAAATGTCGCCAACTATACCAGTAATCTTCCCCAAGCAAATGGTAAACAGAATTCCTGCTCTGGACACGGGCGAGATCATTAGAGGAAAGAAGCTTGAGGTTGGCCTCCCATCACCACCACCAGTATGAACAAAACCATCTTGGAGTTGAAGCCAAGCATCATGTATGGTCAAAGAAGCTTTCACTTGGGAGTGCAGTATCATCTGGAAGTATAACAAACGATGAAACTTCGAAACAACTCTTATTATCAATAACAATTTTATGTCGTGTATTTGTGGAAACTACCAATCTCAATAGAACCCACATAAGTCCTCCAAGAATCTAACAAGATTTAGATGCTTTAAGATGGTAGTTGAAGGAATACCATGGGACAATAAGTTTGAGATTACCTGCAGGAGTAGAGTGCCATCATTACATTTATCTGAAACTCGCGTGCTTACATGGAAAGGATCTGTGAAATGCACCGCTATGGTCCTGCACATTAGGATCAAATTTTAGGAGAAACAAAAGAAAAAAAGAAAAGGATTCAGCCTCTGCATTGTGGATGTGGACATGACATTGGATAAAAGCAATGAAGGCGAGAATACCTTTCAAATATCTGGTTATGAGATACTCCAAATTCAAGCTTGAAAGCTATTGTCCTCATACCATCCACGATGCTCTGTCTCTGGGAATTGACTGCCCATGCAATGCCAGATGTTTAGACAGAATAATTGTTTGATGCCACAGAAAGTATAAATGCAACATATGCATATTAAAACCAACAGGAGTTTGTGTATCCTTGTTATAACCTGATGATGCTCCTCGCGGAAGCCCATCCCTAACAGCATAGACGGGAATCCAAAGAGTTGAACTTGAGTCACTTGCCCAATCTGGAAACTTTATTGTACCATCTTGCAGACTTAACTGCTCAAATTTTTTATTAGCAGCTTTCATATAATGTTTATCAGCCCCATCAATGTCTTCCATATCAGGATCATTCTCCAATTCAGTGGGACAGTTCTCCATCTCAATAGCATGTGAATCTTCAATCTTCAGGCCTGGACCAGTATCAATATGCAGAACAGCACCTTTGAGAGAGTAGTTAAGAGGCCTAATGATTACTCCAACCCACTGAGTTTCGTTAATCAGAAATGGAGATGAAACAGCTGCAGCAAGCTCAACAAGAGGTCTTGGTTTGAAAACCTAAGAAAGGCCATAAATTAGAGAATGAATTCTATCACAAAACTCAATAGTTTTTTTCTCTATTATGCCCCCCATCATGAAATAACAGTTCCACCATAAAATATAGCCTGTATGTAAGTAGCACAAATAAGCCCATGTATCTCCTTATAAACAATCAAGGAAACATGGGATACTAAAAACTCCAAGATATATCCTTAAACAAAAAGCACATAAACTACCTTCAAAATAGGTCTTGTTGGTTTTTCATAACTCATAAAATCATCACTGTCAGCTGGGCCACCTTTCGAAAAACTATGGGATCTAAATCTCAACTGACCAATTTGCCCTGTTAGAACTCCCAAGACATATGAACCAGGCTTCTGTGGAGGTAAAGGAAGAACAATAATGTTCCTGCCGGGCTTAAGGACAATAGGAGCATAGCTCCTCAGAGCCTGAAATATCACATAAGACTCATAAATTATGAAATTGTACTGCAAACAAATTGATAAGGCTTGCAGAGAGTTATAATAGTTTGAGTCTAGGAAAAATATACCTTAGCACCTTCATCAGCATTAAATGTAGCCACCAAAGTGAGACTAAGCGAGTCCAGTGTTATATCATCAGGAAACCCACTCCACACAATAACAGAGAGAATGCCAGGATCTCCATCACACAACTCCAGAGGAGGACCAGGATTTCCAGAAAACGTAATCAGTGATGACACATCTAGGTGCACAGGGTCCTTCATCTCACTGTGTGCCAGCTGAACTACCTCGTTCTGAAAGGCCTGACGCTCTTTGGTCGAGAATAAACCTTTATCTAGAGATAGAAGTCTTGCGCAAGATGAAAGGTAGCCAGCTTGATCATTCAACATTTTCTGGCACTCAGCCAAATCCGGCAGCACATCAGCTAATAATTCCTGCCAACCTTCTCCAGCATATAGAGCACAAACTTTCTCATACAACTTTGCTGCTTGATCAAAGTTTCCATGCCTGAAGCACATAGCAGCTATTTCACCATCAAGGACAACTCCATGTCTTTTCCACCATGAACGATGATAATTGTCAGCAGCACCTTTGGTTAGCTCAAGATACTTTTTCTGCCATGACAAGAAATAAAAATCGATAAAGTGCACACAGAAACACAAACACAGAGTCACACACACACATGATACATATTTAAATAGATAGATAGAGAGGATACATATTTAGATAGATAGATAGAGAGGGGAGGAGAGAGAGAGAGAGAGGAGCAAATGAGGTGATAGACTGATCGTGGAAATTTCTCAAAGTACAAAAGTATAAAACTGAAATCTTAAGAATATCAATGAAGTTAAGTTTTTGAAACAGAGCTCACAGAAAAATGTAATTTTAGGCATTGTAGAATTTAAAGTTCTCTAAAGTTTGATCTCTCACTAGTAAACATGTTGAATTCCAACATCGAACCGTAAAGAAATTTGCAGGACATCTGATTATTTTGGCACATCAGTGGCAGCAACTTATATTGTCAAGTTTTATGAAGCTTTATTAGTCTTGTTCCACCTTCCAAACATAGAATGCTAAAAGCAGTAAGCCCATGAGACTCATTGGCAATCTAGGAACGTTCAGATGTGTTAAGTTTTCCTACTTAAGTGAAATAGCTGCTTCCATGACTTGAATCAAAATGACCTTTGCCTGACAATGAGTAACCTTACTGTCTCACAAGCATCATCCTCAGCCTAACAAAAAATACTATAACTAAATGTATTTGGGCTGCTTAACGAAATAACTTTGCCAAATGAGGTGATAAGACTTGTGGAAAATTCTCAAAGTACAAAAGTATAACGATGAAGTCAAGTTTTTGAAACAGAGCTCACAGAAAAATATAATTTTAGGCATTGTAGAATTTAGAGTTCACTAAAGTTTGATCTCTCATTAGTAAACATGTTGAATTCCAGCATAGAACTGTAAAGAAATTTGCAGGACATCTTATTATTTTGGCACATCTGTGGCAGCAACTTATATTGTCAAGTTTTATGAAGCTTTATTAGTCTTGTTCCACCTTCCAAACATAGAATGCCAAAAGCAGTAAGCCCATGAGACTCATTGGCGATCTAGGAACATTCAGATGTGTGAACTTTTCCTACTTAAGTGAAATAGCTGCTTCCATGACTTGAATCAAAATGACCTTTACCTAACAATGAGTAACCTTACTTTCCCACAAGCATCATCCTCAGCCTAACAAATAATGCTATAACTAAATGTATTTGGGCTGCTTAACAGAATAACTTTGCCAAAAATAAAAGCAATCTCCACAGGAATTTCCAAAAACAGAGGAATCTAGGCTTGATTAATTATTTTGGTCAACTGAGTGCCCATGAAAGTCGTATATGAAATTGTGCATACATCTTACAGCTCATGGTAGTGTTTTCCTTATCAGGTCAAGTTTTTTGTTTCCTTTTAATTTCTTTTTTACTGCATGGGAAAGCTCAAAATGACAAGCTTTGCCACATTTTATCATGATGTCAATAGTTACTATTCAACTCTTTTATGCAGTAGATTAAAAGTTGTCAACATTTGTACGTCACTCTTTTCTCTGTATTATGGATCAAAAGAATGGTGTTGGCAGCTTGAAGAATGTGCACTTCTGCAAGATGATTAATACCTCAAACTCCTCCACAGAAGATAAACATTTTAAAAGTTCAGCATCTGATATTGTCTGCTTCAAAGAATGCTCAGCAGCAACATATATCTCAGACAGCCTCATAGGTCGATCTATAGAACCGTCAAAAGTTCCTGGTGAAGAATTGGTTCGCGACATTGCAATTGCATTCTTATTAGATGGGGACATCCTTGCCGAAACATCTGAAGCAGAGCTGTTAACATACTTCCATAATGAATAAAAATGCTTTAAACTCAAGAAAAAAGCGAACATGAATTATCTGGCACTGAACTTTCAAAAGAGAATATAAATGATAACAGAGTGAACTTTTAGGAGCTTTTGCAGTAATTTTGCTTCATTTGAAGGATCAATTACCCATCAACAAAAATTGGACGACCCTCACACATTTCAACCATGCTCCCAGCAGAAAGAGAAGCCCTTCGACGATTAGCTTCACGTAACAGTACAGAAGGTTCTAGAGGCAATTGTTTCGTCTGAATACCAAAGTGCTTGATTCTAGGGGTAGAACGAAGAATCACCTACAAAAAGACTAATTCAACCCATCAATATTTTCACGCATCTATGAAGACGGTCACATTCACTAAAAGAATAATAAATGTCTTGAAAGAGATCATTTTTTTTTGGGCACCAGCTAAAATGTGAACAGTCTTACAGATATATAATTCATTTCACCCAAAGCACCCCACTCGTGTAAAAAAGGACTAACATTAATACCCAATAACACAAATTAAAATACCATGTTCTGTTTTTGGCCAGTCCAGTATGATCATACTAAAACTAACCTTTTCCTTAACATGGACATCAGCAGCAGCAGCATCTGGAATTGAGGGCCAAACTGCAGGTTTGGGCCAAGGCAGCATGCTGAGTGAAGCACTGCTCAAGAGAAGAAAGCAGCTCAAGTGTTGGAGAACCATAAGATCTATTATATGCATCATGTTGGAAAATGCATAGTGAAACAACTAACAAAACCATAAGTCAACCTCATTATATCTTCACTTAAAAGTTTAAATTGTATACCTGTTTAGTGGACTTCTTTCTATAAATGTCCCATATCCAATTAAATAGGCAAGCCTCATGAACTGCCATAGCCATGAAAATCATTTCAACAGAAGCGTCTATCGATTTAGAATAAAAAAAAGAAAAATATTTAAATAGCAGTTATCTTGCACAAGTTCTATAACAAGGCTCTCCAATTTGATGGTGGTTAACAGTAAAATCAGGCCATTCACACCAAAATACCCTAATGCATGATTTAAGTTTGTCAAAATGAAAAACATACAGCTCTCCTTCAGGTTTGTGATACAAGTCAATGAAGGGGAAAAGATTACCTTTACTCGGCATAATAAATAAAGGTCACCTAGAAGTCGGTAGAACTCCTTTTCTATGTCAGGCACAACAAGTCCATCATGATATTGAGAAGTAGTTGCATTAATTAAAATGAAGCATGCAGTTATTACCCACACTTCACGCATACAAAAAGGGAGGGTAGTCTGAGAGGAACTCCAAGCCAAGATACAAGAAAGAGAGGAGATAAATGAAAGACATCAGAAACAGCAATCTTTTAGTAAAAAGCTAATAAGCAAACCAAAGGAAATTGAGATACTATTAATACCTCATGTAATGTGAGAGCCTTTGAAAAACTGATCACGAATGAATGACCTCTTAAAGCAACCTCAAAAGGACGTTTGAGCTTAAACATAAGCTGAAAGAATTCATAAGAGTTTCAGATACACGAATGAATGACCTCTTAAAGCAAACTCAAAATGATGTCTAAGCTTAAACATAAGCTGAAAGAATTCATAAGAGTTTCAGATACAGAGGAAAACAAGCCATAATGGCAAGGTATATGCTGTGGAGTTGGATATACATTGTCATATTTAATGGCATGCTTTTCCATAAACACAATTGAACCATTTGGGACAAAGATTTTGAAAAAAAAAGGCACCAAACAATTAACATAATTAGTGCTCCAGAAAGAGGCTTTTGTTGCTAAAGTAAAGAGATGTATAAGTTTCCTTTCCTCCACTATTGGGCACTTATAGAAATTTTGATGTATTCTGTAAAGTACTCGTTCTAGTTACAAACCTTTGATTGACAAGCAAAGAGATATTGCCGAAATTCAAATTCTCTAAATGTGTCATCTTGAACAATTTGCGTCAGTGATTTGTTTTCAGGATTCAAAATTGCCGCCTGATCATCACCACGCTCTACTCCCCCAAAGTCCCTTTGTTTTCTGGCCATGTTAACTGCATTATAAAGAAAAAGATTAGCAATCCATTACTGCTCTCAGGACACATTTGCATAAGGCCAGTATAATAATAGCAATAAAGAGATATCAGCTATCACAGCACAGTACGAGAATGACAATAAAGATAAAGAATTTTCTCCTAAAAATATTGATCTGAAACTCCAAAGAAGAATAAAGGGAACTGTGATTCCTTCAAATAAGATTTAGGAATGCAAAAATTAGATGTGCAGTCCTTCTTACCAAAGATCACAAGCTAAAGGCACAAGCAGTTAGACATAATAATTGGACTAGCTTTAGGGAAGGCAGATCCAATTGTTAAATTAGAAGACATTCAACAATCAATTGGGATCACTTGATCCAATTTCCAGAACTTGCTATGTAAAACCACCTTACTTCCCACACTTGACAAACAATTACATCACCTATCATCCGTTTAAAGTTAGAGCTGCATATAAACAATATGGAAACTAAGTTATTAGATAAAGTTGTAATATTTACATAGAATATTTCACTTTCCAATTGATAAAGTAATTCACTTACATTAAATATGAAAAAACACATTATAGAATCTCGAGGATTCACCATAACTATTTCCTTGAAACAGACACATATTACTTACTGGAACAACACAGACACTGGTTTGAACATAGAATTCAAGCACGATCACTTATTTTGACAGTCAAAATGTATAGTAACTAGAGGCCTACCCATAACCATATGCATCATATACCTGTTTCCAAATAGCAAAGTTCCAATTCGTCGTATTCACGTAATGCATCTTCATAAAGATGGGCCATTTCAAACATAAAAGCCAAGCTTTCCTGAGGAAAAATAATTTATAAGGGACAATGAAATCCTTAGAATGACTGAAGAAAACAGTAAACAACTAGCATATATGGCTATAAGGATCACTCAAAAACATGAAGTCATTACAGTTCACAAGATAGATCAAAATTGAATTAGAAAGGATAAACAAATATTGGGAGTACATATTCCTATCACAATGAGAACTCACTCCAAGTAGACATAATACCTTAGATTACATTATTTTGGCTCAAGAGCTTTGATATGTTGACAAAATGAAAAAAGAAACATAAAACAAAGATTTTGAGGTAGGAGAAAGACCTTCAATATAAAAAAGTTGCAGAAATTCCACACTGGCATGAAGCGCTGCTCAGTAAGCTTACGTATCTCATCTTCATAAAACTGTACACGCTTATCCAATGTATTCCTTACACACTCCATAATTTTAGATTCCAAATCTTCCCAAAAATTTGCTTCAGGACCATGACTGTCAAACTTGCAGCACCTGGACAACCCACATGTTTGGAAAAATATAAGATGAGTGAGGAACAAAGATACTTCTTTTCTGTTGGAGAGATTAAAAAAATTGAAATAAATCTAGTTCCTCTTCAAATAGTTGAAACAGGAAAAAATAAAGATATTTCAAATCCACAAGACTAAAATTAGAAAGTATCCAGCAGATACTTAGCGGAATATAAAGGCCTAGAAAAAGCTGATATATACCTCTCTCTTTTTTTAGAGCTGAAATCAACTTCAAGCCTTGCATAGACTTTTTTTGCCATTTTGGTGGCGTTATCATTACTCGGATGAGCTCTTGAGACAAATACAATAAACCATTCGCGATCATCATTTTGGACAATTAACTTCAAGCGAGGTTTAAGGATGGTTTTGAACTCATCAAGATCCTAAAGACATGTAAGCATACCAGAAGAAGAAGAAGAAGGTTAGAGTACAAAATCAGATGTGTAAAAAAGGAAAAAAAAAAAAAGAGAATCGGTCACAAATAAATAAGAGAATATTAGCGGAGTATTCCCAGAATGGGAGAATCAGAGATATCCTTGCTCAGCAAACTAGCCACTTTTGGTTGAGGAACAATAACAAAAAACAAGGTCAATGCAACTAAAGTTACCTCACACGTAACAACAACTACAGTAGAATATGGCTCTCGGAACCAGAATAATGACTGTTCCTGTGGAAACCGGCTTCGAAGTCTTGAATCTGTTGTCAGTACGAATTCTGCTGAGAGATTCTCAACAAAGACAGGATTGCGTGCCTTATTGTTTAAACAAGCTCTTTTAAATGGCAATCTCCCCTCAAATGTATCCTTGATAGTGGGCCACAAATCACTAACATCTTCAACTGTAAGCATTTCAGACAAAAAAAACTAAAGGTATAAACCTAAAGCAACAAGTTTGACCATGCAAAGAGTTACCCATAGAGTAATTCAAAAAATTAGTCAAACTGAACAATAAACAATTTGCTTCAAAACCCGAAAAACAGCATCACGCCCTTATGCCAGGGTTTTTAATTAATTGAACTACCTACAAATGTGCACACCAATAATCGAAATGCTGCTTTAATGATAAGAATAGAGAAAAACAACCTAGTCAATGCTTCCATATTAGTTGATGACTTAATACCATTAGTTAAAAATCCGACATTTCATATCGTCATTGATGAGTAGGCAAATGCTGTGTGATTAACCTGACTAATACATAAGAATAACACAAGAGGAACTGAAAACCCATTCCTATTGCTTTTTTGGCATTTTCGCCTACACCCATTAAAAATCTGACAAATTGCATCTTTGGATCCACAGTATTCTTTTTCCAGTTACAAGTAAGCAACAATTCCTAGGCCTTTTCCTTGGTCATGGGGACCAAATTTCTCATTTAAAAACAAAGTAATTATGCAAATTTCCTATTTGTCAAATATCTAGTAACTTTAATCAACACCTAAAGCCCACAATGTCACCGAGCAAGCAATTACGCATAAAACAGTTCAAAACTAATTCGCACTAAAATTCAACTTGATACATCAATTTAAAAATTTAGCCTTCAGTCGCAGTAAAATAAAATTCAATACTGAGACCAAAATCAAAGTGTATAAAGACAAAAATAGAGAGAGAGAGCGAGAGAGGAGATTCACCAGCAATTACGATATGATGGCAAGAATTCCTGATGGATTGAAACTGAGCAAGATAGTTGGCCATTTTCGATCTATAGATGCTAACGAGAATCCATACACAGATTACTGAAAATCCTTTTTATATGTCGACGATGTGTATATATATAACAACATATAAATATAGAAAGAGAATTTTACCCAAAAAAAAAAAAACAGAGAGAGAAAGCAAGAGTGAGTCTCTAAGTGAGCTTCCGCCTTCTCTCTTAGTCTGAGTATGTGAAATGGAACTACGGTCGGGGATCCAGTGCTTCGCGACGTATGACTGCTGATGATTGAAACTTCTCATCTAAACGTTGAATATTTGTATTAGGCTTTCTTTTTTTAAGGTAGGCCCATATGATAATGTTGGTTGTGTGAAGCGATGTGGTCCCAAATTGCATCATAATCCTGGTGGCAGGATCACAAAACTGCGAGATTAAGTATCTATTTAATTTAATTTTTAGAACGTAAATAAGCATTTTTTGTTACTGCAAAAAATATTTAAAAAACGAATATTTTACTGTAAAATTTAAAAATATTTTTTTAATAGAAATGACTTTTTTAGAAGTTAAAATACAACTTTTGTAGAAGCTCAAAATTGAAAATTTTTAAAAAAGTTCCTCATTTTAGCTTTTTCAGGTAGGCTTTAACATTTATAATTTGCGTTGTTTACGTTTATAACATCTGACGTTTAAAATAACTCTCTCTTCTATCTATCTCTGCTCCACTATCTGGTCCATTCTCTCTTCTCTTTACCTCTGCTCTGCGATATGTGCTCGCGTGCCTTAACAAACAGGTTCCACTTCTCATTCAAGCTTGTACTTTATTCTTTTATGTTATTGCGAGTTCTTTCCTTTGGGTGTTTATAATTTACGAGTTCTTTAATTATGCTTCGATTTTGTGATGGTATTTTATGTCTTGGTAGATTGCATGATTGGGTATGCGTGTTTTCCATGGCTGGTTATCGAATTCATGTTTTCGATCTGATCAATGAAAAACACTTTTATGAGTACAGGATGGGCAGTTAAGGGTTTTATCAAATCTAACTCGAATCAGATCTTCATTCAACTTTTTTAGTTTCTTTCCAAGCTTTCTTTTTTCTTCATCAAGCTTTTGTTTTTCTTCGTCAAGATCTATAAGTTCCCCGTCTTTACTAGATCCAGCGTCGTCTTTCTTATGGGTTGAAGCTATGTGGGGATTCAAGTCAATACCCATAGAAATTTCGAGAAGTTTTGCTTTGTAAAGATCCATATATTCCCCATGTTTACTAGTTCCAGCGTCGTCTTCCCTATAGGTTGAAGCTATGTGGGGAATCAACACACTCGTACATAACCCCCATAGAAATTCCGTCTTCACCTAGTTAAGCATATTGCATGACATTGTCCGTTTGTACCTGACTATAGGCTTGATTTTTGAGTTGTGTTTCGCATGAGTTAGAGGACTTCTTTGCTAGTTATTGGAGTTAATTAAAGTGAGATTGAGTTCCTGAAAAGTTATAATAGTGTGAGAAAGTGAAACCTGGGCTTAAAATCTAGAAAGTGGGGAAGACGAGTCTTTTGTGAAAGTTCGTCGTAGACAACTTTTTTTAGTTCTCCGCAAAAAAACTCTTAAGTTTGTCGTGGCGATCTTTGCAAAATTTCCGAGAAAATATGGTTTTTGGAAGGTTCGTCGTGGCCATCTTTTTGTTCTTTCCTCAATGAAGTCTCATCCTTTATAGTTTAAACATACTTTAGTATTTTGACCATAACTTTCTTTGTAGTTATCCAAATATGAGGAATTTTGATTTGAAATAAACTAGAGACATAGGGATAAAAATTTTATGAAGAAATGGAGTTTTAATTCTATCTCTAAGATTTTCAAGTTTTGATTGGAAGTTGAGGTAAGAATTCTACTGAAGCTTAATAACAATCTAAAACATTTTGAATATATCCTTTTGTATACTGAACCAAATTAAATGATTTTGGTGTCAATAGAAATTTGAGACATTGGAGAACAACTTTACAGAAGGAAGTTTTACCTAATTTGGTCATTTACCATATCAGATTTAGTGTGGAAAGTTGACCCGTATGTGTATTAAAGGAAAAATCTGAAGTGGTCAATGAAGTTATGAAATTGTTTGACATTGTTTTGTTTCGATCCAATTGTAAATATACA
>JANITW010000005.1:40718869-40733677 GCA_027564335.1 Erythroxylum williamsii
AATGAGATCATTTCTAATTTTTTGGTAAACTTGAGACATGGAGCTACAAATGTTATGCAGAACTTGGAATCTAATTCAGTCTCTAAGATGTTTAAATTTCAGATGGAAGATGTGCATAGTACATTGTTTTAGACAAGAGCATTCCGAAACTGTTTGAGGTATATCTTTCTAATTACCAAACCAAGTTGAGTGATTTTTGTGCCAATGGATCCATAAGACATAAAGGAATACTTTTCTAGAAGAGAGTATGAACTAATTACTTCAGCTTCACTTTCTGATTTAATGTGAATAATAGACCCGAAAGGGGTGACTTAAGGATGAGTTTTGACATAAGAATGATCTTGTGATAAAATTGATGGATTGATACCCAGGGTTGTCATGAACATATATTGTACATATTTCATTGCATTCATGTGCATTATTAAACACCTGTGATTGTGCAAATTGTGATATATGTGTATGTTATTTGTTATAGAGGAGCAATTGGAATGTCAACTCATAGACGTTGCCGGAACTTCCAAACAATAGTTTCAGGAGCAACCAGTGAGTAACCTAGACGGTTTCTCTCAATTATTGTTTTCTTATAATTATGTTTTGAATAATGAATGAATGTGATTTGATTGTGAATTTCAGATAAAAGGTCCGATGATTGTGTAATGAGGATTAAAATATTGAAGTGCTACTTGAATGTGAATGTGAGACCTATGTGTTTTATTAAGTAATTGATTGTGTTACATACATTTCATTCATGAATGCATAATCAGATAATAGAAGTTGGGACTAGGGCATCCAACTATCAGAGCTTAAAGCTCAATGTGTGGAAATGAGCCTTGAGCTCAAAAGTGTTTCAGAGCCTTAGGCTCAACGTTTAATGAGCCCTATATCCTCATCGGAGAAAGGGCAGTATAAATGAGCCTAGTATCCAGAATAGATACGGGATAGTTCAAGCACCCATGAACAACAACGCAACAATTGAAAAAGGTCTCATGAGCATTTCATATGCATCTTGTTAAGTATGTTTGATAGAGTGAAATGCAAAATTGCTTATGCTTAAGTGAAAGTGTGTTAGTCATGTGAAATGAAAAATTGTGAAATAATTGTGATATGAATTGATTTGTTGCATGAATTGAGTAAACCATCGATGATGGTTACCTCATTGAGTTTGCAAAACTCAACAAATTGTAACGTTGTCTTTTCAGGACCGGGGACAACTCTAGCCATTAAGAGGCTTTATTGCCGTGTAGATTATGCCTCAATCTAAGGAGATGCCTCCTAGAGTTCCCGAAAGAAGGGAGAGGAGGTATAATAGGCTATGAAAGTAGGGAGCTGTGGACTTCCATGACAGCATAGACCCTACTGCACAGCTCCCTACTGAGGTCGAGGGATGGTTAGAGAGGACGAAAAGAGTATTTGATGAGATGGACTGCGAGCCTGATGAGAGGTTCGATTATGCAGTGTCTTTATTGCAGGGGCCAGCATATCATTGGTGGAAGACTGTCCCAGGTAGTACCACCAAGCCGTGTCAGTTGAAGTGAGAAGACTTTCTGAGGGTCTTCAGGACAACTACATGCCTAAGATCTATCTGGACATGAATATGTAGGAGTTCTTGGAATTGAAGCAAGGTAGGATATCAGTGGCTGAGTATGAGATCAGATTCAATAAATTGATGGGTTATGCTACTGCTCTGATTCCTACAGAAGAAGATAAGTGTAGGAGGTTTGAGAATGGACTTAATATGGAGATCAGAACAAGGTTGGTATGGTCAGACTTGGGTACTTTAATTGAGTTGAGAGCTGCTTCAATTAGAATTGAACAGCAAATGAGGGAGAAACAAGCTGAGACTGGGCAAAGGTCTAGAGGAAAGAGGCCTAGTGAGAGTAAGGGCAGTTCTAGCAGGAGCTATAGTAAGCGTCAAAATAGAGCATTCAAACCATCAAGTGGATCAAGGCAGTCAGAAATCGGGCGGAGGGGTAGATTTTCACAGACTGGCAGTGGAAGGGGTACGGCTCTGAATCAGTTTCCAGTTTGTGAGCATTGTGAGAAGAGGCATAGTAGTGAGTGTTGGAGATTGACTAGCGCTTGCCTTAAATATGGGTCCATGGACCACCAGATTAGGGATTGTCCTGCTACTTTGGGGGAAGGTCTGCTATCAGTGGGTGATTTGGGAGTAATGCTACAGTCCAGCAAAGCAGAGGTGGTGGATCTGGACAGAGAGGCAGAGGTGAAGTCAGAGGGCAAGCTGGGAGTTCTTCCATGAGGACTAAGGGGTGGGGCAACCGATCGCAGTACTAAGCCAGGGTTTATATCATGACTAGGCAGAAGGCCCAAGACTCACCAGATGTGGTAGCAGGTGTGTTTTTTGTTTATGAATTTGAAGCTTTTGCACTACTAGATTCAGGATCCACACACTTCTTTATCGCACCGCATTTGACATGTAGGTTACATTATGATAGGGAGTTGCTACAGTATAAATTGGAGGTGAGTACGCCAATAGGCAATACTACAGTTATAGAAGAGGTTTGTAAAGGATGCTTGATTAGGATTGATCAAGCAATTTTAGAGGCAAACCTTATTATATTATAGTTAAGGGAGATAGATGTGATCCTAGGCATGGATTGGCTCACTTTCCATAGGGCCATCATGAACTTCTACACCAAGGAGGTAGTACTGGAATCTCCTGGTCAGCCGAGGGCAATATTCAAAGGAGTTAGTTAGGCAGTGCTAGCTAGGATGATATCATTCATGAGTACATTGAGGTTGATGCAGGGTGGATGTTAAGCTTTTCTGACCAACATCATTGATACTAAAGTTGAGGTTATGCATCGATTATAGGCAACTGAATCAGGTGACAGTGAAGAATAAGTACCCGTTGCCTAGAATTGATGATTTACTTGATCAGTTGCAGGGAGCTTAGGTATTCACTAAACTGAACTTGAGGTCATGGTATTATCAGTTGAAGATAGCTGAGGTTGATGTGCCCAAGAGTGCATTCAGGAGCAGGTATGGGTATTTTGAGTTTTTAGTGATGCCGTTTGGGTTAAATAATGCCCCGACAGCTTTTATGGCCTTGATGAATAAGGTATTTCAGCCCTACCTGGATCGATTTGTAATTGTGTTTATTGATGATATCTTGGTGTATTCGAAGAGTACAAAGGAGCATGCTGAGCATTTGAGACTTATTTTACAGATTATGAGAGAGAAACAATTGTATGCCAAATTCAGTAAGTGTGAATTTTGGCTGGATCAGGTTGTATTTCTGGGACATATAGTGACTGAAGATGGCATATAGGTAGATCCAAAGAAGATAGAGGCAGTGATGAATTGGGAAGCTCCGAGAAATGTGTCGAAGATCTGAAGCTTCCTAGGATTGGCTGGGTATTATCGAAGGTTTGTCGAGAAATTTTCTCTGATCTCAGCCCCTTTGACAAAACTTTTGAGGAAGAAAGTAGTGTTCAAATGGAATGAGGAGTGTCAGAAGAGCTTTGACGAGCTGAAATATCGGTTGACTACTGCACCGATATTGACTATTCTATTGGGGACTGGAGGATATGTGGTGTATAATGATGCATTGCATCAAGGTTTGGGATGTGTACTGATGCAGCATTGCAAGGTGATCGCTTATACATTGAGACAATTAAGGTCTCACGAGATTAATTATCCGGTAAATGATTTAGAGCTAGCTGCAGTTGTCTTTGCTCTAAAGATATGGAGACATTATTTGTATAGGGAGACTTTCCAGATATATACTGATCATAAGAGTTTGAGATATTTACTAAGTCAAAAGAAGTTGAATTTGAGGCAAAGGAGATGGATTGAATTATTGAAAGATTATGATTGTACTATTTAGTACTACCCGGGGAAAGTTGATGTGGTGGCAGATGCTTTGAGCAGGAAGTCTAATATCAATACAACTCAGATTCAGTTATCGAGGTTACCTAACCTGATTTATTTGAGAGCTCTAAATGTAGAGTTGAATCTGGAGCAAGATGAGGCACTAATTGCTACTTTGAAGTTGAGGCCAATGCTACATGATAGAATCAAAAGAGTACAGAACAAAGATTCTGATATGGTAAAGCTTATAGAGAAAGTGAAGGCAAATTTGGATTCCGAGTTTGAGTTGAGGGATGATAATTTATGGTTGAGACATAGGTTGTGTGTGCCTAATGTAGATGATATGAGGAAGGAGATTCTTAAGAAAGCTCATATGGCCACCTATGCTATGCATCCTGGTACTACCAAGATGTATAACACACTAAAGCAGCATTTTTGGTGGCCTTGAATGAAGAAGCAAGTGGCGGAGTATGTATCTAGATGTATGACATGCCAGTAGGTGAAAGCTGAGCATTAGGCTCCGGTGAGGAAGCTCCATTCGTTGCCTATTCTGGAGTAAAAATGGGAACGAATTACTATGGACTTCATCATGGGACTGCCTAAGACTTTAAGGCAGAATGATGCTATATGAGTCATAGTGGACAGGTTAACTAAATCAGCCCACTTCTTACCAGTGAAAGAGAATAACTCACTTGATTACTTGGCCCAGAAGTATGTGAATGAGGTGGTGAGACTACATGGGGTTCTAATGTCTATAGTATTGGATAGGGATCCCAGATTTACTTCGAGGTTTTAGAGGAGCTTGTAGTCAGCTATTGGTACTAAGTTGAACTTTAGTACAACATTTCATCTTCAGACAGATGGATAGAGTAAGAGGACAATCAAGACTGTTGAGGATATGCTCAGGGCTTGTGTATTGGAATTTAGAGGAGCTTGGGATCAATATATGACATTAATTGAGTTTGTCTATAATAATCATTACCACAGTAGTATCGGAATGGCACCTTATGAGGCATTGTATGGAAGAAAGTGTCGGATGCCATTATATTGGGATGAAGAGGGCTTGAGAAAGGTTGAAGGCCCATAGTTAATACAAGATACAGTGGACTAGGTGAAGTTGATCCGAAGCCGGATTAGAGCGGCACAGGATAGAAAGAAGAGTTATATGGATCAACACCGACGTGAGATGGAGTATAGCATGGGAGACAGAGTTTTCCTAAGAGTGTCACTATGGAGAGGAGTGTTGAGATTCGGTAAAAAGGGCAAGTTGAGCCCTAGGTACATTGTTCCTTATGAAATCCTTGAGAGGATTGGACCTTTGGCCTATAAGTTGGCCTTACCGGATGAGATGTCTTAGTTACACAATGTGTTTCATGTGAGTATGCTCCGAAGATATCGATCGGATCTGACACATGTGATACCGACTCAGGAGATTGAGGTTGCTAGCAATCTAAGCTACGTTGAGGAGCCGATCAAGATTGTGGGATCACATATTAAGCAGTTGAGGAATAGAGTTATTCCAATGGTGAAAGTCCTTTGGGGAAACCACTCAACTGAAGAAGCAACATAGGAGACAGAGGAGCACATGACGAGACAATATCCCCACCTGTTCAAGCAAATAGATTAGAATTTCGAGGATAAAATTTCTTTAAGAAGGGGAGAGTTGTAACTTCCCATTACCTGTAGGATGGTTAGAATGGTAAATGTGAGTGATTATGAGAATTAGAAATGCATCAACATGTTCATGCATAGTATGTCACATACCTACATATGAATAGTGAAATCACGCATATGAAAATAATTATACATGCATTCATGAATAATTCCGGGTATGATTGTTTGAGTTATGATTTTTGGTGTTTTGAAAATTTTGAATTTTATTTATATGGAAAAGTCTATTAGTTAGTAAGAACATTGTAATTGTGAATTTTTGTGAATTTAGGGATAAATTTTTAGATAATTTTGGAGAATAGGAAAAAGACATCAAATTGAGTTTTGGAGATAGTTGAATTGTAAAGATGAGAGTTAAAGGAATTAGTTTCAAAAGAAACTAAGTTAGAGCTTAGATATGAGGTAAGTGACAATTGTCACTTAGGATTGGTACTTTGCTAAAATGAAGGTTACTATTTCTGACAGTTGAAAAGTTAAGTTATATGTCTAGATTCATTCTTGATGGTCATCTTCTTTACGTTTCCTTCCCATCTATAGAGTTTTCCTTCTAACCCCTTCTAAGAAATTTCTCTGTTTTGCTTCTTTCACCAAGCCACTTTGCTATTTTTTAATCTCCAAATATGGCATGCTTTCTTTTTCTGATTCAACAATTTAGAACATCCTCAACATTCTAGATTCTATCATCAATTGTTCAATCCAATTATATACAATAATAAAACTGAAACTAATAGGAAATACAATATAAAATTGATGATAGGAGGCAGCGATATCACGAAATGTCCTGATTTGAAAAGTACTTCAAGTCAACTTTTTCTCCTCTTCTCTCTTCTTTCTTCTCTTCCTCCATCTCTCAATGATCTCTCTCTAACATTTCTCAATGTACCTCAAAAATATTATATTTAAACTCAAAGACTTGTCCTAACCCATAAAACACTTAAAATATAAATAATTAACAAACTAACATTACTCTAACCTAAACATATACTAAATGATTGAATTAACAGCTAAACACATATCAAACTATGCCATAAAACACGATGCAATTTACACTTATCAGTACCACAATTTAAAAAATATTAGACCTTTCACAAATTTCATGTCTCAATAAGTAAATAATGTAAATAACCTTCATGGTTCAAAATAATAAAAAGATCTTTTGAGAAAAATAGGATAAAGGTTTATAATTTGGGTTTAATCAATAAAAAAGCTATAACTTAACTTGGTTATTCCTAGAGGTAAATTTTAGGGTATGCTAATTTTCAAAGAAATAGGCTAAGAAAGTTGGTAAATCTACATGCCTTTATTATGCCAATGCTTCTAATTCAACAAATATGATCTCAATATGTATAATAAAAAAGTTCTAGAATCATTATACTATAAAATGATAACACACAAATGAAAGAATAACAAAAGCTTTAAAAAAACTTTGAAAATTTTGCTCTTTAGGCTCAAAAGCTCATAAAAAATTAGGTATATATGTATGTAAATAATATGTAAATTTCATTCAACTTGAATATTTTAATTATTACTAAAAATATGGCGTAGATACTATCATCCTTTTGCACACCAATTAAATCAATATTCAATAAAGAAGTAAAGTATTAATGGACAAATTTTAACCAATTCAAGATATTAGTTCAGAAAATTTACAATCAAGAATATAATAAGCTTTTGTTAAAATTATTAACCCCTTCCGCACATTAAAGTCGTACATTTTCCTTAATGTAAATAATATAAACATGTATAATGAGTGTGAGGGTTGAGTTGGTACTTTCCTGAATGTGACGATTTCTGATTTAGATCTATCCAATATGAGACTAAGATCCTTGCAAAATATAAAAGAAAAGATAAAAAAGAAATAGCATAACAGAAAATAAAATCGTATATTAACATTAAAGAAAACAGAAGATAATATCAAAATTGAAATAAACTTACAACTAACTCATTCCTGCAGTGCTTCTTTAGCATTGGTAGCTCGACATAATCTGCACGTTTATCGTCATCCTGGATCTATAATTAGTGGCTTACTTATACCCTTTTCTCCATTAAATGGTTTCATATCCTATAAATAAGCCACATGTTGTTGGATGATCAAAAGGACATAATGAATTAAACTAGTACAACCAATTAATTGCAATAATGCCCTTTTTAATGAAAATTGTTAATAAAATGAGGGATAATGAAACTCAGTGAATCATCGACTAACTCAAACAATTTGTCTTTGAGGAAGTGGGAACCCTTCATACTTAATGTCATTACCAACACCTCATCAATAGTTTCCTTACTTGGTTCCTTCGATAGTTCTTCCTCAACCACCTCTGTCCTCTTGTCTTTTTCTTCTTATTGGACAGAAGTTTCTATCTCATCTTCTTCAAGTACCTTATGCCACTTCTCTTCTTTCTCTTATTGAACGGAAGCTTCTTCGGAAGTCCTTCGTGGAATGTCCCTTCATCCATGAAGCCAATCATCATCTTTTCTTCACTCTGTTGCATTAATAGGCTTAAATAATATTCCGCATTATGTTCAAGATATTTAAGTGAAGAAACCCTTTTTTCGAATTCTCGTCAGCTAGCTTTAAGCTTGGTAAGGTATTCCATTAATTTATCTTTCACATTTACTTCCTCTTCCTCTTTCTCTTCTTCTTCCACTGGGAACTCTTTTTTGTTACTAAGGGTGATTGCTATTCCATATTTTGTAGGGTATATTTCAGTAGCACTAGGCAAACTCCCTTGGATCTCTTTAGATAGTATCTCTATTAGTTGGTCCATCCGATTCACCAAATTTGTTCTATAAGGATCTTCTTCTCGATACCTCATGATTGATTCTTGAATAAATACAACCATCGTACCTTCTAGAGTTGGCTTATTAATTGAAGAAGCTTGGTGTTGTAAGTATTCGGCTGGAGTGTAATTGTTCAATCCATAGGCATAAGAGATAGTCCATTCTGAATTATATTTGTTCTCGTATGGTGCACCTTGAGGTTAGTTATACATACTAGGATGCTCTTATATATATAGGGTTGTTTGAAATTCATGATTGTAGTGATAACTTTAATCGATGTCGTAATATGGCCTATATTTCAATTAAGCTTTCAAAAACATATGAGAACACCTCTCTCTCCCATAAGGAGATGATATGTATTATGAACACTTTTTAGCTCCCATAAAGTACCGTTTGTTCCATTCTTCTGTTATGAGTTATGGCTATAATAATGAATTTTAAATCCTACAATAAACCACAAACTCAAGATCAAGCAAAGAATTTCAAAAGATAATTAAATGAATAAACCACAATTACAATAAAGTGCAATAAGAAATAAATACAAATGCTAAATAAAATAAAATAAAATAAAATATACTTAAAATCACATTCCATTAATTATAACTAACCCACATATATGCGCATCCCCACACTTTTCCCTTATGCATCCACAAACATGTATAAAAAATGTTCCACTAGCTTTAAGGCATAGGTAAGACATTTTGTTGGGTTAAGGGTTTATAATATGGTTAACACAAAAAGAAAAGGCTAATAAAGCTCAATGGGACTTAACAAAAAAAAAACATATCAATAGGTAGGCCATTTAATTGTTAATTCTACTCTCTAACTGTGACTATATACTCTTAGAAGTAATAGAAAAAGAGAGAATGTTTTTTGTTTTCTTTTTTTAACATGAAAAAATAACTTCAAAATCATAAAAACATACTTAAAAACACATAATAAACAAGATCCCTCTTAGATTGTCCCAAATGCAACATTAAATATAATAAATGGAGCATTCAATAAAAACACCTATTCTAAAAATATAAAGGAGAAGTAATAAACTCTCTTTGGGTTACCTCCTAAGACATTACAAAGTTTTGATTTCTAGGGATCACATCTTTTGCATTCTCCACTTCAAATTATTGAGGATAAAGCATAAGTCGATGACCACTCACATTAAATCTATCACACTATAAGAGACATTAGTAACAACAAAAGGATCGACCCAATAAGGAGAAATTTATATATAAATAGTTTATATCTAGAGTAATCAAGAATCACTTATTAACCAATGGTAAAGCTTTCCCTTTTACATAGAAAGTTTTGATCTTCTCCTTAGTTAAAACTATTTATAGTTTATTTATACTCTCAAAGATTTTTATGTTAAAGGATCATTCACATTATTCCAAAAACTAGAATGGTCATCTTGAGGGTGCTTTATGAAATTAAAAAATATTAAAATGAATAACTTCCCTATCAAATTTCTCTATAAAGATAACCTCACGAACATATATCTTAGTTTGGGTCGTATTAATGAATAGTCTCCCTAGTAAGATAGATATGAGATTATAAGAAGTTTCATCATTCGTATCTAATACATAAAAATCTACAAGAAACATTGATTCATTTACTTGTACCAAAACAATATCAAGCACTATATCTGGATAAGTGTTAATAAAATCTTTCAATTGTATAATAACACTAGTTTCTTTCAACAACCTAAATTTAAAGAAGCATACATAGAACAAGGCATAACATTAATTGATGCTCCTGAAATCTAACATGGTTGTTTAATCTTAGTTTTACAAATTTTATAAGGAATGGTAAACATGTTTGGTCCTTACACTTTGGAGGTATTTTCTTTTAAAATACTATAAAAATATTTTCACCTATCTAAATAATTTGATTACCTCTTACCTTTAAATTATAGGTACATAATTTCGCAAAAAGTTTTACATACCTCAAAACTTGCTTAATAACATCCAATAGTGGTATATTTAACTCAACCTTTCAAAAAATCTCCTAGATCTCTGTATCTGATGGACCCTATTTTCGAAGCCTAACTATCATTCTGAATATCATAAAAAGTGAGCGTGCATATTACCTTGAAGGGTTATTTCAAAGTATCCTCATTAGCCGTCATCCCACAAGAGTAGTGTGCTTACACTAGTCAAACACCAAAATCACAATTTGAATTCTTCAACACAATTGTAGCTTCATGTATCTAGTTTATTTTGAACTAAGAATTTTCTCAATCGGAGCTCTATAGTTCAATATATAAGTAAAAATACCAAAGTATGTTTGGTAAACAACCAAACCATGCTTTTCCAATCAATTTCCTCAATTTCTCTTCATAATTATTTTGCAAATCAATACCAATGAATGCCAATTTCTATAGGAAGATAGGAAAATGTCTTAGGAATCTGTTGCTTCAAGAATCACCTCATTTGGAGGTGGAATGGTGAAGTTATGGCCAAAAGATTCAAACATGTTTATGTCCTAAATCATATTGTACCTGTGTTGGCGCAATTGCCATAACTTTCAACTGAAACCTCTTATTGAGGTCATTCTTAGAATATTTGAAAGAATACTTTTAGATCTACAACTTTCATAAATACTACAAGCTATATTTTTCCATTTAAAGGGTCGAAAATGCAAATTGCCTGTAGTTGTCCCGTGTATGTTTATTTAACAGACATATATGTCCGCCTAACGGACATAGACTGGCTTGGGAGCCATTTTCACCCGAGAAGGTCCGTTTAATGGACATTAGTGATGATAGGGGTCCTCACAAACCCAAAAAGGTCCGTTAAACAGACCTAAAGTCCATCTAACAGACATAGGGGTTACCTAAACCCCTCCAAAGCCTCTCCAATGCTTCCTACATCTATTCTAACATCATATTCACTCATAATCTTCCCAAATTCACTTCTTCTAATGCAATAACACTCCTCAAACATTCATTTACCAATTTTATTTGATAAATCTCCAAAATATCAACTCAAATGATTCATAACATACACAAACTCTCATCATTCACTATAGCTATCATGTTTATACCTCCTATGCAGCAACATCACTTATAATGTTCATATCTCTCAACTTCAATATCCAAAATTTACATACTTTATATCATTGGAAAGCTAAGAGGACAAGATAAAACTTTTGTGAAGAAGATTTTGTCTAAATTGGCCTAGATTAATATATTTTTTCCTTTAAAATCAAAACACAATTCCTTTCTTTCTTTTTCATAATACATCTCACTTATGTGAAACAACAATTCGTATTCAAAATTTATCATCTCAAGTTGATAAATTCTCTAAGTGTACCTAATTCTAACTTAACCTCATCCTTAATTAATTCATATTTCAACTCCACCTCATCCATACTTAAATTCACATTTCAATTTGACAAACATTCATATACAAATTCACATTTCATTAACATCATAAAATAAGAGTTTTATAAAACTTTAATGGCATTTCCAAGGCACATTACATCATCAATATCAAAATACAAAATACAAAAGATGCAAAACTTAATAATTATTGCAATACATATCAAGCCTTGTTTTACATAAACTACTCCAAAACAAAAAAAACATGCAAATTCGGAGTGATGTCTTGACTTTCTTTCACTCGGTCTCTTGCTAATCACCTTAATAGGGGAAGGAAAGTGGGGGTGAGCTTAAAGCTCATAAGTAACAGGTTTATAACGAGAAACAAGCAAAAACTATTTAAAAAGTTCATTATCATAGAAAATTCTTGTTGAATCATAAAACACATGTTTCTCAAAATTCTCGTCATGTAATCAAATTCAAAACTAACATAATTTATGCATTCTTCAACTTGTTCACGAATCATAAACACATAATCATATCAAAATGGTTTACTTAGATCCATAAATATAATAGTCCTGTGTAGTCGTAGACTTGAGGGAGTCCTTTACTTAGTCAACGTGCACGTTACATACTTTAGTGGACTACATCAAACCCACTTAACATGTAAGTCATGAACTGAAAACCAATTGCCCAAATGGCACATTTTGAAAACTTGCCTTTCATAAGCATGAAGTATTTCATATGCATTTCTGAAACTTAATTTCATAAACATAAAGTCTTTTCAAAATCATTTCCATATCACAATTCATCATCAAAATTTATACACCAAAACATATAACAATTTTGTAAATCATTCAAAAGCAACAAATGCCACAATTATAAAGAAATGAGAAATCATTTTATTCTCTTGACTAAAAAGAAAACATAATGGCTCATTATCCAATTATAAACATGAAACCCAACTTGAATTCCTTGCTTAAAGACTTGCTCAAAATGAACTCTCCCCTTGCTCTTCTTGCCTCTATTGATTTCCTTTATCAAAGGCAAAATTCCCATTCAATAGGAATATCAATCGAGAACCCAAAGGGACATATTCATAAAATTGATCCTAGAATCCTTAAACCTATAGATTTCTTAAGCTATATGAACCATCTCAAAAATCCAAAATATTAAGATCAAACTTACCTTGAATCTTCACCAAATGAAGAGTTTCTTGGCTTTAATGAAAGCTCTTCTCTTCCTCTACCTTTTTCTCTTCTTGAACAACCACAAATTCCTTCTTAAAAGCTAAGCAAAGCTGAAACCTAGCTTTTTTTCTTTCTTTCCTCTCTTCTCAACTGAACTCTCTTCTTTCTCCCTTTTCATTGTTTCTTCTCTCTCAATTTCGTTCTTGCTTCTTCCTTAAAAGCAATTCATCACTTCTTATTTCAATTTTGCCATTAATGATTGACAAATGTCCTATTTGATCTTCCTTCAAAGCCTTAAGACTTTAATGCTCAAGTGATATTCCCAAAATGCCCTCATACATATATACTCCTACCACTTAATTCAACTAAACCATATTTTAAAATCCTACCAATATTAACATAATAATTAACTCCAAATAAAATAATTAATCTAGCAAGACCTCTAAATTATTTAAATCATACCTAACTCCTTCCAAAAATCTAGGCCTTTTTTGATCAAGTAATTGAAGGAATTTGATAACAATTCGTTTTATAAAAAAGTTCCTCATTGTCTAAATTTTCTAATGACACCAAAATCATTCAATTTGGTTTGGAAATCTGAAAGTTATACCCCAAACATTTTTGGACTATTCTTATGCTGAAACAATATTCTATGCTCAAATTCCATCCAAAAATTTACTTTCTTAGAGACTGAATTTAAACTCAATTTCATCAAATAATTTGTATTCTTATGTCTCTAGTTTACTCCAATTCAAAAATCATTCCATTTGGATAACTACAGAACAAGTTATAGCTAAAATACAAAAGCATGTTTAAGCTATGTAGAAAAGTTTGTCGTGGTGAACTTTTCCAAAGAGGAAAATTCCTCATGAATTCCTACAAGTTGGCTGAGGCCACGATAAACTTTTCTAGAGAGGAAATCCTTCAAGTTGGCCATGATAAACTTTTCTAGAAAGGAAATCCTTCAAGTTGGCTACAGAGAACCAAGGAGTTGGCCGCGGTAAACTTTCACAAAAGCATAATTAGGATTCATCTTCCAATTTTCCAGATTCTAACTCTTTACTTACTACACTCACCACCTTAATCTTGTCTATGATTTCTAATTCAATTTCTCCTCATTTTTCCATCATTTAAACTCCATTTCAACTCAATATCATCCATAAATAAATTATAGTCCATGATTGATTATAAACACTAATAACAGAATGTACATATATATACACATTCATCATCAACTTATTACACATATTCAACTTCATTTTTACTTTCATTTTACATTCATTAAGGATTCATTCTAACTCTAAAACATCTCTATATCAATTCATGAATCATTGATCATCATCCATGTAAAAACAAGATATGAATCTTCCACATTCCTCATTCATGTTTTTTCATATACCCATCCTCAATTTATGAACATTTAACCTCTAACTATCATCAAATCATGTTTTATTCATCAAATCAAGAAGAGTGATGCTTATATTTACTTGTTTAGCTTCAATGTCTTCAAACTCTTCAAGATCTCTCTTAACCCTAGCTTTCTCCCACATACGCAATCTTTATCTTGCCAAAGTAGAATAGGTGGGCTTTTTCATCACCAAAGTGAAGACAAGTAATCATTTGGAGTGGCCAGATGAAGGGTATTAGCAAAGTTTAACGTTGATGGTTGGGTTAGGAGAATATCGTGAGTGAGAGAAGAAAAGAAGAGAAGAAGAAAACAAGTAATAGGGAAAATGAAAGAATAATATGAAAGATGATCTTTCATATGGTTGTCGTGAATGACAAATAAAAGACCACAAATTGGTCTTTAATTTAGGTTAAATAATAGTAAATGATGAGTGGTAGAGAAACTTATCACTTTCCTATGGTCCCATTTTGGTCTTTTAATCTACTAATCCATTTGCCTCTAATTTTCAATCCAATTTTTTCCCAATATTCAATGACACTTGTCGTTAAATCCCAATGTCATTCATAAAAATTTTCACTGCCATTTGACTCTTATTTCTACCACTATTC
>JANITW010000005.1:40733777-40746516 GCA_027564335.1 Erythroxylum williamsii
GTTGAATTTGGGGAGTTATGAGTGTAAATGGTGTTAGGATTAGAGGTTGGAAGCATTGAGAGGCTTGGAAGAGGTTTCGGATCACGCATGTCCGTTAAACGGACATGGATGTCCGTTTAACAGACCTTCTCGGGTGAAAAGGAGTCTCAGACCAGTGGATGTCCGTTAAACGGACATTCTCGGATGAAAAATGATTTTTTGGCCCATGTGTGTCCGTTAAACGGACATGCATGTCCGTTTAACAGACAGTCTCAGGTCAGCTACAGTAAATCGTGATTTTGACCACTTTAGAAGCTGAATCACGCTTTTAGGTCTTCATAAGAGTTGTAGATCTCGATGTCTTCTTTCCAATGGTCTAAAAACGAAATCAATCTTACATGTTTAGAAGAATTTATGAAAATCCCGCCAAGAAATGTTCAGTTGGAATAAGGACATGAACATATTGGATTCTTTTGACCGTAACTTCTTCGTCCGACCTCCAAATTGAGTGATTCTTGAAGCATTGGATTTATAACACGTTTGCTACCTCTCCATAAAAATTGGTAGCTTTTGGATTTGAATTCGAAAGGATTGATTCAAAGCAAGTGAGGGTTTGTTGAAATAACCCTAAAAGGAAACCCTCTTACGCTTTTTGTTTCCAAATCAGATAGTTGGGCTCAGGGAATGGGGTCCAACACCTTGGTTGGGCTTCAGAAACGGGGCCCAACACATTATTTAGGCATGTACATGAATAACTGTATGTGAAAGATGGATTAGAATGAAATCAATTGATGATTTTATATGCTAATGTGGGAACTAAAGGAAGAAGAAGGACCAAATGTGCAATTTTGCCAAAAATCAACATATGGTCTAATGGGATTGAAACATATGTCTAAGACTAGAAACTTCATGAAAAGAGGAGTAGAAGAGAGGGGAGAGGGACGTGTATGTATAAGGAATCAAGCTAATCCTAGGTGAAAGTCAAGGTAAAAGTTTGTGTTTTTTCTTCTCATCTTCATCTTTCTTGATTTGCTTATAAATAGATAGAATTATAAGGTTGGATATTGGATTGAGATACGTATTTGTGTTATTTTAGTTGGTGAATCAAGAAAAGCTACAAGGGAAGAGAAGGAAGAGCACTAAAAGAAGATCTAATTGGCAAATTTCAAGGTTTGGGACTACACTTAGTTAATTTTTATATGTGTGCATAGGTGATTGTATAAAAAGATTAACTTGGACGTGGAATGGTTGCTAGAATGATGTCTTGGTATTACTTTGCATGGAATTGGCTAAATATGACAAGAGAGAGTAATATTTAGTGAAATTTTGTTTTAAGTTCTCGGTTCGCTTGCATCAGCCCCATTGTTTTGGGCATAACTCGGCCTATAGACCTCTAAATTAGATTATTATAATTGGATATGAAACTTAGGACATAAAAAAAATCTTTTGAAGAGACAGACATAATTCTGGATTTATGACAATGGAAATTGAGATTGAAAATGGTGACCTGATGTTGCCCCTATATTGAAGCAGTTTGTGATGTTTGGTGCATGGTTCATGATTTATAAGTCCAAATTGCCTAATTTTTTATTTTATGGAAACTAGAGACATAGGGAAATAAATGTTTAAAAGACCTCAAATCCTAATTTTAACATTTTTATGTGAAACTTTTGGAACTAGTGGAGGTATGAATTATGGGTAGGGGACACGATAAAAAGGAAATTGCACTATTTTGAGTTTGTTTTCATTTTCGATTTTTATCGAATCTTATTTGAACCATTTTTTTATGTTTAGGAAACTTTGAAAAAACTTAGAAATAAATGAAATATTACTCACCATATGTGAATTGAGTAATTAAACATTGAAATTTAATATTGATCATAATGTATGCTAAAGGAAATTTACATGTATATAGATGATTTATATGCATATTTATTGCTTAGATATGTATAGCATGATTATACAAGTGTTATTTTGATACCCTTCTAATAGTGGTAAGTTATGACTTGCATGTATGAACACAAATACAGATTCTATGTTTTCAAATGAATTTCTTGTGATTTTCAATATATATGAAATTGGCAAATGACTAAAGGAAATGTTGCAATGCCTGCTTCATTGTCATGGTGCTGAATAAATAGGCATGCCTATAGGGTTACAACGCAACTGCTATAGTTTGACCGTAACGATGTCTTCATTTCGAGACCATAATGTCTCCATAGTTCGATACCTCTAAGAATCCACAATTCGATGCCTTTAGGTATCTATAATTTGATGCCTATGAGTATCCACAGTTTGATACCTTCAGATATTCAGAGCTCCCGTTATCTACACCCACATGAATGCGCAGGCCTAACACAAAAAAGAAATTAAGCAGATATAAATAAGAGATACAACAAGACAACATGAATAATTTGTATTAATAAGCTTTGGGAATCAATATTTGACTTATAAATGTGAATTTACGACATCCGGTTGAAGCATATCCATGTTATGTACTTTGCTTAATATTGTCATCATTGTTTACATAATTTTATGATATTTAGGAATGTGTGTGTGCTTGGCGGATGATTACTGTGAGTAGTCATCCAAACTAAGTTTTTCCCTACTGAGCTTTCAAGTTTGGCATGAGTGTTAATCCTTATAGTTGCAAATAATAGGAGTAAGGCACAGGGATCATTTGTAGAGATCAAGGCCAACCGTTAGAGATAAAAATACCTTTGGATGTGTCTTTTGATTAAAGAAAGATTGTATATGTAATGAAGGAAACTGTAGTTTCTTAACAGTTTGTAGTTAAGAATTTAATTTGTGTGTAATATCTCTTTTAGATTACCATAAAAATGTAACGATGTAATATGTATAAAAAATGTTGTAATATGTATATGTACAACATTGAATAGATAAATGAGTGATGACAATCTCTATAAATGAATAGAATTGTATGCTATGAATGTGTGTACAGGAAATTGGGTGCAATGTGTGTAGGCAGTTATAGGTTTCGTATAAGGGGTGTTATAAGTATTAATCAACTATAATGTTCATTACCTAAACAAGTTAGATTATATAAATTCACAAAATATGATGCAAAGTATTATGTAATATTGAATAATTAATTAAAAATCATTCTTTCCGTTCAAGATGTACTCAGCTCTACATAGGGAAGATAATTTTGGGTTGAGATAATGCCCATATCACTATATAATCTTTTCAGCTTCCAAGACTAATGTTAACTTTCAATCAACATATGAATCTAAGATATTTCAACTCAAATTTTGTAGCAATTGATTTTCACGACACTGAGTTCTAAGTTCTAAGTGAAAATTTAAAGTTAAATTTTTTAAATTTTTATGTATTTTAGCTTACTAAATATTTGAATATATTATATTTAATTTGTAATTTGTCATTCATGTAGACGCTATATTAGCATTTTAAATCAGAACATTAATATTAAGTAGTACTGTGTTTATTTGTGTTTCTCATTTTTTCAATTTTTAGATTACTTATTATTTATAAAAAATATAATTAAACATTAATTAATATTTTATTTTTTTAATTGCAATTTTCATTATACATGTGACTGTAACATTAGCAGAGATAAGTTTTTCAAAGTTAAAATTATTGAAAACCTACTTGAAGTCATCAATATCACAAGAAAAGTGTAATGATTTAACAATTTTATATATCAAGAATGATATCTTAGACAATATTGATCGTGATAATATTATTAATGATTTTGCATTTAAAAATATACATTTTTTTATAAATCATGATCATCTATGCATTTATTAGTGCAATTCTCTTAGTGCTTTGTGGTCTAATATTGTTGTTCGATTACTGTTATTGCTATTTTTTTATTATTACTATTATTTGTAATGATTTTATTGTTACTAACATTTGTAAACTATTGTTAGCTGATGTTATGATCATTCCAACAATTCTCCCCCTTAAAGAATTTCGTCCTCAAAATTCTTACTGAGTGATCAAACAAATGGAGGTAATGATGTCTTATATTTTCCTCAGCCTCCCAAGTAACTTCTTCACTTGAATACTTTCTTCCAAATAACCATAGTCAATAGACTCAATTGGTCTTTCAATCACTCATTTAGTCATTCACTTCTTAACTATTTCCTCAATATATGTATGTGTATTTCATATTACTCACAATTTTCCACTTCTTGCATCAATAAGAACAATATAAAATCATATCAATATTTCTTCGTATATTCACAAATAACACATTATGAATCTAAGACATCTTTTTTAGTAATACTAACTCATAAATCAATGATCTGGCTCTTAAAAACTTTATATGGACTAATACAATTTAAGCTTAGTTGCTTCTTTATCCTAACCTTAGCACATCTTGCACTCCATCTAAGCACACCTTAGGAATGTCATATTCTTAGATACAATTCATCCTTCGTTTCATAGTTCCTATCTCTATAATGTCAGTACACTTAACTCTTATGTCTATCTCACTGTATTCTATACCTTTGGTGTTGATCCACCAAATTCATTCATTTTTCTTGAGTCACTTAATTCCTAATACGGATCAATTTCACTTATATCTTCTTATGGTGGATCGTAACTCTTGTCACATTAATTAAAAAACCACTTCAATTCCAATTTCATCTTCTTAAAATCATAACAATTTATGTTTTCCTTACATTCTACTTGTACATTTTAATCTCATCATTCCTACTTGTCTCCCTACTTTCCTCAAACAATCCATGACAATGCATTCACATCTTTATCACATTCGAGGGTATACACTATAATACATTATTAGTGTCATATTCAATTCCACCAATACAAATGCATTGACTCATTATCTGTTATATACTATTTCCAATTCTAATTCTCCAAAGCATTCAATTTTCTCAAATTATGAAAAGGCATCATTCTTCTCATTAATTCTATTAGCTCGAACTCTTAATAAATGCCTAGCATGTGACTTATACACATGCGATTTAGACTGGGGATCAGTTGCTACGACATGCTAAGACATGCCAAAAATGCATCTAACATGATACATCTTTCCAAATTGCCCATGTAAGATCTCAATTCTAAGCTCTGATAGCAAACATGATGGACCCCATTTTCAGAGCCCAACTATCCTTCTGAATATCATAAAACGTGATCGTGCGTATTACCTTAAAGGATTATTTCAAAGAACCCTCATTAACCATCATCCCACAAGAGTAGTTTGCCCACACTAGTCAAACACCAAAATCCCATTTTGACTTCTTCAACACAATTGTTGCTCCATGCATCTAGTTTATTTTGAACTAAGAATCTTCTCAATTGGAGCTCTACAGTTCAAGATATAAGTAAAAATACCAAAGTATGTTTGGTAAACAACCAAACCATGCTCTTCCAAAAAATTTCCTCACTTTCTCTCCATCGTTCTTTTGAAAATAAACACCAATGAATACCAATTTCTATGGGGAGATATAAAAATGTCTTAGGAATCTGTTGCTTCAAGAATCAACTCATTTAGAGGTGGAATGGTGAAGTTATGGCTAAAAGATTCAAACATGTTTATGTCCTAAATCATATTGTACCTTTCCTTGAGCAATAGCCATAACTTTCAATAAAAAAACCTCTAATTGAGGCCATTCTTAGACTATTTGAAAGAAGACTGCTAGATTTACAACTTTCATAAAGACCACAAAGCGAGATTTTTCCATTTAAATGGTTAAAAATACAAATTGCCTATAGCTATACACGTCCGCCTAACGAACATAGAAGGGCTTAGGAGCCATTTTTCACCTGAGAAGGTCCGTTAAACAGACGTTTGCAATGCTGGGGTCCTCACAGACCCGAGAAGGTCCGTCTAACGGACCTAAAGTCTGTCTAACAAATATAGGGGTTACTCAAACCCCTCCAAAGCTTCTTCAATGCTTCCTACATCCATTCTAACATCATATTCACTCATAATCTTCCCAAATTCACTTCTTCTAATGCAATAACACTCCTCAAACATTCAATTACCAAAATTTCATAAATCTCCAAAATATCAACTTAAATGATTCGTAACATACACAAACTCTTATCATTCACCATAGCTGTCATGTCCATACCCCCTATGCAGAAACATCACTTATAATGCTCATATCTCTCAACTCCGATATCCAAATTTTACATACTTTATATCGTTGGAAAGCTAAGAGGAAAAGATATAATGTTTGTGAAGAACATTTTGTCTAAATCAGCCTATATTAATCCATTTTTTCCTCTAAATTCAAAACACAATTCCTTTTTTTCTTTTCCATAATACATATCACTTATGTGAAACGACAATTTGTGTTCAAAATTTATCATCTCAATTTGATAAATTCTCCAAGTATACCTAATTCCAACTTAAACAAATCCTTAATTAATTCATATTTCAACTCCACCTCATCCATACCCAAATTCACATTTCAATTTGACAATCATCGATATACAAATTCACATTTCATTAACATCGTAAAATAAGAGTTTTACAAAACTTTAATGGCATTTCCAAGCCACATTACATCATTAATATCAAACTCCAAAATAAAAAAGATGTAAAACTCAATAATTCTTGAAATACATCTAAAGCCTTGATTTACATAAACTACTCCAAAACAAAACAAAACATGCAAAGCCGGAGTGATGTCTTGACTTTCTTTCACTCGGAATCTTGCTCATCACCTTAATAGGGGAAGGAAAGTGGGGGTGAGCTTAAAGCTCATGAGTAATAGGTTTATAATGAGAAACAAGCAAAAACCATTGAAAAAGTTCATTGTCATAGAAAATTCTTGTTGAATCATAAAACACAGGTTTCTCAAAATTTTTGTCATGTAATCAAATTCACAACCAACACAATTTATGCATTCTTTAACTTGTTCATAAATCATAAACACATAACCACATCACAATGGTTTGGACAGACCCATAAACATGATGAACTACACAATTCCACATAATGGTCCTGTGTAGTCGTAGACTTCATGGAGTCTACAAAGGAGCTTCGTGTTACTAGCGGGCAAGCGAGAAAAGCCTTACTTGGTCAGCGTGCACTTGACATACTTGAGTAGACTACACCAAACCCAAATAACATGTAATTCATGAACTGAAAACCAGTTGCCCAAATGGTACATTTTGAAAACTTGTCTTTCATGAGCATGAAGTATATCATATGCATTTCAAAAACTTAATTTCATAAACATAAAGTCTTTTCAAATTCATTTCCATATCACAATTCATCATCAAAATTTATACACTAAAACATATAACAATTTCAAAAATCATTCAAAAACAACAAATTCCAAAATTATAAAGAAATGAGAAATCTTTTTATTCTCTTGACTAAAAAGAAAACATAATGGCTCATTATCTAAATATAAACTTGAAACCTACCTTGAATTCCTTGCTTAAAGACTTGCTTAAAATGACCTCTCCCCTTGCTCTTCTTGCCTTTCTTGATTTCCTTTATCAAAGGCAAAATTCCCATTCAATAGGAATATCAATTGAGAACCCAAAGGAACATATTTATAAAATTCATCCTAGAATCCTTAAACCCATACATTTCTTAAGCTAAATGAAACAAAACCCTCCCAAAAATCCAAAATATTAAGATCAAACTCACCTTGAATCTTCGTCAAATGAAGAGTTTCTTGTGTTTAATGAAAGCTCTTCTCTTCCTCTACCTTTTTCTCTTCTTGAACAACCACAAATTCCTTCTTGAAATCTAAGAAAAGTTGAAACCTAGCTTTTTCTTCTTTGTTTCCTCTCTTCTCCACTAAACTCTCTTCTTTCTCTCTTCTCTTTTTTTCTTCTCTCTCAATTTCGTTCTTGCTTCTTCCTTAAAAGCAAGCCATCACTTCTTATTTCAATTTTGCCATTAATGATTGAGAAATATCCCATTTGACCTCCCTTCGGATCCTTAAGACTTTAATGCTCAAGTGATCTTTCCAAAATTCCCTCATACATACATACTCTTACCACTTAATTCAACTAAACCATATTTTAAAACCCTACCAACATTAACATGATAATTAACTCCAAATAAAATAATTAATCTAGTAAGACCTCTAAATTATTTTAATCATGCCTAACTCCTTCCAAAATCTAGGTCTTTTTCATCAAGTAATTGAAAGAATTTGATAACAATTCCTTCTAGTAAAAAGTTCTTCATTGTCTTAATTTTCTTATGACGCCAAAATCATTCAATTTGGTTTGGAAATCTAAAAGTTATACCTCAAACATTTTTAAACTGTTCTTATGCTAATACAATATTCTATGCTCAAATTCCATCCAAAATTTTACTTTCTTAGAGATTGAATTTAAACTCGATTTCATCGAATAATTTCTATTATGTTTTCTCTAGTTTACTCCAAATCAAAATTCATCTCATTTGGATAGTTAGAGAAAAAGTTATGGCTAAAATACTGAAGCATACTCAGTGAACATGTTTCAACTACATTTTCCAACTTTTAACTTCCAACATTTCACATATAACCCATCTTGTACATAACTACCTTTTCTACTTCACTTCAAATTCAATAATTCTTCTTTTCTTAACACGTAACTAATTGTCAACAATTTCTTACTTAATAGTTCTAACTTCTAAGAAAATTTTGGGGTCCAACAGTATCCTTCTTGTTTGACTTTACTAACCTACTAGGGAAAGGTGGAGGGATTATATATCCCTTTCTCCTTCAAGCCCCTTCTTAATTTCTTCTTCACTAGCCATCCTTTATATCATGCTCTCAGGATCCTCAAGCTTCCTACCACTCCTCAAGATGATTACACTAACATTTTCATATTTATCATAGGTTATAATGATCATTTTCCTTCTTTTTAGGCTATTAAATGGTTGATAGCTACTGCCATCTAACTCATCTGGTTCTCTAGATTCTATATCCTAGTCTTAGTCTATTGAATCAATCCTAGTCCTATCTAAAAGCATCAATCAATGTTATACCTCACTCTATCTATGCTTCTTAAAATTGGGCACTTTGAAAGAGACTAGTGTTATAATAAAACTAGCTAACTACACTAATGCTTACCTAAATGGAGTGGTTAAGGATGTTTTAATTCATGTGAATAAGTTAGTGTTTCTTGTAGGTTTTTATGTAGTAGATATGAATGATGAAACCTCCTATATTCTTATGCATATCTTAGTAGGGATATTATTTCTTAACACAACCCACCTAAACTAAGATATATGTTTATGGGGGCATAATGGAATTTGATAGGAAGTAATTTATTTGAATATTTTTTATGCAGTGAAACATCCTTAAGAAGATCATTATGTTTTTTTAAATTGATGTAATTGATCCCTTAATATTAGGCATATTTAAGATAAATTGTAGAGATTAACTAGAAGAAGTTTTAATCAAACCTCTAGAGTTAGAAGCTGCTAATAATATTAAGTTAGGAGAGGACTTAATTAGGATAAAAGCTACCTTACATTCTTTAGAAACCTTTCCTATAAGGCATGAACTTGCTTCCATACATTTATCTAAATCTTACCAAAGTTTATTACCTTATGATGTGTAGGTACATGATGTGGAGCTAAAACTACTACCCACTCACTTGAAGTATCCATATTTAGGAGACAATCAAACTTTTCCAGCTATTATTTCTGTAATTTTAACTTTTGATTAGGCAACTAAACTAGTTCATATGTTAACAAAGCACAAGAAGGTTATTGGAGGATGCCAAGTCCAATGAAGAAGCACAGTATACGTTAAATACTTCATTAATGGAAGTTCTGAAGAAAGAAGTACTAAAGCTTCTCAATACTGGAGTTATTTATCCTATCTCTGATAGTAAGTGGGTAAGTCCAGTATAGGTGGCTCTAAAGAAATACAGAATCATAGTGGTGACAAATCAAGATGGTGAGTTGATTCCTACCTATCTATAGACCAAATCACATGTGTGCATTGATTATAAGAAATTAAACATTGCAACTTGTAAAGACCATTTCTCCCTTCTATTTATTGATTAAATGCTTGAGAAATGATGAGTGCATTTTCTCATTGGAATAAGTGGCATTTTCCCTTAGTTTCTGCATACATTTATTAGGCTTTATACATATTTTACCCGCTAATTTGTTTAGTTCCTCTGAATCTACATTTATAGTGGTTTCTATTTAATTTTGCTTTCAAAAATAAAACCTAACTTTGGTTGAAAAGGACATAGCTCAGATTATGTTGCTCGATGGACAGGCCATGCATCACGGTCAGCTACTAGCTAGACTTCAGAGTTTTGGAATTCGAGCTTCCAAAAGGAAAGCAAAAATTTGGGTTTTCTCTAAACAATAGAAATAGCAAGGAAGGGAGATTGAGTATTAAGGAATAACGCATAACAAATTCCAAAACCCATTTGTCCTTTATTTTACATCTAGTTTCTCTCCTTCTACGTTGTTTTCTGACTTTGATTTCTATAGTCTTCATCCCACCATGAGTGAGCAGCTTCCCCGAAGCTTCAAGGTTAGGATTGAAGCTTTTATATAGTTTCTGTTGATTGAATCTCGATTTGATTTATAAGTATAGGTTTCTTGGTTTTGCTTTCTCTATTTTGAGATTAACTTTGCTTGCATTATGATTAGCCAACCATTACTCGACATTAGTTTTTAATTGAAGAACTGATAAGTGAAAATTGATAATAGAACTCCAAAATAGTAAACTTATAATTTTTATATTTAGACATAGACTGAATTTATGAGAGGAAACCCAAGTTAGCAAAGAAATTAATGGGTTATACTTGATTGCTAGGCTACAATAATATATTAGGATTATTGCACAATACTCCTTTGATACCTTGAAAAAGGATCTAAGAAACCCTAGGCTCAACCTCCTATCAACCAGAATTCGCCTCACAAATTGATCCAGGTGAAGTTTATAGAAAACACTAGAAGTGGAACCCTCCTTGAAACTTACCACATTCCATTCGGATTAATCCCTAGAGATATTCACATCTTTACACAGCCTGTGTAATTGCTTCTCCCTGTGCGTCTTTTCTATTTCAGCATTGGTTTTATTTGTTTTTTAAGTTAAATTCCTTAATTTAAATCCCCAATCTTACACAGCTGCTTAGTCCAAATAATTGAATAATCCAATAGTACTTGAGCAATTACTTCCTGTGGGACGATATTATTACTATACTACTTGAGACCCATGAACTTGCAGAGAATCATGAAAAGACTTTTTGGTTATGGGTATTAGTATTTTTAGATGGATTTTTAAGTTAACTTTAAATCCCTATTATGATAGAAGACCGAGAAAAGAAAACCTTCATTTGTCTATTTAGTACATTTGCTTAGTGACGAATGCTTTGTGCAATACACTTGTCACTTTTCAAAGGTACCTAGTAAGCATATTTTTTGACTATTTTTAGACAATTATAGAGGTATTTATGGCTGATTTTAGTGTCTATGGTTCTTCTTTTGATAATTTCTTAGAAAATATTGCACTCATTTTTGCAAGATGTATTAAAACTAACTTCATGTTTAATTAGGAAAAATGTCATTTATGGTTGATAAAGATATAATTCTAGGGCATATTGTATCTTCTAGGGGTATAGATGTAACATCCCATCACTGATGGGAAGGATAATTTGGTCATTTGGGACGGGTTAGGAATGTATAAATATATCTCGGTTTGCACATGCATCATATGGCCTCTATATGTATATGAATGGTAATTTTTGCACATGCACATGATTGTACATGCATTCATGATGTTTCCCGGCATATGTGTTTATTGTGAAAAATGTGTTAATAGTGTTTGAAAACTAAATTGGAGTGGATTTTTGTGCGTTTTCCATTTTTAGGGACTTTTAGAAAATTTTCTGGAATTTTTAGGGAACAATGTCCGGACCGAGAAAATTGCCAAGTGGCAGACTGACTAGTTTCCGGTACTAGAAAAGACTGTCCAATGGCACTGAAAAATTAGATACATGATTTTAGGATTTATTGCTTTGAGTCATTGGAATTTGGAGACAAATTGGACTAGAAATTGAATTGGAAGTAGAAAGAACCTATAAGAAAAAGACAAGTGGCAAGTGACACATGTCACTTGCCTACTTAGTCTTAGATTTAAAATAACCTAAGGAGGGCTTGTATTCCACGATTCTTCTCCTTAAAACATTTAAAAAATCACTTTGAAAGCCATTCTTTTCCCTTCATCCGTAGCTTTCACTTCTTCTTCTTCTTCATTGGTTTCCTCCTTCCTTTGCTTGTTTTCTTCTCCTTTTAAAGTGCTACCTTTCTCCACTTATCTAGACCTTCATACCCTATGTGCTTACTCTTCTTTTATGCACAAAAATCTCAATCCTTGCCTTAAAGAGTGGTAACCATAGGTGTGAAGAGAAGGTAGAAAGTTTGAGTGATTTGAAGATTTGAAGGATTTAAAGCTTGTTATAGGTGAGAATTTGTATTGTGTTCTTTAATTTTTAGTTATAAGCCTTGAATGTGTTTATTGGTTTATTAATTTCATAAAGATAGTGGTAGGTTTGTATGGGTTTAAGTGTATGTTTGTGTGAGGATGAGTGAATGAACATGGTTTACATTGATTTTGGCTTGGTTTGGATTGATTTTTGGAAGGCTAGATGAATGGAAAATTAAGGAAAGTCAATTGTGTGTGTGCTGCCAAATCTTGGTTAATTATGCAAGTAAATGTTGTGAGGAACTTATGGCTGAATTGGAGGTCCAAATGGATGCATATTGATGTAGGTAAAGTGATGAAATGAAAAGAGTTGAGGTAGGGAGGAAATCTGGAAA
>JANITW010000005.1:40806932-40817056 GCA_027564335.1 Erythroxylum williamsii
GAGGGGGGGGGGGGGAACCCCCTTCGTTGATGTTTTTACCCTTCTTCTCACTGATTTCCTCATAAGATTTGTAGTTTAGAGTTTAAAATCCTCATAGTCCCCTTTATAATCTAACTACTGAATGGATTTAATCTCATTAGTATTGTTAGGTTCATCTAGTATACACTCAATTGAATCATCCATCCCTTCAAAGGCCCTAATGCTACCATCTTCCAATATACCACTCGAAGTTGAAGGAGGAGAGCTATAGACAACCTTACTGCAATCAAGCAATCTTTCCTCATTTGGAAACTCTGTGTCTTTCTTATGAATAACCAATCCTATATTGTCCTCTACATCCAAATTGCTCGATTATTTTTTAGGAACATTAGCGCAATTCGCAAGCAACAAGTTGTCATCAGGTAAATTACAGTCTATCATACCATTAGGATTAGGTTCTAACCCTAAGATTTCCTGTTGCATACTAGTTTAAAAGACTTTCCCCATATGGTGCCAAACTTTGTTGGAGTTGCTTAGTTTCAAGGGGTAAGAAAGAGTGATTTCTTTTTTGTCCAATTCACCAAATTCTTTGAAACACATAACAAATAGATTATCTAGAAAGTAAGAGGTTTTCTACACTTCAATACAAATTTTCACATATCTGAGTCTCTCCATGGATGCAATCATCAAATCCATACACATTGGCTTACCAAGTGAACTAGCAACGAAACCCAGTCCTTCTATGGTCCAGAGTTCCAATGGAAGGTTATGGAAATTAATCCACAGTGGAAATGTATCAATTTTAATTTGATCATTCACCATTCCAGGTTGCCATTTCTAAACAAATAATAGTTGATTTCCAATGTGCCTTGGGCCATTCTTGAGAATGTCCATCAACTGATTTTCATTAGAAATTTAAACAAAACAGAACCATCTTCTTGCAACATTACCTTTTGCAATCCTTTAGAGTTCCATATGGATTTAGCCCAAACATTGATAACGGGAAATGCTGGCTACTTATTCTAGAAGAAGTAGATTGAGGCAGAACTCCACATTTCGGTGCCTACATTTAGTAGTTATATAAGGGCAGATTATGCCTTCATTTATCACATTTTTGAAAGTTCTTCAAATACCTTTTTCTTTTAGGAGCAAAAAGCTTATTATTCCATGAATCCATAAGAGCAAGCTCATCGTTATGGCTACTGTTGGGGAGGTTTTTTCATACGATTAAGCTTATGATCTTCTGGATAGTTCGAGAGAAGGGACTCCTTAGTTAAGATAGGGAAGTCGGTAGCTGAAGGGGACTCCCCTTGCTCGCTTGTCGTTATGATGGCCTAGGGAAGGCTCTCCATCGTGGGTTTCACCCCGCCCAAGAAGGTATTATGTTGGGTCTGTAAGCTAATTGAAGCAAGGGACGGAAAAAGAAAATACCAAAATTAGAAGGCAATGAGGGGTAAAGAGGTAAATGATGTAAAGAGAAGATAGAGAAAAGTTTGTAGCCTTTGCTAACTTGCTTAGTCGTTCTTTACATGGAAAACTCGATCAAACTTCAAACCTTAACTTTATGATATTAAGAATATTAGTATTTGTTTATCAAAATTCAAAACAAAACATATATTTATTTAAAGTTTAAAGAAGTATATTTAAAAAGCACATTAAACAAGTATTAATTAGTAATTTAGTATAGATATTCAATTTTGTTTAATATAATTTAAGAGTGTGTAAAGGAGTGATATTTAAACTTTAAACGAGTATCTTTAAAGAATGACACAAAAATTTATTAATTAGTAATTTAGTTAGAGAAGTAATTTTTTTAGGATAATTTAAGAATTTGTTAAGGAGCGATTTTTAAAACCTAAAGAAGTATATTTAAAGGAAATTAAAATGTTATTAATTAGTAATTTAGCATAGATAAGTAATTTTGTTTAGGATAATTTTTAAATGTATTAAAGAGTGATATTTAAAATTTAAAGAAAGAAAATAAAAATGTTATTAATTAGTAATTTAATATATACATAAGCAATTCTATTCATGATAATTTAAGAATGTGTTAAAAAATGATATTTAAAATTTTACAAAGTATATTTAAAGAAGGATACTAAAAAAGTTATTAATTAGTAATTTAGTATAGATAAGTAATTTTATTTAGGATAATTTAAAAATGTATTAATAAGTAATGTTTAAGTTTTATACAAGTATGCTCAAATGACATTGAAATATAAACCTACTTTAAATTTTTAGGTGACCTTTTAGATTTACTCAGACTTTCAAAAGATTTCAATTTTTGTTTCCAATTTGAATTGATTTTTTTAATGTTTTCAATTCTTTTTCAACCTCTTTTTTTTCTTCTATATACACTTCAATTCCTTGTGTCAAGATCACAAGTTAATTCTCCTTTTTATTATTATTTCTTTTGTTGGATGTGGTGATTGAAGTCAAATATTATATTTCTTTCTCTCAAGTATCTGACGGAAATATCCAATAGAATTATATGTTTTACAGTAGAATATTTAAAGGGGGAGGAGTTTATAAAATGAAAAAAAAAACATCATGTTGATGTTAAGGGTAATATTGCTTCTTGCAAAAAATATCATTTGATGCACATGACAAGATTGAAAATTATTTGTAGCAATAAATAAAAATGAAAATAAAGAGACTCATGATATATCTTTTGGAGAGACTCATGATATATCTTTTGGAGATAATGAAACATTACAAGTATTAAACAAAGGAAATAGGTAAACTATTATTGATACAAATTCTTAAATTTCCTCTAAGAACTACTCCTAATTCTCAACCCAATCTAAAAAATGTTTTGCTTAATAAGACTGATGTTTTGCAATGTAAAAGTGCATGGGTTAAATGGTTCTATCATTCATGTATTCCTTTAAATGCTTTAAATTCATGATATTTTCAAGAAGCAATAGATGCTACAACAATAATAGGTCCATTTAAGGTACTTTCTTATTATGAGATTCGTGTGCCTTTGTTTTAGGATTTAAAACTTGAATGTTAGTTAAATATGGATACATGTAAGTTTAATTGGGAATCAACATCATACACTATTATGACAGATGGGTACCTTGATAAAAAAACTTTGATTAATTTCTTAGTTTATTGTAATATTGGAACAACTTTATTAACCTTGGTGATGCCTTTGATATGGTAAAAAAGTGCTAATGGTTTATCTGAATTATTTTCTAAAATTGTTAAGTGGGTTGGAACAAAGAATGTTGTGCATTTTGTTAAAGATAATGCAATTAATTATGTATTGGCTTGGTACTTAATTCAATATGAGTATAGGCATATTTATTGGTCTCTATACATTGCTCATCGTATAAATCTTCTTTTAAAAGATGTTAATGGTATAGGCTATATTTCTAGCATTGCTTCACATGCATCTAAAATCATAATTTTTATGTATAATCACATCATATTTTTTGTCATAGTTAAGAGAGCAAGAAGATTAAGTTAAGACTGTGCGTCCTGCTATTGTCAAGTTTGCAACTACATTTATTATTTTCAAAAGTGTTTAGGAACATAAACAACTATTTCAAAATTTAGTGACAAGTAAATATTTTTCAATTCATAAGTTATAAAAGAGTGAAAGAAAAGAAGTTTGTGTTATTATTCTAGCTAATAAATTTTGGGATGCGTACTTGATCATTGTGAAGACTATGGCTATGCTTATAAGATTGTTGAGAATTGTTGACTCAGAAGCCACCTTTGTGGTATATATACTCTTTGGGGTATATATATGATGGTATGTATAGAGCTCAAAAGCAATTTTAAATCTTTTTAAAGGGAAGGAAAAATTGTATAAGCCTTATGTAGATATTCTTGACTGACGATGGTATAAACATCTTACTCAAAGATTCACTTAACAACTTATTTTCTCAATCCTTATTGCTTATATAGTGGAGACAAATGTACAAATAAAATTATGGGTGGTCTGTTTGATGTGAATGAATGTAGATGTATTTTCTTTATTAAAGAGCAATCACAAATGACAAATTAAATTAAATTAAATTGTGAAAGTTTACAGAGTTTTGTTCGATCATTAATCAAAAGAGAACTTATGATGAAAAAAATGTAGCCTAATGAGTTTTTATATTTTTAATTCATTCTTTACTTATTAATAATATATATTTTTATTTTTCATAACTATTAATTTAAAATACAGATGAGTGGTGAAGAATATTCGATGAAAGTGCTCCAAATTTGAAAAAGATCGCTATTAGATTACTCAATCAAACAACTTATATATTAGGTTATGAACGTAATTAAAGTGTTTTCGATCATGCAAAAAAATGAAATCATTTAGAACATCAAAGACTTAATGACCTTGTTTACGTTATTTATAATATGAGAATGAAAAACAAGTATTTCATAGTTTTAATTTTATTTTTTATTATTGACTTTATTATTTCTCTATTTTATATTCAAAGCATTTAGTAAGAAGTACTGATTTTTTGATTGGAGAAGAAGAACCAACGCCCGATCTTGATTGTAATGAACTTAAAAAGGTGATTTCTGAAGAAAATGCATTTGTCATAAATAATAAATTAAGAACATCTATTGAAGGTCAATTCATATCTTATTTTAATCATATTTAAGTTTTAAAAATGTATTACAAATTTATAATTGAGAATAATTTCATATGTTACTAATTTGTAATTTATTTGAATGTAGTAGAAGAAGTTGATGCAAATACTTTAGATAAACGCATAGTTTACGGGTCTTTAGATAGCATTAGAGTATTTGGAACTTTTGATGATAATGAGATTTAAACATCTTCAAAAATACAAATTTTATTTTTATTGTTATTTTAATTTTTATATTAGACTCAGATTTAGTTTGAATTATTATATTGGAATTGATATTAGTTCATTATATAATAACAGACATTGATGTATTTTTTATTTCAATAAAATATTTCATTTTTACTTGCTTTATAATTTTTACTTCTTATTTATTATATATCGGTTTTATAATAGTTTAATTAACGATTGTACCTTTAAATTTTAAACTTTTCTTTTGATCAATTCGATGGCTGGTTCGTTTGTTAAAACATTGACCATAATTATTAAATTAATATTTTTACTTTCATATAGAAATTAATTATATAGTAATATCTTGCCTTAAAAATAAGTTATGGGAATGGATTATCATAGTTTTGAAGTGAGCTCGAACATGATCATAGTTTTCAAGGCTTTATAAAGATGCATGGATGTCAACACACAACCATTGTAATAAACAAAGAGGAATAAATGACAATACCAACTGCCAAGGCAATTTTCTTCAAAATTATCATATTTGCCATTTTCAAAAAAAAGGCGCAGGTGAAATAAATGGGTTTGGGTTGCATAGAATTATAATACACCCACGAGAAGACAGGTAAAGGTGATACACAAGTTATGGATGCGTGGCCCCAGGGACCAGCCTATTTAACACAACCATGTATGATCATAAATTTCACACATTTATTTGTGGTACACATTTTTTTAATCCTTCAAGATACAGAAAATTTTCTATTTATTTTAATTAATAATACCATTCCAACTTGTGATCATGGCATTTTCTAAAATTAATACTACAACAAGTACTAGGATAAAGGATTAAAAGACAACAGAGTTACAAAAAACTAAGCTAAACAAGCGCTTAAAAAGAAACGAGAGCATGGAGACTTAGGGGCCGTTCAAAGCTAATATGTATTATCTCACGTTTCACTCATGAGTGATAATGTGACTCAAGCCTGCTCTCAATCCTGTAGCAAGGAAACTTTTCCTAAATCTATCCAACAGTTCAATGGCAACATCTAATTGAGAATCTCAATTCTGTGGTCTCTCTCCATCCATATTGTACGAAGTAAACAATCAAGGGCCATCTTGGACAGACTTAAATCTTCCTTCCTCTATCCCTTAAAACTCGTAACCCATTCAACAATGCTTGAACATTGTGTTCTTTTAAAATGAAACTTACAAAGAGCTTTAATCGTCTCCCACAATTTGAATGGGAATTGACATTCGAAGTATAGGTGATCCATTGTTTCACTATCCAGTTTTCAAAATAACAAACAAAGTTTATGTGGAGCCTTTCAAAGCATCATTTCATCCTAACTTATATTTAAATGTCACATCTAATGTTGGAAATTTAGACATTCCAAACCCACACCCAATGATATTTAATAGACAAGAATATCAGAAAATAAGAACACAAGAGAATTTACGTGGAAACTCCCAAATCAGAGAAAAACCACGGGCATCGAGAAGAAAATCCACTATGTGAAAAATTCTTACAATCATACAATTTTTCCTCTCACTCAATCCCCCAATACACCAAGACACTCACAAAGAAATACACATGACAAACTCTCCAACTCTTACCTCAAAAGAGGAATTTAACTAGAGTCAAATTTGTCATACAAATCTTTGACTTTGTTTGGTGCACTAAATAAGGAGGTAGACACCTCCTTATATAGGTAAGAGACTTGTCTCAATTGTTATCCCCAACCACTATGGGACAACAAAGGAACCAAACTCAACACAAGCTATGTGTGCTGGATTAGAAATTGAAGGTGCAGGTATTGATTCATCAACAAATCCAAAATTTATTTTCGGAAGCACAAGCATATTTTCAGACATCGAGATCAGGAGTAATAATTCGATTCATCCAAAATTGGAGAGACCAATATTAAGAGTTTGCATGGAGATAATAGGGATTGGAGACACAATCATCCAACCTAAATGTTTGTAGATTGGATGTAGAAAAAGGAAATACTGTTTGGTTTCCAAGATGCTAGAAACAAAAGAACCCGTTGAAAAGGAAAACAGATAGACGAAGATTTTTGTTTTTTGAGAATGTAAATGTAATGAAACACCATTTGTAATCCCTAAAAGAGTTCAAGTAATAATCACATAGGGGTATTATCCAGCAGAAAATGAGGTTGTGGGAAGCATCCCGACTCCCAGCTAGAGGTGATTGCTTCAAATTCATCCTCTGCATGTTAAGCTGCCTCTTTTGGCTTTCTCTGTTAATTCTACGTGGGTTCCAAGTTTGAGGTAAAGTTTATAAAGTGGGTACCTTCTGATTCCCGTTTTGCCTTTTTCTAATTCTTAGCTTTGTGCTTGTATTTTTATAGTATGCGGATTAAAGAGTAGTGAATCCTGAATTGCAAACCGATTAGAGACTTTTTGGAATAGGACTTTTGTCTTTATTCTTTATGCATCTTGCTTATACCGCCTGGCATAATTGTTAATGATGAATAATATCATCTTTGATCATAGAAACTGAGCCAATTTCCTTTTTGAACATTCTAAATTTCTCTCCTTCCATATTGTGTACAGGGTAGTCCTGAAAGCCAAAGATAATCTTATCTTATTTCCAATAAAATGGCTTCTAAATGATTTAAGCCATACAGTGAAGAATTTCCATAACTTGTAGGAGTCGAATGAGATCTGATTGATATTGAAAATGGTATCCCATATAACTTTGAAGTATGCACGCTCAAAACAGAAAGTGCTCCATGGATTTATGGGCTTGTTCACAGTTTATCGGTAGCCAGTCTAGAGTAGGCAGCTTCCCTTTGAACATTAGCCATAGATGTACATTTTGTGGGGAGAGGTCTTGCCTATACTAGCTTGTCCCCCTAAGTCATTCTATCATCCTAGTAGCTTATATTAGTTTATGTCCTATAGTCAATTGATTGGTTGTAAAGGCATTTTTTATTTTGTACATATATATATATATGATAAAATCTATGGATAATTATACATTACAAATGAATTATAATGAGATTATAATTATGAGATTCATATTGCATTTATGTATTATCGCTAAATTATTCTTAGTCATTGTTGTATTAAGATTGAACATTAATAAAACGTAAAAGATTAACATATATTTTATTTTTCCTTATGAATGAATTGGTCGATTTCATAGGCTAAAGTAAGGAGATAATTAAACAAACATGTGGGTTCTTGTTAGAAAACAAGTTCATTGAATAGACATGAAATAAAAATTCATTTGGAACAATACTTGTTTATCTATGGAATTATCAATGTGATGATTGTATAAGTGATCATTTGAATTGAAGCCTCCAAAGTTATTTTGTATAGGGATTGCTTATTTTGATTCTAGTACTACTTATGGCTTATTTAATTATTGGTCGTTCAATGGGTAGCCATTGGATATAATATAGCACCCCACTCTCATAGTGCATATCCTCGAACATATCCATAGTATTCAAGAACATTTTCTACGAGAGTGTTATGCTAGAATAGTCTGTCATTTAAACTCATTACAAGTTTTTCAAAAATATCACACTTATATACGGAAAATTAGTAATGGAACTTTCAACCTATTTTACTCAAAAACATTTTCAATCGTATTGTTACAACTATTACACATATCATCCTTAATTCTGTAGCCACTTGAGCCTATCATATATACAAAACACTTGTAGTCATAATATCATTACATTGCAAGATCATTCACGTACACATTGTGTGTACAATACTTGTGAATTGATGGGGGTTGGCCCCCAAAAATTTTCTTATTATTTTTATTAAATTAAGCATGACTTAAATACATTTTGAGATCTTAATAGATTAATTTTTGGAGATAATTATTATGTAAATGTTAGTAGGATTTTATTATCTAGGTTGGTTAAATTAAATTAGTAAGAGTGTATTTTATGAAGGACATTTTTGGTAGTCCAGTTAAGGATAAAGAGTCATAAGGCATGCAGGAAGGGTAAAATGGACATTTTAGACTCATTAAGGGTATAAGTGGAAGAAGAAATGTTTGTCTTGCAATTGAAGAAGAGAAGAATGTGAGTGAGAGAGGAGAAGCGAGAAAATATGAAGAGAAGAGGAGAAAGGAGAGAAACGAAGAGAAAACAAGCTAGGATTTATCTTTTCTAAGCTTTCTAGAGAGATTTTGTGTTGGGCCCCGAATCGTATTAAGCATGTTTATGTTATTTTTGAGGTTTATTTTGAAAATTTATTTTGTCGGACTTAATTAAGGTTTATAGTGTTTATAGGAATGAAAATTAAATGAAGGATTAGTTTAAATTAGAATTGATTTGTTATTAGAAGTTAAAAGGATTAAAATGGCTTAAGGGTATTTTGGGAAGTCTATATATGTTTTTAGAATTTAAGGCTTTGAAGGAGGGACTTTTTGGTCTTTAAGTGGTCTTTAAGTATTCATTAAAATGGAAAACAAATGAAACAAGTGATGGTTTACGTGGGCAAAGATGTATCAATAGGAAGTTGTTAAGTTTTAAGGAGCCCTTGCCTAAACTACGTAGTTTTGAGAGATTTAACTTAAGTTGTTAGTTAAAAGCCATGTGTTAGGGATATGAGAAGAGGATTTTCGAAAATTCTAGAGAAAGGGAGAGAGTGAGAGTCGTGTGGAAAAAGAAGAAGAAGAAGAAGAAAGAGGCTAGGTTCTTAGGTTTTCCTTGATTAGTAAAGAGTGGGAAAGTGTTTAGAAGGAGTAGAGAAAGAAAGATTTGAAAGTTTTCACCCAAGCCAAGGGAGATAGGAATTTTCGTGGGTCACCTTTCAAGGTAAGAAAAATGATGATTTCTTTGGATTTTTAAGTAGGTTTTGATGCTTATAGCTTGGGTAAGGTTTGGGTATAGTTAGGTAGGTTTAATTCCATGTTTTTCTCTCCTAGGTTTGTTTAATTTTGGGATTATCCCATGTTAATTGGATTATATTTGGATAATGAAGGTGAAGAGAGGTTATTTGAGCAAGAAGAAAAGCCAAGTGATCAAATTCAAGGTTAAAGCTTAAGGTGGGTAAATTTCTTAATAATTGAGTTAATGAACTTGTTAAAGTTCTATAACAAAGGCTATTGAATGTTTTACAATGATTTATCAATGTTGCTTGTATGTCTTAAGATGGTTTAAATGTATATAAGATATGAAAATGTGTATATGATTGTTGAACAAGTGAAAAAGAGAATTGAATAAGTGATTTAGGCAATTATGTGGAAATAAATGTTGCAAGGTTCATTGATGGCTAATATGTATGAATTGCATGAATAATGTGAATTACATGTTTTCTATGGGTTTAGGGTGGTCCTTTATGTGATAGGTGCACCTATATAGGCTTCTCCCGCCTGCCCGCAAGTGGCTA
>JANITW010000005.1:40832046-40853112 GCA_027564335.1 Erythroxylum williamsii
ATTATAAGTATACATGGTATTAATGAGGGCTTTGATATTTGAATGATTTGTTCATAAGGATCTCGATAAAGTACCCCAAAATTGTCATTGAACATGCATTGTGCATATTGTGTAAGTAAGTGTGCATTAAGGAATATTTGTACAATTGTGCAAAGGTGTGTTATTTGTAAATGTGTTTTGTATGAGGAGTTTATTAGTTGGGTATGTATTGGAAGTGTTTTGATTTGACATGAATTCCTGAATGACTTTGATTCTCAACGAAAGCTGAATGTCAGACTTAGGTCCAATGAATATAAAAACTTTGTCTGAGCATTTGTGTAAGAGTGTGATATATGACACATTCAGTATTTGATGCATTTCATAAAATGCATGCTTAGATAAAGGCGTTGTGACTTATGTGGCCAGTTTGAAATGCTCCCATCTAGAGTTTTTCTTCGTGATTTTTGATTATACACGTAGAGCTATGCTCCATGATTCTGTTTGACTTAGCCCTATGGGTCAGTATTTGTATAAGTTTGTGATAAGCACTCGATAACAATAATAAGAACGAATGTGAGTCTCATGCATATAGCATTCATATAAGACTGAAATCCACGAATGATTTACAAAGTTGTGTTGAGTGATCCTATATTGTACCATGTTGTGTGAGTTATGATGTTTTGAATGAATATTTGTGCATATATGATGTATGTATGTGATTCGGTGAAATCATCAATGATGGTTCATTCATAGAGTGAGCAAAACTCATCAAATATTACAATGTGGTTTTTTAGGCTTGAAGAGTACCCCGTTAGATAAACGGGAGTATACCCACAGCATGCAAGTAAAAGAAAGAGGTCGGGATTAGTTGGCGTCTGCATTAGTATTTCTTTTATTTTGTATCAAATTAAGTCTTCCGCAATTATTGTAACTTGTATATTCAAATATTTTTTTAAAATAAATTTCCAAATCGGAAATGTTTGTATATGGTTTTTATAATGTAATGATATTTTGAAAAGTATTTTGTATTTGTAATGGGCCCAAATGGCTATTGAAATTTCTGATGATTGTATTGCTATGATTGAAAATGTTTATGAAATAAAGTGAGCCCGTTTTGGTTATCGATGCCCACACTTTGTGTTTGTGGTTTTAAAAAAAATTGTACTGAGTTTTGAATGATTTAGTGCTCTAGCATGCCACCCTCGCAGGTTCATTATCAAACATAGTAACACCAATTTTACTCCAATTTTCAAGAATTTACCTCTTCCGAGACTGCTTCATTTCATAATGAGTCAACTACCATATCGAGTGCAGGGTGATAGTGGCTCATAGGGGAATGAATTTGGTGGGATAACATTGAAGTTATTAAATGTAGTGAGATAGACTTAAGAGTTAAGCGTATTAACATCGATGAGAAGTAAAAAATATGAATTGTCTCTGAGAGTATAACCTTGCCAAGGTGTGCTCACATTGAGTATAAAATATGTTCAGATTACGAAGAAGGATAGATTAAGTTGATATGAATTGGATTGTACAAAATTATTATGAGTTAGTGTTACTGAAAAAAAAAGGGTGTCTCAGATCCATAATATGTGATATGTGAGTATGCTAAGAAATATTAATATGATCTAGCAAAGATGTATTGTCGGCACATGAAGTGAAAATAGTGAGTAATCTGAGATATATATTGAGAAACTAGTTGAGAAAGGAAATGATTAAATAAGTGATTAACATACCGAGTAATTCCATTGACTATAGTCAAGTGGAAGAAAGTATTTGAGTGATGACAGTTAAATGGGAGATAGAGGAGCATATAAGGAGACAATATCCCCATCTGTTTGAGCAAGTAGGTAAGAATTTTGAAGACGAAATTTTTTTAAAGAGGAGAGAGTTGTAACATCCCGTTACCTGTGGGGAGGTTAGAATAGTAAATAAGAGTGTTCAATGAGAGCTTAAAATTTGCATTTTTCATGCTCATGTATAAAATGACACACACATACACATGAATAGTAAAATTGTGCACATAGAAATAATTGTACATGCATTCATGAATAATTCCGGGCATATTTAAACTGAGTTGTGATTTTGAAAATTTTGTGAATTTGGAATTTAATTATATTGGAAATTTTATTGATTAGTGGAGTTGTAAAATTTTTTAATTTTGGTGTTAATTTTTGAAATTTATGGAGAACAATGGAAAATAGGAAAAAGGAATCAAAAGAAGATTGGAGATAGTTATATTGTAAACATGGGATTAAAGGAATTAGTCAAGAAAGAAACTTAGTTTAGGCTTAGGCATTAAGAAAGTGACAAGTGTCACTTAGTTAAGTTGCTTCTATAACCTTGTAGAAGTAAGTTATCAATATCTGAGAGTTAAAAAGGGTTGAGTAACATGTCTTAAGTGTCATTTTCTGGCCACCTTCTTCAAATTTCCTTTCCACACATAAAGTTTTTCATCAAAATCCTTCAGAGGGATTTCTATGTTTTTCCTTATCCCACATCTGTACTACCACTGCTATTTATTCTTCCACCCTAAGAAAAACCAGAAGTTGGTCATTTTGCACAGTAAATACGTGAGTTTTTCGTGGAGTTAGGGCCTGAAGATAGTTGAAGCTTTTGGAGTTTTCAACAGATAAGTAGTGAATAAATTCTTTAAAGTTGTGGATTCATAAAATAATTTGATGAATTATTATTAGTTGCATGGATCATGGCATTTATGTATGTATATATATATTCATGAACACTGTGGATGAGATGAAAAAACTTGGTTATAGTGTTATTTAGTTTTGATGGATTTTTAGTGATATGATGTTGTGGAAATGGTTTTTTGGAGTTAAAATAGCAATGAAATGGTGTATAGGATTAGTGTAGAAAATTAGATATAAAAAAGTGAAACATGCTCTATTCTTCACTGTGTATGTATGAAAATATATAAAAGTATACGTGAGTTGATGAATTCTTTAGAGATGATTAAAAAAATAGTTTTTGAGTTGAAGAGCAATTGCAAAATGATGGTTTGAGATGAGAATGAGTGTTTAAATGGAAGTTGAGAGGAAGAATAGTGATTTAGAATGAAAGTTGAAAATGCAGAAAAGTAATAGAGTACGAATATGAATTTTTGGTTTTTAATGGTTTTTTATTAAACTTATATATTTTGGAGTGGTATGAATTTATGGTGAATGAGTTTACGGAAATGGAGTGGAAAGACTTGAAATAAAAATTTGAAGTTTTAGATTTTGGAAAATGAAAGTCATTTGGAAATTTTCTGAGAATAGATAGTTAGAGAGTTGAATTTTTGATCTGAACTTTGGTGAATTTATTGTACCGATCTAGGCAGATTTTAATAAAATGGTTTGCATGAAAGTTGTAAATCTTTCTTTTAACTTTCCATTGATATAAAGTTTGTAAATTTTGGAATTTTGGATTAAATATTATGAAGGTTTGAAGTTATGATGTCGGTGAAGAAGAAGAAGGAGTCGCAGGTCCACTGGAATGTCACAGTCCTGCATGTGCATGATCACGACTTCGCAAGACCACTCGAATGTAACGGTCATGCATGTGCAGAATTACGACTTCCTTGCTTATCCAAGGGAGGTTATTTTCTGAACATACTTTGATCTTTTTGTTATAACTTCTTCTTTAGAACTCCAAATGATTTGATTAAACCAATAGATTTCTCACACATTTTTATATCCCTCCATAAACTTTTGTAACATTCTTAATTGAATTGAAAAAAATTGATCAAATCAAAGTAAGAGTATCGGTTGGAAGAGCATGAATTGGATATTTTACTGAACATGATCTAGTATTTTGATGATATCTTGACCTAGAGGATTCCAAATGAGATGATTTTTAATTTGAAGTACATTGGAGATATAGGCCTACAAATTGTCTCTAGAAGTCGAATTTTGATTCTTTCTCTAAGATATTGAATTTTTGGATGGAATTTGTACATAGTACACTATTTTTTAATGTGAACAACCAGATAATGTTTGAGGCATATCTTACAAATTATTGAACCAAATTGAGTGATTTTGGTGTCAATAGAAATATAAGACATAGAGGAACACTTTTCTAGAGAGAGTATGATCAAATAACATCAATTTTGTTTTCTAATTGAATGTGAACAACAGACCCGAAAGTGTGACTTGGAAGAAAATCTGAAGTGGTCATTGAAGTTGTATAATTTTTTTCACATTGCTTTTTATTGGTCCAAATTATAAGTATACATGGTATTAATGAGGGCTTTGTTATCTAAATGAGTTTTTCATAAGGATCTCGATAAAGTACCCCGAAATTGTCATTGAACATGCAATGTGCATATTTTATAAGTACGTGTGCACTAAGGAATATTTGTACAATTGTGCAAAAGTGTGATATTTGTAAATGTGTTTTGTATGATATAAAAGAACTCATTGGATGCCAATCGAACATTGCCGGACCATCTAAGTAGTAGCATTTTGGATCATATTATGAGTCATCCTAGATGATTTCCTAGGATTGATTTTTTTAGATTTATTTGATATGTTAAATTTTTACTAAACTATTTATGAATTGTTTCTAAATTTCAGAATTGAAGTCCGAAAAGTTTATTAGTTGGGCATATATTGGAAGTATTTTGATTTGATATGAATTCCTTAATGAATTTGATTCTCAACGAAAGCTGAATGTCATATTTAGGTTAGATGAATGTGAAAACTTTGTCTAAGCATTTGTGTAAGATTGTGATATATGACACATTCAGTATTTGATGCATTTCATAAAATGCATGCTCAGATAAAGACGTTGTGACTTGAGTAGCTAGTTTGAAGCGCTTCCACGTGGAGTCTTGCTCCGTGATTTTGAATTCTACACGTAGAAATATGCTCTGTGATTTTGTTTGACTGAGCCCTATGAGCCAATATTTGTATAAGTTTGTGATAGGCACTCGGTCACAACAATAAAAACGAATGTGAGTCTTATGCATATAACATTCATATAAGACTGAAATCCATGAATGATTTGCAAAGTTGTGTTAAGTGATCCTATGTTTTGCCATGTTGTTTGAGTTATAATGTTTTGAATGAATATTCATGCATATATGATGTGCGTATGTAATCAGGTGAAATCATCAATGATGATTCACTCATCGAGTTTGAAAAACTCATTAAAAATTACAATGTGATTTTTCAGGTTTGAAGAGTACCCCGTTAGACAAACGGGAGTATACCTACAACATGCAGTAAAAGACAGGAGTCGGGATTAGTTGGCGTCTGCATTAGTATTTCTTTTATTTTGCATCAAATTAGGTCTTCCGCAATTATTATAACTTGTGTATTCAAATATTTCAGTTTTGAAATAAATTTCCAAATAAAAAATGTTTGTATATGGTTTTTGTAATGAAATGATATTTTGACAAGTATTTTGTATTTGTAAGGGGCCCAATAGGCTATTGAAATTTGTGATGATTGTATTGCTATGATTGAAAGTGTTTATGAAATAAAATGAGCCCGATTTAGTTAACAATTTCCACATTTTGTGTTTGTGGTTTAAAAAAAAAATTGTATTGAGTTTTGAATGATTTAGTATTGTAGCATGCCACCCTCGAGGGGCACGGACTTAGATATCTCTCAGGATGTCGAGGACGTGTCTTATAGGAGTGGGGTGCTACATTTTCTTCTTATATTTTTTGTTATATTGTGTTTTATTTCCCCCTAATGTGTTTGTGTACCCTTCTCACATTGAGGACAATGTGTTGTTCAAGTATGGGAAGAGTTATGTGTTTTTACCTTTAATGTGAATTTTGCATATTGTATGATAGTTTGTTTAGGTTGTGTGATGTAAATTGTGTGAATAAGTCAATGGATAAGATTTAACGGGATAGATTTAGACTTAAACATACTCTTTTAGGTTGCGAAGATTTATTAGCTTGTGAAATTATTGACCTAAGCTCCTTAGGGCTACATATGCTGGTTAATTAGGATACGATGTCAGTCTATTCACCCTAAGAATTTGCCATACCCATTTATAAGTTTAGCTAAAGTAATAAGGTAGGAAAAATTTTGTGTAAAAAAAAGTTGTATAAATTTTAACTAAAACAATTATTGCACTAGCCTTCGGGTTAAGAATACAGGTAGTAGCCAGTTGAGAATGCAATGTAGCTTAGTAATTGGATTGACATGCATCACAAATGTGTGCCTTCATGTAAAAAGTCTCTAATGACATTCCAACTAAGTAGCTTAATAACAACATGATTTAGTTGAGTAATCGGATTAACATTCATAAAAAATGTGTGCCTCTGTGTAAAAGACTAGGGTCATGTCCTTAAAGAAAAATCAGCACAAAGAATGTTTTCAAATAAAAACCTATTAAACTTGTTAGTAGCTTGATTTTTCATGAAAACCTACTGAGGAATAGCTACACTTTTATTTTGACTGAATGATTATCAATGTGTGTGTGCAAGTGATAGGGGTGAAAGGACTCAACATTAAAATTTTGATTAGTTTGTACAATGGGTCTAAGGTGCTTAGACGTGGATTTCGCATGTTAATAATTTGGAACAACTTGAATGATTATGTTTAGAGTTAAATTATTTTGTGAAGTTGAAGTCATTGCCTCATTTGTTGAATTGAGTGTTTTATGCTTTGTGTTATTTGTTGTTTTGTTTGCTTGAGGACAAGTAAACGTTTAAGTGTGGGGATGTTGATAGGTGTGAAATGCATCATATTTTAGGGTATAGTTTGATATGTGTTTAGCTGTTTATTTGTTTGTTTAGTATATGTTTAGGTTAGAATTGTGTTAGTTTGATAATTATTTGTGTTTTAAGTGTTTTATGGGTTAGTATAAGCTTTTGAGATTCAATATTATGTTTATGAGGTATCTTGATGTGTTTGCTAGTGTTCAAAGTCAATATCAAAGAACAAAGAAGTTTGAGACATTCAGGCCGAAACAATAGCTCATGATCATGGCAGAAGGCTTAGATGTAGGCTGCGATTATGGCCCGAAGGTCCGACTCCATATTTGTTCAGAAATATAAGGCGGTTGTACACTAATCTTTTATATCGCATCAACAATCTCGATAATGTGTATGTCTCTCCCGTACTTTATAAATGACTACGTTAAATTTATAATCCCAAAAAAATTATTTCTGAGAAAAGAAAAAACATATGATAAGTACTTATAATCTACAATATTTATATTATTAATATATAAAAATAAATTAAAAAGAAAAATACTTTTTGTACCTTAAACTCCTGATAATTAAAAATCCTTTATTGCCTAAGAGATATTCTTCCATATATAACCCTCAAAATGAATCCTCTCCTTGAATTTGGATGTCATATTTCTTAAGCACGATCCAGACGTAATTAACCTAATATTAAAACAACTAATTTTATATCATTTTTAAATTTAAACCTATAACTTAATTATAAACATATGGTATTTCATGTATTTTTACTTAAAAATTGTTGACAATTGTGATGTAAGTTTTTCCATCAACTCCTTCAGCTCCAGGCTGGAGGTCGCCTCCTTCATCCGCATCATTTACCCCTGATATCTTTGTCGATATAGGGGTGGTGGACAGTGTAGCAATAGGTATGGAAGGTGATGCCTCATCTGCAAGTGTAGTAGTTGGAGGTATATCATCTGATTCGGTTACAGCTGCATAATGTGATACTTCACCTAGACAGTAACTAACTCCAAATCATGGTCTAAACCTTGGTAGCATTATATCCTATTTTCTCTTTGGTGGCATATTTTAACTTGAAATTCTTAATTTATTAAATTTTTAAGAAATATAACAATTTCAATTTAATATATAACAATATATTATTGATTGAATAATTGATTTATTGGATATAATAACACCAAGTAATCATTATCAATACTTAATTGTAAATCAAAATCATCATCATCATCTTCTTTTTCTAAGGAATTAGAATCAAACTTAGGCTCCTCTTCAGATCTCTCTAGCTTCTCATCCTGTCCAAATGAAATTCAACATATTCATTATTTGGATCATTCAAAGGTTCATTCTCGTCATATGTAGCAAATACATTTATTTCATAAGCATCTTCCTAAATTGCTTCACTTTCAATTCTCTGTTTTCCTTTTTCATGTGATTCAGAAACACCTCTAGGTTTAACTTTGCAAATGGCCAACCAATCTATCTTTTCTCATCATAAGCTGGGATAAGGGACATAATACACCTGGATCGCTTGCATTGCTAATATAAAAGGTTCAAATTATCTAAATCTTCTTCGTTGGTTGATTTCAACTAGATTATACCAACATTAAGAGTTGGATCACACTAGTCACACTTAAATATCACACTATTTTCTTGGTAATGTGAGGTACTCAATTTTAAGTATTTCAATAATTTTACCATAATACTCCATCAATTATCCTTATATGCAAACACCACTATTTACTGTTTCCATACTATGACCATGATATTCTGTATGATATTTGAATCCATTAACGAAAATCACCAGATATGATTTAACAGTTCGTAAATGTCCTTTTGTACGAACACATATGAACTCGTTCTCTATTAGATTTTCTAAGGCCTACATAAAAGAAATTATCATATTAATAGTATAATGTCATTTGAAAACTTTAATCTTACAATTCAATCATTTCAATAATTGTAAGTGAAAACATATATATTTCATGAACCATCGAGGAAAGTGTCTTCTAACATCTTTATTGATATCATCTGTGTTTTCTTAGGCATTAGCTTGCATAACCATTCCTCGTATAATCTAAAAACATTATTATGTATTTCAGTTATGAATAACACAAAATTTCAAAACCTAAATAATCAATTTCAACTTATTGCATGAAAGGTTGAATCTCTTGACAGTTTAATAAAATGTAACCATAGGCAACCTCTATTTCTTCCTTTATTAACATTCTTCTTATTAAACGTCTATATGTTCATCCAGTATATGTGAAAATGGATAAGTTACTATCAGCATCGCCCGTTCCTCCCCATCGTCATTACGAGAAACTTTTCTTTCCCTTGTGTGAACATACAGCTCAAAATAATGTGAAGAAAATGTACTTGCTTCCTCCATTAAATGAGCATTACATATCGAACCTTTAACTCTAGCCTTGTTTTTTACAATTTTCTTCAAGCGATGCAAATACTATATTAGCAAATAGTGTTATTACAATTATGTTATTAAAACATATTATTACTTCAATTTAAATATTTAATATAATTACCTCTCAAACCGATACATCCACTTATATTGAACTGAATCAGCAAGTTTAGTCTCATGTGCTAAATGCACAGGTAGATGCTCCATACAGTCAAAGAAGCTTGAAGGAAAAAAACCCTTCTAATTTGCACAAATTACTGGAATTTCTCTTTTTAGTTTTTCCATTTCAGTCAACTTTATTTGGATGATGTTAAGCTTCTGAAAAACAAACTTAATTCTATTATAACTTCTTATACCTTATTCAGTAGCAACTCCTAAGTGCAATTGGAATTAGCCTTTACATAAACACATGGCAATCATGACTTTTCATCCCAAATAATTTGTACTTTCTCATATCCACACACCTTGCCATGTTTGAAACATATCCATTAGGAAACTTGGACTTTTCAACCATTCACACAAAATTTCCTTTTGTTTTTTTAATCTAAAGTGTAACATGCTTTCAGATATTTTTTGGTGCGAAGATCTTTATCTAACTCATTCCTTCTACAAAAAAATTTCAAATTTGCTCATGATTTTGCATTGTCTTTTATTCTCCCTTCAATGTTCATTATGTATTCTAGATTATGACGTATCAAATTAGACCTAAATGATGTTTCGTTTTGTCCAACCAAAGTTTTTACTAATGCTTGTATTAACTTCATCAACTTCAAATTTTTTAACTTTCAACAACCCTAATTCATAATCTTCTGCAATATCTCTTCACCAGCTTTGTGAGGGGGAGGAGGTGTTTATACCATCCTATTCTTAATGAATTTTTATTTATTACATCTAAATGGATGATTTGGAGGAAGAAATTTCCTATAGGTGTCAAACCAATATGTTTTGCCCCTGTTTGAAAGATAAAACGCATCAGAATCATTGTGACAATAATCCACATCAAAACTGCTCTCAACATAAAATTTTATTTCAAAGACACATCATATGTCTCCACACCATATTCCCAAAGATGTTGCAATTTAGATATCAATGGTTGGAAGAATACATCAATTTTATGCTTTTGATTTGTAGGCCCTGGCACAATCACTGTCAAGAACATATATACCTCTTTCATACACATCTATGGAGGCAAATTATAAGGAGTAATTATGATTGACCATGATGAATATTGTTGGCCAAATTGGACAAAAGGTTGGAATCCATCCGTCGACAATCACAAGCTAACATTTCAACTTTCAACTACAAACTCATAATAGATGTTTTTGAAATGTTCCCATGCCAGCGCATCCGATGGATAACTCACTATTCTATCTTCCTGTATGTGTTCATTATGTCATCTCATGTGAGATGCAGTAATATTATAAGCATATATTCTTTGAAGTCTCAGAGTTAGCGGGAAATAATACATCTACAGGGTCTTAATTTTTGTTTCATAGAATGCTTTCTAGGCTTGAACCTAGATTGACTATAAAATTTGCACTCTTGTAATTCTACATCATCTCCCTAATACAACATACATTCAAATTTCTGACAATCAATTTTTTCAACAGGCAAACCAAGACCCCTAATAAGTTTCTTTATATTGTACAAACTATCAAACATTGTATGATTAGTAGGCAATAATTCATTATACCATCCAAAAATTTTATCAAAACTATGATAAGAAATATTCCCTTCAGACTTTATGTTCAATATTTCAGCAATTGAAGACAACTGAGTTATTGTCTCATAATTTGACCATAATTCTTGGTCAGCTGAGTGTAATAAGTCAAAATTGTTTTGTATGTGGGTTTGGAACTTCTTTAAGATTTTCTATATTTACCTGAAAAATATAACTGGCTATATCATAAACCATTTGCACGTAAGGATTTCAGTTACACTGACATTATTTATTTTAAATCCAATCCCATCTTCAAACTCATCCATATGTCCTAACCAGTTTACTTTATTACCCTTTGAGGTGCTACAAAACAATGGCTCCTCATGTCATGTCCACTTAAAATAATTTGGAACAAACCCTTTTGTCAGCAAATGGCCATTCACTTCATCAATAGGACGGAAATGAATATGTTTGCATCTTTTACTTGGACATCTGATCTTTAGGGCATCCATATATCGATGCTGACTACATACATACTGAATAAAAACTTCAACTCCTTTAACAGACTCAGGATTAATGAAACTATCAGGTGTTAATCATCTATACATCCAAGATCTATCAATATTACTCATTTCTACAAAACTATTAATTTAAAAAAAATGATTTCATAGTTAGTATCCTTCCTGTCTCCTAATTTTATAGAACATCTAAACTTTATATGACATCCCCTAAGTATTAATCAATCGAATTAATTACCTACAATTGATGCCAATACTATGGTGTGTGGCATTGTTTACATATGTGAATCAAGAAAGCAAGTTCTCACGGTGACTCTTAAGCTCGTGGAATTTTTCATCGACAAGCCTCACGGGAGTTGCATCATAGGTTTCTAGCCTATATATCATCCTAGGGGTTTATTATGCAAAGAACTGTCTTGTCTATTAAACCTAGAAATTTTTTATGTTAATACTAAATTTACATTAATCACATTCAAGTTAAAGTATTTATATTTGAATTAATCACCTAAAATTGATTTCAAGACTATGGTACATGATGTTGTTTACACCTGTGAATCATGAAAGCAAGTTTTTGCTATGACTCTTAGACTGGTGGAAATTTTCACCGATAAGCCTTATGGGAGCTGCATCATGGGTTTCTAGCCTGTATACCATCCTAACGGTTTATTTTGCAAAGAACCGTTTTGTCTATTAAACCTATGAATTTCTTGTGTTAATACTAAGTTTGAATTAAGCACATTGAAATTTAAGTATTTATGTTTGAATTAATCACCTACAATTGATTTCAATACTATGGTACGTGATAGTGTTTACACTTGTGAATCAAGAAAGCAAGTTCTTGCTGTGACTCCTAGGCTCGTGAAAAATTTCACCGATAAGTCTCACGAGAGCTGCATCACATGTTTCCAGCCTATATACCATCCTAGGGGTTTATTATGCAAAGAACTATCTTGACTATTAAACCTATCAATTTCTTATGTTAATACTAAGTCTGACTTAATCACATTGAAGTTGAAGTATTTATGTTTGAATTTATCGCCTATAATTGATTTCAATACTATGGTATGTGGCATTGTTTACACCTGTGAATCAAGAAAGCAACTTCTTACAATGACTCTTAAAAAGCATCATGGGAGATGCATCATGAGTTTCTAGCCTATATATACCGTCTTAGGCATTTATTATGCAAAGAACTATCTTATCTATTAAACCTATGAATTTCTTGTGTCAATACTAAGTTTGAATTAATCACATTGAAGTTGAAAGTATTTATGTTTGAATTAATCACCTACAATTGATTTCAATACTAATGTTACATGACATTGTTCACACTTGTGAATCAAGAAAGCAAAATTTTTTTGTGACTCCTAGGCTCATGGATTTTTCACCGATAAGCATCTCTAGAACTACATAATGGGTTTCTAGCCTATATGCCGTACTAGGAACTTAATTATGCCTCAAATCATCTATAAGATCTCAAACTCATTCAACATACAATAAGTACTTAAACTATTAAAGAAGAACATAAACACTCATCAATGATTATAAGAATATTCTAAACAATAACAGAAAATTAAGAACTCCTTTGAATTGACACAAAACCCAAATGCATTAGAATCATATTATTAAGGCAATACATATGGTAAACATGAGTTGGACGACTTGCCTGGATGGACGGACAACTCTAGACTACAAAGAAGAAGGATGAGCGATACCCTTCAACACAATATAGGGCCTGCAAAAAGAATATTTCGTATTTAATACACTACACTTGTTCAATAGTTTTGTTATATTTTTAATATATTAAGGCAAGAAAATCAAAAAATAATATTGTTTATTTTGAAATAGAAATATGTGGACTTTCAGTGGGAGTAATGTTAAAAATATTGCTAAACCAAACCAATCCCGACTTACTTAGTTTAATCTATCTATAAAACCATACATAATATTATAAAATATTCTAATTATAATTTTCATTTTGATAATTGACACGAGTATCGTTGAAAGAATTTGACTTAAAACAATATAAAAATAAAGGTAAATTATTGAAAAATAAAAAGACTTTGTGAATTCTCTTTATTATTTATATATCAAAATTTTAAATATATATAATTAACAAAAATTATTATCAATAACAATAATAAAAATTAACCCTAATAATTTAAATAATCTTTAAACCTTTATAAAACTAGTCTTTCATCAAAATTAATCAATTATCTAATAACAAATTAAATTACACAATTTAAGTTATCAAAGGTATAGCAAATTGTTTTACGTTTTCATCCTACTAATCTTAGCTTTCTTCTTTGAATCTTTCCTTAACTCTGTAAAATTTGTAATAAGCCTAGGTAATTATTTAGATAAGCATGATTAGGTGCCTAACACCTTCCCTATCTTGCATTCACTCCCTAAACTTTCATTCTTAAATTAGGACTTTATAGTTCCTTTTCTTAGAACAAGAATAAACTTAAAGAGTGAACAAATAATGACATCCAATAAGTCTTTTTTTTCTCCAAGTTTGACTGCACCGAAACAAGAAATTAAATAGTTAGAGCTATCCACATTCCATAATGGTTATTTGAAATATGAAATGAAGCCAACAGTCTAAAATGAGTGAATTAATGGCATTACTTAAGCAAAAGAAACCCTTTTTCTATAAGTTGGAAAGAGAATGATGAAAACCAATAAAATATACCATTTCCTTTCCTTTAATTGAGCGAATGTGAGTATATAATTCATATGACCCTATAATTTAGTGTCATAATAAAGAACTGAAAAAATTAAAATAATTACGTTAATTTTAAATGGAATGTAAATAATGTTTCTAATATCAATAATAAGTGTAGAATAATAAAATATGATAATTAACTTGTGAAAATTAAATCTAAAATTTATTATTGCATAGGAAACCTTAAAGTCAAAAAGAATCTTGAAATTTTGTGTGAGCATCTCTTTTGGCTACAAATAAGGAGAGATATAAAGAAAATATGAGAAAGATGTATTACTTATAAATAGGCTAAATATCAAGTGCAATCCCATAAATAGGTAGATTTGTTAATGAAATTTTCTTTAGGTTTATCTAGTTCTAGAAATGACAAGGTCAATATTTGTAGTACTAAGTAGGTTTTTTAAATTGGAACACTCATTATAAGTCAAAAAGTCAATGATGCATTCTACATAACTTAATTGTTTGTTCTAAATTGTTTTACCATAAGTGCAAAATGTAATTATAGCTAACAATGGAAGTACAGATCAATCCCATAAGGATTCTTGATTAACTACCCACTATCTATAAACATAGCAAGATTTATCAACATTTATAGATTATTGGATAAATAAAATGTAGTAACATTCTAAATACTAATGCAAAGAAATAATCAAGAATGTACCAAACTATAAATTAGCTAGATTTAGGTTAGGTTCCCCTGAGGCTTTACTATATTTAGTTTCACTATTGGTTAATAAATTATTCTAGTTCTTGTACTAGTAATAGTTCCTAATTTTGAATATATTCTCGCTTGAGACATATAATACCTATTCAAAGGGTAATCAACTAAAATCCTTTTTGAATCTAGAAATCCTAAAAATAATTTAATTCATTCTATAAACACTTTGATAGAATTTACCTTAATCTAAAAGATCTTGTGGATTTCTTTTAAATAGCTAAATACTTGATTCTCTTTATTCATGTTGTGAACTAAACATATATCTCAACTTTCAAATCTTAATTTTTAAATCTATTAATGAATCTTTCGCCTTTTCTAGTTTGATTTAATAAATGTCAAAGCATGAATAAATCATAGTAAAGCTACAATTTCATTAAACCAAAGAATCAATTAGAGTATCTCACATCCTAGGTTTTTCCCACCTAAATCTTTATCAATATTAGTTCATAAACACATAAAGAATATCAACATAAAAACAATAAAGAAAACAATATAAAAAGTCATGTTCTTGAATCTTAAAATCTGCAAAGAAATGTTGAATCCTTCCTCTATCTCCAAAGAATGGTGAACTCTTGATCAAGAATAATGGAAAATAGTTTCAAAGTGACTTTTTGATGTTTTCTTGGCCAAAATAACTTCTCTTTTATACCTCCTCCACTTGCTAAAACCAAAATCCTAAGTTTTAATAAGCTATATTTTCTTGTTTCCCAATTCACGACCGAGATACCACTCCCTTGTAAGCTCCACTCCACTCCACTACACTACACTATACTAAACCATAAAAAAGAACTGAAAACAAAGAACTAAAATGATATTTTCAATGTAGGAATGATTCATTTTTTTTATTATACAGACTTGTATCAAAGGTATAACACTCCCATCATTTAAGGGAATAGATTTTTATAAACTTATATTATGCAGAACACTCCCATACAATAAACATTAACATAATAGGCATTTCATCAAACACCTCACATGCATAAGAAATTCATCCCAACATCACAACCAAAATAACATCTTGTCCTTTCAACCATTAACATTTATACCTTAAAATTGTTTTCCAATTTCAAAATATTCAAATAAACGAAATTTATTAAACACCCAAACTTTCATCCAATATCACACGAAAAAAGAGTTGAAAGGTTACAAAAATACCTCCGCCGAAGGATACAATGATCGTAGCCAGAGAAGACACATGTCGATAAGTAGAAGAGGAATCCACGATAGAGAAACTGGAGAGAAGAAAATTGCTTAAGAAAATGTAGGGGAGAGAAGCAGGGTTGAAAGGGAAGATGCAGGGACAAAAAAGGCTTTCGGGTGAGTTTGACACTAAACAACGTTGTTTTCATTTTATTTAAAACAATGAATTTATCAATGACATTTATCTTGAAAATTTACCGATGAAAATTTTTTCTTTAGTAAACTCAAAAAAAATTTATTCCACTAACAATTCCTGCCTTCTTTACCTACTGGGATTTTATAACATCGCTAAAGTCTATTGAAAATTTTTCTAGGATGATTTCTCTCCATATTTACCAATGGATATTACTACCATCGTTAAATGAAAATTTTCTTATCAATGTTACTGAAGGAAATTGATTTCCATCAGTAATTTACTATGGTTTTATTTCTGTCGGTAATTTTCCATCGCTAATTCCTACGTTTTTTGTAGTGACGTAACCATCTTATTAAAATTTATTCTTTTGAGTACATAGCTTCTAAATTCTCTTTATTGAAAGACTTTCTTCATGATTCTTATTAAGTTTAACCTAAGTCCCCCATTCTCCTTATACAAGCATAAGTATCTGAATTTAACTCCCCTTGATATTTTATCTTATATATTAAATCATAAAAAGTTACTTTATAACATCTCAATTGATTGTATTATCTTTTGAAAGTGCTAGGTGTGAGCTCCAATAGATGTTAAAATTAGATAGAATAGAGTTAGTTAGTTGCATTTTGCCTCTATATGTTAATTCTATTATACCAACTTCTAAGTATATTATAAAATGGAGTCAATTAGTGGTTTGTATTTAGAAAAGGATATACCTTCTACAATTATATTGATCTCCAAATTTTTTAATAAATTTGCTTATGCATAAAATCAATTGTTATCTAATGCGTGTTGGATGCCCCAAAAATTTGACCTAACTCTACACAATTAAATTTGTAGCAATGGTAAGAAAGGATCGTATAAATAGAGAGTGCTTGACTAGAGTTTGTATTGGGTAGTCAATGTATTAAGATGATGGTTTTAGATAAATCTAATTAATTTAATTCAATAAAATCAAACTATGAAAACAAATTAAATTTAACAAATTAAAGTTGCACTGAGTAATAAATGAATTTAAACCTAGTTCTTGGTTTAATGCGTCCTTTATATAATTATGCATAATCAAGTATAACTTTTTTCTTATCTCTCTCCTTGAAACTATTAACCGTTGATTAACAATAAACTCTATTAATCCCAATTTTTTCTTAGAGTATAACTAATTAAAATAAGCTATTTAATTATATATATATAGGTCCAATTGTCAGAGAAAAAGAATGAGCTCTCTAGATTTAGTGCGACAATAACTTAAGAATTAGATACTCCAATTGACTTTTAATTATGTTTTTATTAGTGTTTGTATGTTTTTACGTGTTTGATTGGTTTAGAACAAGACCCTAATCTTCATTTTATGTTTTAAGAGGTGTTTGATGTGTTTGTGAGTGTATAGAAACAAAAAATATGAAGAAAAAAGAAGATCTTGGATGCATTTAACAATGCCATGATTGTGGTAGGAAAATAAGGATTGCACTGCATGGGGCTCTGTCATGATTGTAGTCATCCAGGCCATGATTATGGCCCCATTCAACACATTGTTATCATTAGAGATAAGTACCTTTTGCAAACCTTTACTTTTCCATACTCGTATTGCCTAACTATAATTGGTCTGAAAAGAGGACCTGCATTCCCAAAAGAATCCCATCATAGTGGTGTTCCTTGCCTTTGCTCTTTCTTGTAGTGTCGGTTCTTATGGCTACAATGGAATGACTATCTAGAGAAGTTTTTAAAGGGGTGTAGAGTAAGGAGGATTTAGACTCACCAACCAGTATTTTCCAAATATTAGGGGGTAGCGGAGTCTAACTAGATGTTGTTAAAGTTCCAGTGGAAGGCAAAGGCTAAGGGTAAGTTTGTTACACTGGGTTACTTATCCATTTTTTAGGTGAGTTTATATCAAAGGAGGTAAAAGAAAATTTTACCATAAAAGCTATTTTAAAAATTAGTTACTTAGTAAGGTAAGAATGGAGTGCCAAAAGGTTGTAAAGAATAAAAGGTCCTTAGTTTTCGGCGAGTTAGGGAAAGAAGGAGTACCAGGGGAAGGTTGATAGTAAGCTTAGGGAGGATAGGGGTAGGTAGGAGAAGAAGACAAATGGAAAGAGAAGTAGGGCTTAGAAGATAGAGTTGTTCTTTGATCACTAAAGCTTCCATAACTTTAGCTTGCAAGAGAACTTAGGCTTGATACACTAATTGTTAGGGAATTTGGGGTATACATAGATACCCCAATTGTAGAGACCTTCTTATAATCCTTTTGATTGTATGCATAATTTTCCTTTCACTTAAGACCTCCCTTCCATTTTAATAGTTATTTGTATGGAATTGTTATGTTTGAACAAGCTATAAATAGGGACATTAATGGAACATGTATTTACACATTACATATAACTACACCAATTCCCAATTCATAAACAATCATATTCAATTCACATCACATAAATCTTTTGAAACACAATTATATTCTTAAGAACACATTCATCTTTGAACATACCATTCAGTTTAACGTTAGACACATTATTAATTAATCACACATTCTTTAAGTAACAATCCATCCTCAATTAACAATCCATAACTAAATTGACTTTTACTTAATTAATCTATCCTCAATTTAAGTTCATTTCACACCTTAAGCAAGTCCAATTAAGTCCTAACGTACCAAATAAAAAGCCCTAACCTAATATAATCCAACAATTGCACAAAACCAAGTTTTTCAACTTCCTAACCATTTCCATGACCATAGGATTGTGCCTTATAAATCCTATGATCATGGATGAGTGAATCGAAGGTTCACTCACCCACAAGCTTTAAACTATTTCCAAAACTTAACTCCTTCATACACCTTCAACACCCCTTCATTGTAATTCATTAATTCCACTTTAATTCCACCTTATCCATGCCTCAATTCCTCAACAAATTCAAGTTCAAAACCAATTCAAAAATCATCCATTAAGCATCTCACAATCAGTGATCTTGCAAGTATCAACATCTAAAGCAAAGCCTATAAAACAAGTATCATGTTCCAGACCTCGATTCTTCATCAATTCAATACCTATTCTAGCCAATTTAGGCATCATATAATTCATATTATAGCATGAAATCAAGTTTAGCATTCCCTTACGTTCTTAACTTAAAAATTCCTACTCCAACGAATAAGCCATTCAAACCCCTTCATGCAACCAACACAAGTCCAAGATCAAGGTAGATGTAGGATGATCTTAACACTAAGATGATAACAACATAGAAGGTAGTATAAAGTAGCTTCCTTGATGTAGTTTCATGCAAGGATTCTTAAGAGTTGATGACCCAAAATCAAACAAAACTTCCAGGAGGTGTGAGTTAGAAAGTTTAGATGGAGAAAGTGCAAGATGGTGAAGAATGAGCAAAACAGAAATTACTCCAGCAGAAACTTATCTCATCCAATGGTAGATGTCATCAAATTGTAATAGAATATGCCACTATTCATGTTCTTCATTTATCCCATATGGGAGCTGCCAAATGTTACCAATATATTAGGTTGTCTCTCACTTATTGCTGCCACTTGTCAATTTATTAACTATGCCATTGCTTAATGCCTTAGCCATGCCAAATGTCATTCAATGTATAGGCCTAGTCATCCAATTTTCACATACCTACTTATCTTGCCACTTGACATTTTCCTAATCCAAATGTACATTTTAATACCTTAATTTCATAATATTAATTCCAAATCACTAAGTATGATCCATTAGACCAAAATTCAAGTCATATGCATTTCTCAATCATATCACAATTTTTAACACCTATCATATATGTACTATCATGAACATGTAACATTCCAACTAGGGTACAATTTGGGGCCTTACAATCTTACTTATGACATCCATGGAATTATTGAACGTGGGTATCTCATGTTTTTTAGTTTTGTAAATTTCAATATGAACCATCTTTATATAGAAATATTTGTTTATATAATTGGTGTTGTATGGACAAACCTACTCTTTTAATTTTTTCATGGAAAGGTAATTTTGTTCTAAAAACAAAACTAAGCAAAAAATGTGTACAATCTACAGATGATGGGATTGTTTTTGTTACGTACTAAAGCCTTTATTTGTGTTTCGAGTATTTAGAATTATCAAATCAATTTATTGGAATCGATAAATTTGATGGCCATAAGGAACAACTGTTATAGATTCCTAGACATTCTTAACCTTCATTTAGGCTTAGTAATCAACACTTCCTTTTAGTTTCAAAGTCTAAAACAAGAAATCGAAACCTAAGTTTGATAGGTGTAATTATGGAAAATTTCCATTATTTAGTTTCCGTCCCCTTTTACTTTAAATGCATTATTTCTTATCTTAATGTATGCCATCTCACAAGTGTATGGATTATATATTGTTGTACACAAAATATCATTCCACAAGGATTGGATTAGTCGCCTAACAATTTGAATGCACTTTGTTTAAGGTAATAAATGATTAAATTAATTAAAATTAAAATAAAACAACAAAATTGAATAACTAAACCAATAAAGATAGTAATAAGAGTCAAGTTAATCAATAATAGAAATTTAGGGGGTTATTTTATCTTTTTTTTTTGTCTTCCTTTTACCTTGTAAATTAATTCAATTATGTTTAATCTTAGATATCCTGAGATTTCGAGTACCCTCTCTTGATATCTAACTAAGTAATCCTAATGGAAATAGATAAAAATCGATTTGCAATCACTCGATTTAGAAAACTATTCCTAACTACTTAATTGGATTTGAAGCAATCTAAGGATAATTAAGTCATAATTAAGATCTCTCTTCAATTTTTTATTAACCTAATATTTGTAAGCCTATTAAGGTACTGCCACCTGTTGCACAACTTAAAACAAATAACTTTGATTAATCCTCATGATTTCTTATTAAGTGTGAAGTGAATCACACGTTAATACAATGCTTAGAAAAACGATATAAGAATGCACGAGAAGGGGGGTTGAATTATGTATTCCCCTTTTTGAAAAATTCTTTCAAAAATGTTTGTTAGAAATAAGATTCTTTTACAGAACTTCCGATAGATTCTAATTAATCAAAACT
>JANITW010000005.1:40943242-40964767 GCA_027564335.1 Erythroxylum williamsii
TTTAACCAATCCTATGACTTTTGATTCAATCAATCTCTTTCCATTTCTTCTCAATTCCATAACTTCTTCTTTGCTTTTTGCATAGCTAAATGCCAAACATTTCTTATTTAATAGTCCTAGCTTACAGAATGGTTCGGGGTCCAACATATATGGACTGAGACTGATGATGAACAACATGATAAATCTCCTCATATCCAAATCTGCACTACGCCTTCTTTGTTTGAAGCATCCTTTTTCAGATTTTTCTCCCCTGAATGTGGGTGCTCCAAGTTTGTGCCATAGATATGATAAATCTCCTCATATCCAAGTCTGCACTAAGTCTTCTTTATAGACAAAGAGACTTCAAAGTGTTACCCAAAAATTGATTCACACATCGACGTCCGACGTGGAGTTGGCCAAGGGTGGGAACACATCCGACGTCGAGTTGGCCTTGGGTGGGAACACATCCGACGCGGAGTTGGTGAACACTGATAGACATGATAAATCTCCTCATATCAAAGTCTCCACTACGTCTTCTTTATTTCAGCCATCCTTTTTCAGGATGGCAACATGATAAATCTCCTCATATCCAAGTCTGCTGTAGGCCACGAGTTGGTGAACACTGATATTCTTTCGACAGCAACAACAGTGGACAACAATAACACCGAAACTCCAAAAACATCTGTACATACGAAAAAAAACCTTAAAGAAGATTTACAAGTAACAAAGGAAAAAAAGCAACATGAAACGAAAACTAAGAGCAACTGAAAACTGAGACGAAGCGGTTACAACATCCGACGTCGAGTTGGTGAACACACTTATGCTAGGTTCAAGATATAACATCCGACATCGAGTTGGTGAACACTGATACTCTTTCGACAGCAACAACAGCTACGACAACCACGACAACTGTCACAAAGATAAGAGAAGATGAAAAAAGCTTAAAGAAGATTTATAAGTAACAGAGGAATAAAAGTAACATGAAGCGAAAACTAAGAGCAATTGAAAACTGAGACGAAACGGTTACAATATCCGACGTCGAGTTGGTGAACAACCTTCTGCTAGGTTCAAGATACAAACCACTGATACTTGTAAATCTTCTTTAAGCTTTTTTTGGTGTGTACAGATGTTTTTGGAGTGTGTCTCCAGCTAGTTTTCAGTTACTCTTAGTTTTCGCTTCATGTTACTTTTATTCCTCTGTTAATTGTAAATCTTCTTTAAGCTTTTCTCATATTCTCTTATCTTTGTGACAGTTGTCGTGGTTGTTCTTATCTTTGTGACAGTTGTCGTGGTTGTCGTAGCTGTTGTTCCCGCGAAAGAGTATCAGTGTTTACCAACTCGACGTCGGATGTTGTATCTTGAACCTAGCATAAGGTTGTTCACCAACAGAGGAAACCACTGATACTCTTCCGACAGCAACAACAGCTACGACAACCACACCAACAGAGGAAACCACTGATACTCTTTCGACAGCAACAATAGCTACGACAACCACAGCTGGAGAAAGCAGAGGAAAGCAAGGGCGGAGAGGAAAAACAAAGAGAGAGAAATGACACAACATGAATGAACAGATATGAACACATATAAGCAGTCACAAGGGCATGCATTGCGCAGCCGCATGTGTGGTCGCCTCACAAAATATTGCATCAGAAGATTGCGTGTATATCGCATGAAGACACAACATTTAATAAACAGAAAAAGAAAAAAGGAGGAAAACTGACCACAGCACAAAATATTGCATCAGAAGATTGGGTCAGAAGATTGCGTGTATATCGCGCGAAGACACAACATTCAATAAACAAACAAAGAAGAAAAACAATATAAGCCGCTGGATTAAATGGACGATAGGGATCGATTCCGTGGTCGTCCATCCCATTCGCTCTTAGTATAAATACTTAAAGAGAGGAAATAAATCTCCTTACAAAAACTATGAATCGATCCATAAATATCTTACAATGTAAATATATAAAATCAGTAAGTAACAATCTTTATAATTTTATTGATTAATATTAAAATAGATCAAACTAAGTACCAATTATTTTTTTAGAAAATAATTATAAATGAGAGTGAGAAATTTGATTACCATAAACAAAAATTTAATAAAAGACTTTATTAATTGTGATGAAAAATTAATAAATATATTATTGGTTGTTAATAAAATATAGTAAATTAGTTCGTTATTAATAAAAAATTAAAAATTTTATATGATATTTATTATTATTATTTTAAAACTAATATTGATAATATAACTATAATAAATTAATAAATCAATTTGTTTCTTGTAATTGAAATTATTTGCAGATATCTTTTTTTTTTGCACATATCAATTTGTCTCTCGTAAATCAATTTGTTTTTTCGCAGGTATCTTTCACTAGTCCGTAGATTGTTTTATGCAGACGAAATTAGTGGCTTGTACTTCTTGTGTGAATTAAATTTAGTCATCTTTTTACGTAAGAACAAGTGTCGTAAAACGAACCGTGCCAAGAGAAAGAGGGTGGGCAGAGGTAGTAGAGGAATTTTGTGAATAATAGAGTAAATAAAATTAGATGATTTCAAGTCGCAAAGAGAACACAATTTTTATTTTCGTTTTTTAATTTTTACCCAGCGCCAATGCTAGTGCCAACAATTAGAATCCTAGGTACGGATGAATTCATGCCGCAGAGTTAAGAGTGAGCAAGTGTGGACATGTAGGAGTGGCATGATTAGTTATAATTTCTCTCGTTTGAATAAGGTCTTGAGTTTGAGTCACAAGAAAAGAGAGGAAAAGGTAATTTTTCTTATTGTTGATGATCCTCTATTTTTCTAGGCATGTTCTTTGGTTGGATTAATTACGAATATCTCGCTTCCAGCAATAGTATAAGAATTAGAGCTACTAAAAAATTTGAAGCTATTGGAAGATTGATGTTGAGTAGAGCTAGAAATCAATCAGTAGCTGACCAATCAGTATTTGATGATTCCTTGTGTGTATAAATATACGAGCTACGTAAGAATCTGAAGAATTTAAAGTTCTAAATTTATCTCATCTAAAATTCGAATTTTAAGGACTTAAGATTAGTCTAGCAAAAATTAAAATACCTAATATACAGTGACGGAGTCAGAAATTTAAGATAAAAAGGTCTAAATATTTAAATTTTTTAAATTTTAGAGAACCTAATATACCACTAAACTTCAAATAATTATATATATATATATATATATATAATTCAAAAATAAAAAATATTTAAATTTTTTTAAAATTTTGAGAGATCGATGCATCGTTGAGTCCCATCTAACTTCGTCAATGATACCATATATTCACCAAAAAAAAAACAAGAAAGAGTGAGAAGCGTGGCTATTAGCTGGCACAGCAGAGTAGTAGATTAACTTAGTGGGCCCTACTCCTTTCTGCCTTCCAGGTGTCTTACAGTTGTACGATCTGCCCCCATCAAAGAAACGCTGTCGTAGGGAGCACCACCCACCCCCCTTACCCTTGCCGACAATCTTTTTTAATTTCAAAACTGCCCTTGAATGACCGTTTTACAACACTCCAACGGTCACTTTTGTCAGCTCAAAACCAAAAGTCAACGAGTTGGAATGTAGGGCAATACTGTCATTTAGCTCAAATAATGAATGGCTAGTTTGTGAATTTAAGGTCCTTTCAGGATAACTTGGTCAATTCGGACAATCTGCGAGAGCGAAAGAAGACCGGTCAGAGAGAAAAGAGACTCGGAGAAGCGAAAGAGGAGATAAACAAGAGGAGCAGACTGAGCCATGGGTGAGTCAAGTGACTCGGTTTCTATAGACATTGACGTGGTTTCTTTCGGAGGGAAGGTGAGTAACTGCAGAAAAACCAATGAAGAAGGTGGAAGGGAAAAAAAATACGTTTTCTTCTCAATTTACTTGAATGCCTTGTTGTTATTGTTGTTGTTTTGCTTGTTTTCGTAGATTTTATACCTGAAGTTTTGAACTTTGACATTAGCACGTTTCTGAGGTGTATTGTGTTTTCCTTGTTGATGCAATGCTGCAGGAATGCATAGTGAAAACCAGCAGAGGCTCCGTGTCCGTGTATGTTTGTGGGGATCAACAGAAGCCTGCTTTGATTACATATCCAGATGTTGCTCTCAATTGTATGTTTGAATTACTTCAACTTGCTCAGCTCATATGTATTGGGATTAAATGAGTTTTGGGGGGCTTATTAGGCCTTCTAATGCTAATACACTTATGCCATTTTGTCCATTCTAGGAGATACTTTCATTTATTTTTACAGATTACAAGGTCGTCTTTTAATGCTTTAGTTGGAAAAATTGGGTGAAATTGCTGCAATTTTTTGCTTTTGGGGATACTTGTAGCTTCTTAGTGTTTGTTGACTTTGTCGGTTAAATGGGCTTTTGTGGTTCAATCTAGTAAGGTGGTTAAGACTATTGACTCTGCCATCCAAGCATTAATAGGTTGAAATTCTGGTGGTGCTGGGTTTGACTCAAAACTTTTTAAGTGTGGGTGTTCATTTTCTTTCTGGTTTCTTTCAGACATATCTTGTTTCCAAGGCCTCCTGTATTGCCCAGATGCAGCTTCATTATTACTCTCTAGTTTTTGCATCTATCACATCGATGCTCCAGGGCATGAGGTTAGTGTCATAGTTTTTTGTTCGTTCTAATTGTATCCTCATGATTTGGTCTTTTGGGTTTTTCTTCCTTTTTTTTTTATTTTTTTCTTGTTTTTCCTTCCAACCTCTAAATTATACTAATGAAACTTTGTTCACCCTTTGCTTAAGAGTCCTTGCAGTTGGGAGCTGAAGTCATTTCTTCAGACATCCCATTACTCAGCGTGGATGACTTGGCAGACCAGGTTGCCGAAGTTCTTGATTTCTTTGGGTGTGTACCTGCTAACCACTCAGTCTCAAACTCATATCTATATTTCCTGTATGTAAATGTGGGAGCAGATAGTAAACTTCTGAATACTAGGCCTCATGGCATTAGCATTTTACTAATTTTCAGGACTAGATATCATGATTCGACAATTCCTGGGGTAGCAGATGTGATCTGTATGTAATTCTGTTTGCAACAGACACTTATTATGGTTCAGAATTGGGCATAAGAATTGTGAAACTGGACTGAAATAAGCAAGTAAAATCTGCAGGCCTACAACCACATGGTTTCAGAATATTTGAATGTAAACATAAACCTAGACACTTCCCCCACACTCTCTATCTCTATCAGGAGTTGTAAGATGCAGCAAGTTAAATAATGATTGGCCATGATTTTACTATCCCAACTTCCAGATGGGCTTCGCAAGTTTTTTTCTTTTATACATTCTCCATTTATGAATTCCGATTCATCCCCTTTACATCTGGATGCAGCTGATTTGACCTTTAATTGATTCTTCTATCAGGCTTAAGGAGGTTCTGTGCTTAGGTGTAACTGCTGGTGCTTACATCCTTGCTCTTTTTGCAGTAAGTTGGCATTAATTTGTTGCCCTGCCCATAGTCCTCTTACTCTATAGTCTTTTCCGATGTAGGGGATATGACATTAATATTTTCTGATGTGCCAGCTGAGACATAAAGAACGGGTTCTTGGGCTAATTCTTGTTTCCCCTATTTGCAAAGCGCCTTCCTGGACTGAGTGTCTTTACAATAAGGTTCTATTATCTCATTCATCTAAACATAATTCGTGGATTCTAGTAGAAAAATGGTGAAGATAGCACTTTATAAGTACCAATTCGAAATTCAATAGACCCAAGTAATGACTGATTCTGTAAACTAATGCATCCTAGTGATTGGCATTTATAAATTTTCCAACATTAGATATATGAACTTCATAAAAAGTGATTATTAATGAAGGTTGCACTAACAAATTTATATTTCTGTCAGATACTAGACTCTTGGAAACCTGAAACACTATGAAAATGTCTTATGCTATGACTACATCCATCTCCTTTAACCAAATGAATGAAAGGGATGGTAGCTTTGATGTTTTTTGCCGCCAACCAAGCAATTCCTCTCTGATACAACACCTCCCTTAAAGACTTATTTTAGAAGGAAAAATAAGGCATCACATGGAATCACATGAACATGGAAAATGTCAGCAGTGAAGAAGTTAATAGTATATGGCAGTTTCTGAGTCATGAATAAATCTAGGGAAATCTGCAACCACTCCACTTGCATATTCTAGATGATTATTACTTTCAGCTCCACTTTCAAGTTAGTTTTGCTAAGTCCTAGGAATCTGTTATGTTCTTACTAGTTTAAATAGTCTGTTTGTTTTGTTCATAAAAAGAAGGCATAATTACTTTTGAGTCATTGTGTTGGAGTCTGGGCATAATTACTTTGAGTCATTGTGTTGGAGTCTGGTCCTCTCCATAAGGACTCTCTTTAAGTGTTATTTCATTTAAGTTTGCTCATAATTAGTTTGAGTCATTGTGTTGGAGTCTGGTCCTCTCCATACGGACTCTCTTTAAGTGTTATTTCATTTAAGCTTGCTAATAGGAAGCCCTTTTCCTTGCTTTGATCAGTAGCTCCTAACACTCTCCCTTCTTCCTAAATAGATGTTCTTACTATTTTTATGCAGTAAAACTGTCGATAAATGGAAACCAAGCTTACCACAACATCATATCGCTAAGAAGCGAAGGAAACAAGCATACATATTCTCATTTCAATATTCATATCAACATGAGAACCTGGCTCAAAGTTTTGTGTACTAATTTTCAGGTGCTAATAAACTTGTTATACTTTTATGGTATGTGTGGCATACTGAAGGAGTGTCTTCTGCAACGCTACTTTAGCAAGGTACAAAAGGTTACTTTAATTTGGTTTTCCTCTAGATTTGTCTATGTGTCATAATTTTCAATTTTGAATCTAGGAAATTAGGTGTGGTATGCATGGTGCAGAGTCAGAGATCATTCAGACTTTCAAAAGGGTAAGAATAAATTGCATAAATTGTTTATTTTTCCTCGATTATTTTCTGTTGTGTAGTGGAGAATCTGAAAATTGTATTTGCAAGGAGAGACAAACAAGTCGAATGACATGCTTCTGGAATATTTGCATCATCTTCCATAATTATTTCTGTATTTCTTGATTTTATTAGCATGCATTGAGGTGCTGATTTTCTTTTCTAACATGTGGTAACAGTTACTGGATGAAAGGCAAAGTTTGAACGTGATGCGCTTTCTCCAAACAATAAATGAGTGAGTTCCTGTTAGTTCAAATTTGACGTGCAGTTAGATGGATGTCCTATAATTTTTTCTTGGTGGTGTTTTCACTTGCCATGATTTGTTTATATGACAAACCTGCATATCTCATATAGGAACAGCAGATTGTTTCCCATCCTTTAAAACAAGTTGAAATGGTACCACTGTCAATTAATTGTCTCATTCATTAGCAGGAGGCATGACCTTACAAAAGGCTTGAAGAAGTTGCAATGCAAGACGCTTATTTTTGTGGGTGAAAGAAGCCTATTTCGTGAAGAATCTATACACATGAGTGCCAATATGGGAAATAAAAGCTGTGCTCTTGTTGAGGTAGGCGAGCTTTCAACCAGTTCTTCCCTTCTTTTTGTAGTGTTTTACTTAGAAATATCATCTTTTAGTTGCAAATGTCCAGTCAAAAATTGATTTTTTAAAAAATCAATCCCTTGTTCTTTGATTTGAGTATGGGAGGGAGGAACTAATAATATTCGGATTTACATCCGTTTTCTTTTTCTTAAAAGAGGAACTCAAACTATAAACTGAGAACTGATAATCTGCAAGGCTGCTTTTGCTGCCTTGCATTTAAATCCATTAAGCAAATTCGCTTATAGATACATATATGCTTAATGTTCTAGGATATATTGAGTGTTTTGGCATTACATATCTGAACTTGATCAATTATTCAGGCATTCCCTTTGAAATCTTGAACAGGTTGAGGCCTGCGGTTCATTGGTAACAGAAGAGCACCCATATGCGATGATACTTCCAATTGAGTTCTTTTTGATGGGATTTGGCTACTATAGACAATCCAATTTTGCATCCACGTCAAGCAATGGCTCTAAACCTGCCAGCCCCTCAAGCCATTCCCGTGTAGCACCAGAACTTCTTTCCCTTGAGAATCTAGGCATCAAGCTCAAACCTATAAAAACTCGAGTGGAATTCCAAATATGATGTGTTAAGAAGCATGATTCAGTAACTCATTTTCCATGTAAAGTAACAGGAGAGTCAGGATTCAACCCTGCACATATACTGCATATATGTGTGTGTAACCATGACAAAACACTACCGTATTTAGAACATAGCACGTTCAATTCTTTAATTGTATTGGCAGGAGGAGGATTACGCACTTAGTTGGATAATGGTCCTGCTATTTTGTAATGTGAAACAACTAGACTGATTCTTTACACCAGCGTAGGACTCATGTAGCTTCGTTCATTACGCTAAGTTGGATGAGTTCTCAATTTGATCATGAAAATAAACCAATAAACTCTTTACCTTTGTTACTGTAACGTAGCTTGTTTGTATGAATCCCTCAAGATTACGAAACTTGAGATTTTTTGTATGCTTAACTTCACATTTTCTTTCCTTTTTAATTGTAATAGGCATGTATATCGTTTTCTTTTTTTCATGTTTAACAGTTGATATTAGAGCACTTATTTACCTCTTGTCTTGATGTAATTAAATTTTTGTGATTTTATACATGACTGGACGATGTTTCTATTGAATATATTGATGTTATTAGAGTCAATATATTGTGGAATTGAACTTGCATATTTAAAGGAAATTCAATTATGTTTACAATGACTTTTGAATCATAAAAAACAAGAGTTGTAAGAAGTTTAGAGATAGTCATATTTGTAAAATGGGTTAGATGCGGGTCAAGTGGATAAATGGTCTAATAAAAGTAAGAATTTTCACGAACATTTGAAACATTTCATTTCTTCCGTTCTCTTAATTTATAATTTATATAATTTAATTTTTCTCTTAGTAGCGAAATTATTTAAAGAATGAGGACGAGTTCTCAATTTTGCCGAGTTTCTTTTTTTGTTTTATTATTATATATATATATATATTGGTTATTCCAGACGCTCTCTAAATTTAAAAAAAAATCAGAAGCTATTTGTATTCAAATAATGGAAGGTGGAAGAAAGAAATATTCATTTCTTTCTATGTAGTATGGTTCGGTTGAATTATTTAGTCCCACTTGTTATCAATGAGATTAAGGATCCAACTAACCTATGTTTTGTCAAAGATCCTTTCATGCTTTTATGTTAGATATCAAGGAAAATTTATTCTAACTTCAAAAGTTACTTACCCTTCTTCTGATAGCACCGGCTAGTGATTTAAGCAAATACGTCTTAAGTTCTTTTTTTCAAGCGTGGAAACTCCAGGATCACAATTAGTCGTAGACGAGACCATGAATAATAAACCTGCGCTTTTCATTCTTTGGTAAATTAATAATTTAGTTTTCATGGCCCACCATGATTGCATGACTTCAGGAAGCCTTTTAACGTGAGCCTAGTGGCCCCATTGTTTGGAAAGTTTTGAGTAAATGTTGCATAATCTTGTTTTCGTGGCCATCATTGGAAGCTTTAGTTAATAGTTATACAACATTAATATAATTTTTTGTAACTTTAAAAACTTTTCAAGGGCCCATCATTTGCTTTTGTTGTTACATGAATTCTTGACCTAAGATGAATTTTGCGGAAGCTGTACATGAATTAAAGCTTATATTTCGTTGGGCTCATTGAAAAGTTTTAAGTTTATATTTAGAAATAATAAATTGTTTGGTCGGTCATAAATGGAGGTGAACAAAGGCAGTGTAAAATATACTATATTTTCATTATGGTCCATATTTATTTTGCATTTATATATAGAACTTATAAATATTTATGCTTTGACATATTAGCTCAATTTTATTAAATTGCACGATTTTAAATTCATGTATATATTTATTTTTTTGCAAATATATGATATTGATGCATGATTAATAAATTTTTAAAAGATTACGTGAGACCCTTATTATTCATATTTTGCATTAAATGAGATATGATACGATCAATATAATTTCAATTAGTTTAAGATTAGCCTCAACATCTTTGATTAAGAAAAATTATATATTAAATGCTATAGATCACATATAATAAAATGACACATATTGTAATTAATCATATTCAAATATAATAAATTTTATCCCACATGAAGATTTATTATATTTGCATCACACGAAGATTTATTATATTTGCATGGTTAATTAGAATGGAATGGTAAATTATCTTTTTCTTAATTTACTCATATGTATTAAGAAAAAGAATATACTTTAATAGTTTCATCATAAAGGTTTAGTATGAATCTTTTAATTAAAGCTTAGCCCACAGGCAATTTTAACTATCATATGATTTACATTTAAAATATGATTGCATGTTTTAACATTGATAAAAAATGATACATGTTTCTTTGCTTCAACAAATTTAGCAACATAGACATGTTTATTTGAATTTTGTACATTTATTCAACTCGTGAAATTTTATGATTAGGACATATTTCCCTTTAAAGAATTAAAAGATTAGTGAATGATGGAGTACTTAATAAACTGGATTTTACTGATTTTGATGTTTATGTGGATTGTATAAAGGGAAAGCATACCAACATGAAAAAGAAAGGTGCTGAGAGGAGTTCAGACATATTAAAAATCATACATACAGACATTTGTTTTTCACAATAAAATGTATGTCCATAATAACGTTGGTATTAAAAAATGTGTTATGAGTGAATAATCCTCTATGTTGTCGCATCAAAGATTAGGACATATTTCCCTTAAAAGAATTGAAAAATTAGTGAATGATGGAGTAATTAATACTCTGGATTTTACTGACTTTGATGTTTATGTGGATTGTATAAAGGGAAAGCAGACCAACATGAAAAAGAAAGGTGCTAAGAGGAGTTCAGACATATTAGAAATCATATATATAGACATTTGTAGTCCAAAAATGAACTCGTATGACTAGAAATACTTCATCTTATTTATAGATGATTACTCACGATATATGTACCTCTACTTGCTTCATAATAAGAACGAAGCATTAGATGCCTTTAAGGTATTTAAACAGAAGTAGATAGACAATGCAGTAAGCAAATAAAGATTGTGAGATTAGATAGAGGTGGAGAATTTTATGGTAGATACACTGAGGATGGATAAGCACCTGGTCCATTTACAAAGTTTCTTCAGGAGCATGGGATAATATCTTAATAGAATATGCTTGGGTCTTTGGACCAAAATGGTGTAGTAGAAAGAAAAAACTGAATATTATTAGAAATGGTGTGGAGTATGCTTAATAGCTCTAAACTTCCTAAATCCTTATGGACTAAAGCTCTTAAAATGATAATGTATATATTAAATCGAGTTCCAACTAAGGCTATTTCAAAAAATCATTTGAGTTATGGAAAGATTGGAAACTGAGTTCGCGATATATATGCATTTGGGGATGCCCTTTTGAAGTAAGAGTTTATAATCCACAAGAAAAGAAACTGGATCTAAGGACAATAAGTGGTTTTCATTAGATATGCTAAAAGGTCCAAAAGGTACAAATTTTATTGTCCCTCTCATCTATAGTACTAGGTTTGTGGAATCAAGAAATGTAAAGTTTCTTGAGAATGACTTGATTGGTGGGAGTAATCAATCTCGGGACTTAGTTTTTGAGAAGAATCATTATGAAATACAAACTTCTACTTTAAGTAATAGATTGATTGTCATTCATAGCATCCCTCAAAGTCAAACGAGTGTTGAACAACAAATCATTAAAGTTTCACAAGCTGTTGATGACAATCTAGTAGATCCGATTATTCAACAATCACTATAGGTACTTAAGCAACTAGTTGTACAAGCTCCTCCACCGGAGGACACTAATACAACATTAAGAAGATCAACTAGATAGAAGAATCAAGAATACCTAGTGATTACATTATGTATTTACAAGAAGTTGACTATAATATTGGAGCCAAAAATAACACAGAAACATTTTCACAAGTCATGAGTTACAATGAATCTCAATTGTGGTACAATTCCATGGTAGATGAGATGAATTCTATAACATTTAACAAAGTCTGGGATCTTGTTGAGTTACCTAATGGTGCAAACGTCATTGGATGTAAATGAGTCTTCAAGACGAAAAGGGATTCATTAGGTAACATTGAAAGATATAAAGCTAGACTTGTTGCCAAAGGATTTACTCAACAAGGACGAATCGATTAGACAGAGACCTTTTCTCCCGTATCTAAGATAGATTCCTTACAAGTGATCATGACATTAGATGCCTATTTCGATATGGAATTACAATAAATGTATGTGAAAACAATTTTTCTAAATGGAGTCCTAGAGGAAGAGGTTTATGTGAAATAATCAGAAGGATTCTCCTTTAGTGATGGTGAGCATTTAGTGTGTAAGCTTAAGAAATTTATATATAGATTGAAATAAGCCTCCCGTCAATGATATTTAAAATTATGTGATATCATCTCTTTATATGGTTTTGTAGAGAATATCATGGATCAATGCAAATATCAGAAAGTTAGTGGGAGTAAAATTTGTTTCCTTGTTCTATATGTGGATGATATTCTACTTGCCACCAATGACAAAGGTTTCCTATATGTGGTGAAACAATTTCTTTCTAAAAATTTTGATATGAATGATATGAGTGAGGCATCTTATGTCATTGAAATTAAGATCTATAGGGACATATCTCAATACATTTTGGGTATATCTTAAGAACCCTATATTAATAAGGTCTTAGAAAGATTTCGGATGAATGATTGTTCACCATGTATATAACCTATTGTGAAAGGTGGTAGGTTCAATTTGAACCAGTGCCCGAAAAATGAGTTTGAAAGGGAATAAATGAAAAATATTCCATATGCTTCTACAGTAGAGAGCTTAATGTATGCTCAGGTTTGTACAAGACCTGGCACTGCATTTGTTGTTAGAATATTGGGAAGATATCCGAGTAACTCAGGTATAGACCACTAAAGAGCTGCCAAAAAGGTGATGAGGTACTTTCAAGGGACCAAAGATTAAATGCTTATGTATAGATTAACTGATAATCTCAAAGTAATTGGCTACTCGAATTTGGGCTCTGTTGGTTGTATTGATTCACAAAAGTCAACATCTGGATATATGTTTATGTTTGTCAGTGGACCGGTATCCTAAAGGAGTTCAAAGTAGACTTTGACTACTACGTTTACCATGGAGGCTGAGTTCATTTCTTGTTTTAAGACTAGCTCACGTGGTGTATGGTTGAAGAATTAATATTTGAGCTTAGAATTATGGATTCCATTTTTAAGCTAATAAAATATACATTTAATAATTAATAATTAATAAAATATTCAATCAAGTACATTTAATCAAATATAGAAAAATATTCATACAAAATATGAACTTAAAATTAAGTCAACTATTCATACAAAGCACAAACTAAAATTGTTCAAAATATAGAATAATGTGTCAAATCAATAAAAATTCGATATGCAATAACATGAAAATATAACTAAAGCAACATAATCCAATCCAACTTCCTTGTTTGTGTCATCTTAAAAAAAATGTCCCTATAAAGTGGAGAATCATGTAAAGCCTTCACAGTTTTTTCATATTGCACACCTTCAACACCCAATTCATCTAAAGAATTCAGACATTCCATCATTATGTTGGACTCTTGAGATCTACTCTCTGCGGTGGATGATGTTTTCTTCAAATTTTCTCAAGTAAATCATTCTTTCTTTTTGATTGTTCACTAAATATAAGTAAGGTTTCCTCTACAATATTAGAATGTGTCTTTTTTGCCTTCTTGTTCTTAGGAAACTTCTTTCTCGTAGACGGAGAACTTTTATCTTCATCTTCTTTTTCATTATACGAGTAATCTTCATCAATATCATTTTCATGTTCCTCTTCTGTACTATTCGATAGAGATTTAGTTGATGGATGTACATGCATGTTAGTTGCAGTAGTATCTTCAAAAATATGACACAAGTCTAAAAATTTCATACATCCTTTTTTCTTGAATTTGTGAGCCATTTTATGCACCTATAATGATGAAAAATATAAATGAGAATGAATAGTATATAATATGATATATTAACAAAATAAAAGACATATTTTATCTTAAATAGATTTTCTCAACATTCATTTGTAGCATTAACTTCACTAGTACAAGAGTTGTAACCGATTTCTGTTTCTTTGAGTAAGTTCTTGAAATTCTTTAATCTAGCCCTTAGTCCATTATGCTTATTCTTCAATTGAATATCAGTATACTCCTTATTGAACTTTGTTTGAAACCCTGCTTTAATATTTTTCCAACCAAAATTTGAAAACGTAGTAGTTGTTCGATTTCCCTTCTTCATTTCTTCAACTATTAAGGAGATTAAATACATCTCTATCATATCATTCCATGTCCCATCTTTTTTATTTACTTCCATACAATCATTGTCATCATTTATATTGTTCAAGCCTTTCATAACTAAATGTAATAACATATAAGTGACATCAATCACAATAATATTTACAAAGTATTAAATGTTAAATATAGTTTAAAATAAACATGTGATAATCATAATAGTTTATGAAAATATTTAGTATCTAAGTTTATATATAAATTAAAATTTCATTATATGTGAAAACATGATAACAAAATCATTATAATAAATTATTTACACACTCTTTCATTTTGTTTTCAACTTAAGATATTAAGCCACTTTAACAAAATTTACAAATAAATATATTTACTTTAACAAAATTTACAAATAAATATATTTAATATAAGTATGGCTACGTATATATCAAATTCAACTAACTTACAAATGCATTTAATGTTTAGTTCTCTACGGTAAAGAAAAGGCTTCAACATGAAGACAATAAAGTAATGTGGTAGAGTAAGTTCACTTTTGTAATAATAAGAAGATACGTGAAGACAAGAGGATAAGAATAGACTTCAAACTCACTTACAAATGAAAAAACCAATGGTTCTCCACGACAAGGGCTATTACATGAGAGTAAGTTCACTTTTGTTAGGAAGACACGTGAATAAACTTTGAAAAATAGGCTCTGCTACTGCATTAAAGGATGGCTGCTACATTAAATAGTGTAAAGACAAGAACGTTTGACAAGTGCTCCTATATGCTCCATGCTAAAGGTACATGAAGACTAGCTATGAGGACTAGCTCTGTGCATTAAATGATGAGAAGAAAAAAGCTATTGAGACGTTACAAGAAAAAATAATAATGTGAATAAAACAGATACAAAGACGAAGACGTGAAGAAGAAGAAAACAACTACACCTATTCCTGTCTCGAATTTAAAAGACGCGAAAATCAACAAACATTATTTTGACTCTTTATAAAGAATTAGATGAGGTATTCGTTTAAGTTTAGTAGCCGAGGAGGTGAAGCAAAAACTAAAGAGTTACATCTATCTTCTTACAAAAAATTGTAGAAGTTTATTATGAAAGCAGAAGTTCTATATGTTGGTTTTGATAAGTATGGCTATGTCTCTTTTTCTTTTTACAGTTTTCATCTCTCTTCCATCACGTCTAGTTTTTCTATTTTGTTATGGGTCTTATGTTATGAACAAGAGAAACAAGAGAAATCATAGAAGCAACAAATAGGTATAAAAACAAACCTGGAGGTGTTGAAGACATAGAAGATGAAGACGACGCAGAGAAGAGAAAAATATGATATGCTTTTGTGAAAAAAAAGCAATTATGAAAACCTATTTTCAAAAATCACAAAAAATGTTATTTTTACATTTTCGTAAAATAGATGTCTTTTTATTTTTAAAAATGAAATATATAAACGTGTTTAATTAAACACGTTTTTAAGAATTGTTTTTTAATTTACAAAAATCACAACAAAAAAACTTTAAAAATGAAAACAAACAACCCTTATATATTTAATTTTTTTCTCTTTCAATTGGTTGTTTCATTCTTATTTGTTTATTAATTTACTAACTTTTATTTTTATTTCATTTTTATTTATGTATTTATATTTTTTTATATATTTGGCTATTGTTTTCTTTAAATCATTTCTAAAACATTTTCCCCATAGATCTATTGAACATAGGCTCTCTATTAGTTAACAATAAGGTTGTGTAATTCTAGACCTTTTCAAACCCCACATCTCATTTGGATTTCTAATAGGAAGTTGATGTTGTTTTGTTTTTAAAAAATGAATCCTACTTGGGTTGTCACTTATCCTTAAGTTAATTAATCAATATATTTATTTGATTGAAACATCTAAATATGTATTGAGATTTGTGAAATTTAATAAAATATTTGACTTTAATACCATCCATCCTCCTGATGACTAGATCGATATCATTAATTGGAGTAGTCAAAATCAATATGCTTATAAAGGGGGCAATTTTCTCTTAAAAAGCTATCTAAGTTATATGAAACTTTGGTTTTCAAAACCTATCTAAGTTATCTTATGTATGGAACTTAGATTAAATGTAACAACAGGATTTTGCAAAACAAAAAAAAAGTAAGGAGGTCTTTATATTAAAACTTGTAAGAAATATTAGGATGCAATTATTTCATATGGAGTCAAACACAATTATAGTCTCCTCATTAACTCCATCAGGAACTTACCTTAATCAATTGATACCTTAATCAATTGATAGCAGTTTAGCCACATGAGATGAGGATAAATGATAAGTGATATTTATTATAGAATCATCTAATTCATTTTTTATGATAATGTGTATGTTTAGTATACATACTAGGATGTTTAGCCTAGGCTTTATGTTATTTGCTTATAACTTGAATGTGTATGTGATTGTATATAATAAATTGTGTGTTAGGTTATAAATGAAGGTTTTAAGCTTAGGTTTTGCATGCTTTTCATATGTTTTAATGTACATACATTTTGCATGGTTATATGCCAATGTTTGGGCAGGATTCAAACCTTATTTATGTTGATTATCAACTTACTTGCATGTGGACTTGTTGTAGGTATCAAAGGAGAAAGCTAGAATTTCCTAGGTAGAAGCTGGAATTTTCTAGCTTTCCAATTGACAATTCCAGCTTTCTCCATATCAATCCTAAGTAGGTTTAAATACCCAGAGGGGTATTAAAAATACCATTTTAAACCCTAAAAATATAGGAGCTTAGTGCAACACACAAAAAGGAGGAAGATAGACACATTTTAAGGCAAATTTTTAAGAAGAATCAAGCGAGTTCAAGAGATCTCAAAACTGCCACACCAAGTTCTAGCTTTGTTCTTCATTCATAAGCCTTCTATTCTCGCTTCTCTTATTTGTTTTTATTTAGTTATTATATGGAGGAGATGTATAGACTTGTTGTGAGGATGTTTTTGATGATTGTAATGGATTTCTATGTAGATTTTAGGGTTGTTCTTACCATAACTATGTAAGAACTCACTTTAGTTTAATGTATGGTTTGCTTTAATGCTTATGATGTGTGGACTTTGTATGCCTAGCTTACATTGAGAAATGGAGTTAGGAAATCAGTTTGGATGTACCATAAGAGTAGGCAACTTTGAGACCACTTCACTTATCAAGCAAATATGACATTTAGAGAGAAATCTTAGATGTTTTGATGAGAACACTTCACTTATCAAGCAAATATGACATTTAGAGAGAGATCTTAGATGTTTTGATGGTTATCCAATAGGTCAATTCATATCTACTTAATGGTTTAAGTAATGTGTGTAGGTTGAGAGATCACATACCAAACTTTAATCATTATTTTAGGCTTAATTGGTTCTAGTACTGAGAGAGAAAGGGCCAATACATTAGAATGCCTAGGAATAAGCATGATTAAATTACCAAAGTGAGAGATTACATGGTATGGAGAGAATGAACCTAAACTTTATAATTTGATTCTCTAAACCAAAATTGTGTTCTTATTTTTGTGACATTTTGAAATGTGTTTGCATGCCTTTAAATTGTGAATTTTACAATTTCAATCTTTCATTATTTGTTTACTCAAACAAAAGTCAATTTGAATTACAAGGTGACTAACAAATCGTTGAGGGAATGATACATTTCTATACTATTTTATACAAGTCATATACTTACGGTATAACAACTTCAATTAATTTTAAATTTTGAGCTAAACGCGAAGTAGCTATCAAGTTTTTGGCGTTGTTGCTAGGGATTGTGCCTATCTCAAGTGTGATTTGAATTATTTTGATTTGATCTTTCTTTTTATTTTTATTTAATCCTCTTTGCTTATGTGTAACAGGTATATGAACACAAGAAGTTCCAAAAGTGCGAGTAGATTAAGCGAACTTGACAACACCAAACTTGAAAGGTAATTAAGAAAAGCAAGGCATCAAGATAAAATTACAAAGAAATGACAAATCAAGGAGATCAAGGCGGTGACTAAAGAACATTTCAATTCGAACCAACAGGAGATCGTCAGGCCACCTGTTAATAAGAACAATTTTGAAATTAAGCCATCTTTATTGAATATTTTGCAAACCAAGTAAACCTAACTTTGCCTAAGTTATTGGAATATGAATTGAATGAGAATGAGAATAAATAACAAAAATTAAAGCAATCAAATAAATTAAGCAAATAACCAAATAACATTTGATCCGCCATAATTATGTAAAGATGATCAAGGGTGAAGCTTAGGATTCATTCTTTCGTTATTTTGGTTCCCTAATAATTACTGATTTAATTATGTGTCGATCCTAGATTTTTGAAGTGTTTGATTACTCTCTTAAGACCTAATTGATTAACCCTAATTGAATATGAAAATTTCATAATTGCTATCTCTCAATTCACAACTCTTTCCCTAATGTTTTAAATTAGTTTTGAAATTATCTATTAAATAACCAAGTTCTCGCACAAGATCTCTCTTTAAAAATAATTAACTTTTGACTCACTCTCTTGATTTATTTCCAAAGTATGAACATGCACCATTAACCCAACAAAGAAATTGTATTGCATCAACAAAAATTAACGTCACAAAACAACTTAAGAACAAATCCTAATATGGAAGTTTAGAGCATTATAAACATGTAAGACATTTGGAAATTCAGTTTACACATCAAGTTTAATGAAAATAGAAAAAGGAAAAAAAAGAAAAACTTGATATGTAAATATGGAAATCTTGATGTCTCTCTTGGTGTTCCTTGTTTGATCCGCTTTTGCAAGATGACAACTATGTTTTTTTGGAGGATTTTATGTTCTTAATTTTTAAGGGTCTTATAGGTGTAACTAGGGTTTTCCTCCTTCAATCGGTTCCAAAATTGTCCCTAAAACTCAAAACAAATGGAAAAAGTTACACCTGGGGAGCCTCTGTCACGATCGTGCATCTAGTGTCATGATTGTGACTCTGTGAAATTGCTCTCTATCAAAATCATACATTTGGAGTCACTATTGTGACTTTGGGTATTTTTCTTTTGTCATAATCATGACATGGGAGTCACGATTATGACCTTGCCTATGCAGCTCCATTCACCTCCAAATCTCTTGTTCTTCACCTATGTAAGTTCCAAAACTAACAAATTCATCAAACACGTCAAGAAATATATAATTATGAATGAAAACATGCTCTAAACCATACAAATACTTAGAATATAAATAAACATAGACATTAAGATAATTTTAAGCATGTACACATAATAATCATCTAAAAACCATATATAAAAACACTCAAACAACTAAACATAGTTTAAACTACACCTATTAGTCTTAATACAAGGTTTTAATGAGGCTTAGGTTAGGGTATGGTAGGGATAATAAAAAGGTTCAGGATACTAAAGGAAATTTACAAAAACAAAATTACAAGAAATTAGTTCTTTGTAACATAGTTTCTTCACACCATAAGTCCATTGGTACCATAACTTTAAAACTTTTTTTTATAATCACTTATTATGTTTGCAACACTTTGTTTTTTTAAGCATCCATCATGCACAGATAATTAAAGAAATATTTGACCTTTTCAAATTTTAAGTTTCAAGCAATCAAGTAAAATTAAATAACCTTCAAGGTTTAAAAATAATAAAAAGGCTTCAAGCAAGATGAGGCAAAATCTAATAATGTGTTTGTAATCAATGAAAGGCTAAATCTCAAAATTGGTTACTCCTAAAGGATAAAATATGGTGGGATAATTATAAAAAATTTTTGTTAAAAAAGGTTCAATCTAAATGCCTTTATCATTTCAATGCTTCTAATTCAAAATATATGGTCTCAATATAAATAATAAAAGCAAGTTCTAGAATTATCCAACTATAAATGATAACACATGTGAAAGAACAAAAGAGCTTGAAATAATGATGTATTTGCTCTTAGGCTCAAAAGCTCAAAAAAAATAATCTTGTGTGAAAATAATATGCAATTTTCATTTAAATTAACTATCCCAATAATTACTAAAAATAAACTTTAAAATTCCTTCCCCACATTTAAAATTGTACATTGTCTTTAATGTACACAATTGAATCACATCAAAATGAAGTAACAATAAAATGCAAAAAGTAAGAAAGGGGTTAGAATTGGTACTGCTAAATAATAAGAATTACAAAGTTCTGAATTTGATGAAAGGGCTAATATTAGATACATTCATCCTTAAACAAGACAAATATGCAGAAGTAACTCAGGATGCTTTATATCCTAAAGTAAAACACATAAAAAATCAATAAGTTCTATGCTAACGTGAAAAAATGAAAACAAAATGAAATAAAACAATCAAATAGAATGAAATATATCCTAATTCATAGGTAACCTCCCAGGCAGCACTTGTTTAATGTCATTAAGTCGATGTATCGTTCATATTTACCATCAACCTAGGTCTATAATTAGTGGCTTGCTTCCACATTTCTCTCCACATAGTGATTTAGTAGCCTATGAATAAACTATATGTTGAAAGACAATAATAAGCACATAATTTTTCAAATTAAAAAATCCAATTAATTCCATTAATGCCCTTTTTGATAACAAATTGTTAATAAAATAAGGAATAATAAAACTCCTTGAATCTTTGGTTGACTAAAAAAATTAGTCTTTTGGGGAGTGGGATTCATTTGTACTCAAGGTGACTGCCAATAATTCATTAATAGTTTCCTTATTTGGCTCCTCCTCCTTTTCTTCCTCAATCACCTTTGTCCACTCTTCTACTTTCTCTTCTTAGATAGAGGCTTCCACCTTTTCTTCTTCCGAAATAATCTTTTACGTGGCAATTAGCTTTAATTTTAGCAAGACCTTCTATTTTTATATTTATAAGACATTCTTCTTGTTACTGTTTTTGTAAAGATTCAGTTGAAGCATAATCATTCCATCCATTAACATAAGAGTTGCTGTAGCGCTCCCTCACCGTGGAGTACACACCGGGACGCCCGTGGGTCGTTCCGGCGCATATCCCACAGCTCAGAAGTGCTACGGTCACAACTATCAATAAACACTCGCATGGCATCAACATAAATAAACCGCAAATGCAAATCACTATAATTTAAAAATCACAATATTCTTTCATTTCACAATATCAATCCAAAATATAGACCAGTCTATCAGTTCCCTACAGGCTAAATACATCTCAAAAAGGAAACTGATATAAAAGTCTATACTAAGATCATCCCAAAAATCGACCCAAAAGTCACCCCA
>JANITW010000005.1:40984529-40994782 GCA_027564335.1 Erythroxylum williamsii
ATTAAACCAGAGGGAAACCCTTTTTCCCCATATCCAAAATCAATATGGACCCAGCTTTTCAATTTTCATATGTTGGCATTGTATCATGAAGTTGAGATTGAAAACGAAATTGAATAATTGGTCCATTATTGTTCACTTTCAGGCCATTATTTTACCTTCTAGTTAAGACTACTGCTTTCTTTAATTACTACTAGGTACAACCTAGTTTAGATTCATGTATTTATCTGTAGTAGTGCGAACAATGCAACTAGAATGTAGTCTAGTTGATATTTTGCAGAAGTTACAACTCGTAAATATGCACAAGGTAACCTACACATTACGCTCAGTATTATTTTGAATAATAGTATGCTGATGGTTTCAATATCCTCATTGCTTCAATACAAAGTAAAATTTTGAAGTCCACATCTTATTTTAGGGTTTGTATGACTTGGATCATTCATTTATATATGTTGTTCTCGAAAGGTGATTGAAATTCTATTACTTAATGGGAAATACAAAATATATGTTTTTTTCAAAAGGTGATTGAAATTCTATTGCTTAATGGGAAATACAATATATATGTTTTTCTTGAAAGATTATTGAAATTCTATTGCTTAATAGGAAATATAAAAGGTAAGAAACAGCTTTACAAGGAGCAAAACCTAATGTCTAGTTCATCATCTATACTTGTTATGTCAAGGGGTTGATCGATATTCAAAAAAATCTTCAATTTCATTTATGATCTGCTCTCCTGAAAACTTTGTAATTATCTCTTTTTGATGCAAATAGTTCAATATCAAAATGTTATTAACTTGTTGGTATAAAATGAAGAACTATTTTCATTAAATTATTTTGTAAAACATGAAGTTAGATATAACTTCATAGTTTCACAAGTTTTCATCGCTGAGATTTCCTAGGTTTTTTTATTTGTACATTTCAAAGAGTAATTGAAAAGGTCTTCAGCCCATTTGGGGGCCTTTAATTGCATTAACATCCTACACTGCTTTTGTCATTTTGTCCTAATATGTTGAATGGTACAAATTTTTTTCTTGGTCTTAGTAATTACTTCACAAATTATGGTTTGATTGGGGTCTATAGTAAGAACTTCTTATACAAATGTTGTCAAACAAAATAAATTCCCTTGTAAGCTATATCATAAGTTTAGTAGAACCACTGGATCTAACTATTAAATGAACAATATTGTTTCTCTAATTCGACAACATTATTATTCTACCCAAATGAAACTTAAAGACGTTGCATGGACTAATAATTGATGCCACTTCCATGTGCAACAAAGACCTAGTATACATATTTATGCTAATTCTTTTAAGATCATCATATTTCTAATTTTATATCTCTTTGTTTCCTTTTCCTTATCATAGGCTAATAACTCACTTAATACAGCGCACATGGAAGGGTAGGAAAAGGATGCATTGCCATGTCTCCTCTACCTGATCATAGATCCACCACATGCTCTTGAGTTTTGCTTGTGATGCTCTGTTTTTATTGTAGAAAGCATTCAAGTTAATTGCTTGTGCTTATTGGATTTTATTTTTCTCTTTGATAACTATAGCTGGAGTTTTTTATTAGGAAATTGAGACAGAATCTAATCTTATATGAAATAGAATAATTATGAAACCTTTTTTTATTTCTTGGAAATCTAAAATCATTTAAATTCTATAAAATGATTAACACATGAGTTATGGCAAAGCATAAATCATTTTTTTGAAAAATTAAAATGAATTAAATAAGAAAGTTAAGTAAATTCATTATCCTACCATAGGATATCAAAACGAAGACCAAACGACATTGCAATCTAAAGTAACGTCACCGTGAGCAAAGCCATCTCATGTATTCTCGGATCTTCCTAAAACGAGCTAACAAAAATACCCCTTTTAGAGTTTCACCAAAAGTTTCCGAATTAGGGCTCCAAATCTCCACCATTAACGACTCCAGATGATTATAGAGGTAAGATCAATCTAGTTTGATCTTCATTACTTCATCTTCTCTTTTCGTCTTCACTCATTTTTTCTTATAAGGAATACTCAAAGGGCCTTCCTGCATGTTTGAGCTTTGGCTACTCTCTTGCTTCTCCCAACTGCATATCTTCAACACCCACGAGGGGTTTGACGTAAAGATCTCAAGGAGGAGGGACTCCGTAAAGTAAGAATCCAACTTTAGATTCCTGCATAACTGTTGTGTGGGTGGTATCTAGCTAGATTAGGTTGTAGAAATTTATTGCTTTATGTATTGGGTATTCTTGGATTCTTGTTAAAGTCTCTAAGAAATAGCTAGTCTCTCACTGTATTTCTTCTCTATCTGGTTTAGGATCAATTGTTCTCTAATATTATTAGAGGTGATTTTTGTGAGAGAAAGTATACCTCTTTCTTTTCTACAAATCTTTTGTTATTCTTCTCCCTTTAGATGTCCTAAATACATGTTGTAAGGTCTACCATGTAAACATCCTTGTCATATTTGGGTGTATAGTTTAGTAGTATCTCCTAGATAATGTCATTCAGATTGTTGTGATACCCATTGAGTGTAAGTAGAGATGCAACTTGCCTCCATACTCTATTAAAAAACTTACAGTTGAAAAATAAATGGTCCTTGTCCTCTTTATGTAGTTTACAAAGGATACAGTTTTTAGGGGAGGAGAGGAATTTTAAACTTATCATAATGCTTAGTCTATCCTTCATTGCTAACCAGCTCAAGAAGCTGGGATTTGGCTTGATAGTATTTCTCCAAATTAGTTTACTCCATCTAACTGTATATGCCCATTACTGCTAGTCCGTTCCAAAAGTATGCATCCTCTCCTTCATCATATCGATACTATGGTATAGATAGAGATATGATCTCCTTTTGGGAAAGATCCTAGTTGCCATTAGCTATTAATTCTTAGAGTTTAGCTATTTTTGAAAATCTATCTAGAATATCCCTAACGATTAGAGTTCCTTCTTGCTAGAAAATAAGCATGAAATATTTTAACTAGTTTATTTGACCCCTTTGTTTTAGGATAGAAATTTGCAACTTCAAAGCCTCTTGGTAAGCTTTAAGTCTCTATGTTTCCTATAGTCTCAGTTGATTGGTGTGGGGATGGTTATAACATTCTTGTCGAGGCTCTTGAAGATTGTGCTTGGTCTCTAACAACTTTTTGGCATGAGTGTTGACAAAAATATTAAGGGCTAGTTTCACCTTTCAGAGTTTTTGCATCAACTGATAAGCTTTGTAACCTTCCATTGTCTGATTCCAACATGTTTGAACTAACTCAAATAGGCCCTGAGTCCATTAAAGAACTTGAAAATCACTTGATGTATCCTTGTATATGTAAGGTGTTGTATGTGAATATAAGTGTGATATGAGAGCAAGTTATCTCCAAAATAAGCAATGGATGTAGAGAATTCATCTAGCCAGGCTTAGTTCACCATTACTCGATCCAATTTTCTTCTAATTAGCTTTGCACGCTACTGGTTGTTTGACCATGTAAATACTGTGTATCTAAGATTAGTAATAAGCACCTGTTGGAACAAGTTGGTAAGCTCTTTACTAGTTGCCAAATGGTACCTCCCCCTTTTTGTTTCTTGATCTATAAGAATGTAGTTAAAATCTCTAATAGTAAGCTAAGGATTAGACATTACTTCATTTATGGACTACAGATTCTACCATAAAATTTCCCTCTGAAACTAAAAATTTGAAGCATATACTAGAGTGACATCAAAAGCTGCATTCATTTCATTCATAAGGCATTTTTTATGCAAGTGTTGATCACTTTCTCAAGCTACCATCGTTGACAATTTATTTGAGTTAAAGAAACACAAAATTCTACCATTATAGTGAGAAGAATAATTAGAAATAATTTTCCATTCATCCCTCAAAAAATTTTGTAGCCAGTTGCATTTAAGAATTTTTTTAGTAACCCTATTAACCAAGCTTTCTTTTCCAAGATGATTCCCCTATCCATAGCTTTTTTAAGGGGGTCATTGAGCTCCCCAAACATTCCAAACAAGGATTGTCATTTAGGGAGAAATCCCCTTTAAGTTTATTTTCCCTTTTCCCCTTGCAGATTTCCTTTTAGATAGCTTGGTCTTTAAATTCCAACTTTTATTCCTTCCTTGAATGGGGTCTATTAGAATTGAGATTTTCCAAATCATCTACACTTGTTCCTTCCTTGAAAGGTTCTATAGAGGTTCCATATTCTCAAGGTTATCTTCATATTTATCCTCATCCTCTATTGCCATTACTAGTGATTCTATTAGATTTTCATTGTAGGCCTTTTGAATGTGTTCTTGTGAATTACAACCAACCAATTCATCATGCCTTTCAGTTCTAAAAACCTTACCTGTTAGCATCCATTTTTTTCTTGTTTAATTTGGTTTCCAAGGATAGGTAAGAGGAATATCAAACCTTTTCAATTCACTATCTTTAGTACTCTTAAGCACAGGTAACATCTCTGACATTTTAGCATTCCTCTTAACTTTGATATAAATTTTAAGATAACATATCCTTTCCATATTTTGCATTATGAGAGTCCATACAAATATGTTTTCCAAGTGAACTAGCAAGGTAGCTTACCCTTGGCCCATGGCATAGGTGAAAGCCTAGGCAAAGGCTTGAAATTGTTTGAGGCATAGGAGGAGGCGGTGGAGGCACTTCCGGTTGCATACTAGGTGCCTCAGAATTCGGAGGAGAATGTGTCCCCGCATCTTGTGGGACATAGGATTCATTCATGCTCCCTTGGCAAGAGTGAGATAGTGAGATCGAGTCATCGCTCCTCGAGTTCTCTTTCCAGACGGCATATTCACTCCTTCAATTTAAAACCATTAAAAACGTTTAGCTCATGCAAAACAATTCTCACAGTATGTAAAACAGTTCAAATCATATAAAACAATCTCAAATCATATTAAACAAGTTCAAATCATGTTAAACAATTTAAAACAATGCAAACTGTTCATTTAAAACATTGTACATTCATTTCATGTCTTAATATACCCATTTCATGTCTAAACCTAGTCCTACACCTAGAGCCAAACCTAGGTTGCTCTGATACCACAACATGTTGGACCCTGTTTCAAGAGCCCAACATTGAACATGGGACCATGAAGCTTGAGCATGGAGGGAGGCTTGGAAGTTAAAAATTTAAAAGAAAACTCCCTAGGAAGTAAAGCGGGCATTGTCGTGGCAAACTGTGGCTTTGCTGCGATGAACATATGCAAGAAAGAAAATTTTACGCCGCAGTGAGCCTAAAATTGTGTTTTCGCCGCGGTGACCATTTGGTCTCGCCACAACGAACTCATCAGGCCAGCGAAAATAAAAAGCTTCGGGTTAATTACGCCACGGCGAAGTTTCAGCTTTGTCGTGGCGAAAACCCCTGAAACAGGACCCAAAATCAACAAGCCTCATTTAATGCAACTTAAACTCTCTCAACTACTCAACCCCAACATTAACTCTACTAAAAGCAACCATCCTCAATTCAAAATCCAAAACAAAATGAACTTATATATGAACACATGCAATTTACAAAATCCAAATACTTTGCAAAAACATGAAAATTCATAAACAAATCCAAACATATATTTCATTAATATCAAAATGAGAGTTTTACAAAGCTTTAATGGGCATTTCAAGCCACATTACAACATAAACCAAAAATACATCATTTGCAAAAGTAGAATTTTCTTGAAATGCAACTAAAGCCTTGTTTTACAAAAATAACTTCAAACACAAAATAAGCCTAATCGGAGTGATGTCATACTCTTGATCTACTCGATCGCTTGCTCTTCACCTGATTAAGGGGTGGAAAGTGGGGGTGAGCTTAAAGCTCGTGGGTAACAATTTTATAACTAGTAACAAGCGAAACCATTGAAAACTTATTTTCCATTGTAACAAAATTCACATTATATCACAATGCATATATTTCTCAAATTCTCAACCAAAATCTCAATAATGCAAGTCAGGTATGCATCAATCTTGTCAATGTATCATGAGCACATATGCACATCAAAATGGTCTAGAAGGTCCATAAATAGAATGAACTAACACATTTCCATATAAAGGTCCTGTGAAGTCGTGAACAGAACGAACTAGCACAACCCCACATAGTGGTTTTGTGTAGTCGTGAACATGAGCTAGTCCATAAAGGAGCTCCATTCCACTAGCAGGTATGCTAGAGAAGCCTTTATTTGAAGTGCTCTTGACAACAGAATGGACCAAACCAAACTCACATAACATGTATTTCATAATCTTGTAAATTTGTCACCCAAAATGGCAATTTTTCGAAACTTGATCTTTTTCAAACATAATATCTTTTTAAAAATCATGTTCATGTTCTGGTCATAAATCATCAACACCATAAGCTCATACCAAAAACCTAACACTTTTCAAAGCATTCAAAGAGTTATAATGCATATTCATGAAGTAGTTGAAAGCATTTATTTCCATCATTTGAAAGAAAACATTTATGGCTTATTACTAAATCATAAAATTGTAACCCACCTTGAAATCCTTGCTTGTTACTTGCTCAAATGTGTCTTTCCCCTTGCTCTTCTTGCCTCACTTCCTCGCTTGATTTCCTTGAACAATAACCAAATTGTCACTCAATTCAGTTCAATAATCGAAAAGTTACTACCTAAACAATTTCGGACTATCCTTATGCATGAAACAAAATTCTACTCTCGATTTCCATCCAAACATTGAGATTCTTAGAGACTGAATTTAGACTTAAATCCTTCACACCATTTGTAGCCCTATGTCTCTAGTTTACACCAAATTAAAAATTATCTCATTTCGACATCTACACAAAACGTTATGACCAAAATACCAAAACATGTCTGTGCAGGAAAGTTGAGTTCGCCACGGCGAAGGTTGAGCTCGCCGCAGCGAAACTTCTCCAGGGCGAAACCCAGAAATTTGTCATGGCGAACTTCTCCAGAAACATGTTCCGAGAACATGTTTTTCGACATTCTTCACCTTTTTACTTCCCCCTTTCATATACAATCCATATTAACACAAACCCATCCTTTTTACTTCATTTTCAGCCCACAATCATTCTCAAACCAATTCATAAACTACTCTTGATCATTAACCAAAAGATTAAACATTTTTATAAACTATTCATCCACAACTTCCTACACATTTTCAACCATTTTTTCACTTCTAACTAACTCTAACTATGCTTCATCCAAAAATCAAGAAAGGTTAATGTTTATACTTACTTGTTTTAGTCTCAAAGTCTTCAAGTCCTTCAAGATTTCCCAAAACCCTAACTTTTTCTCTTTTTCTCTACTTCTCTTCTTCTCTCCCACAACACTCTCCCTCTTTTTCTTCTCAGTCACAACTCTCTTCTTCTAAATTATACTCCTAATGCATGAACAAAGTCCACTATGCCCTTCCATATAATGCCTTAGCCTCTCAAACTTAAGTGATCTTCCAATTTGGCCCTTATTCATCTTACTTCTTCAATTTAACTTACACCATACTATACTCTAACTTAATCTTATTTTCTCCATTTAATTCTTTTAAATCCATCAATTCAAGCAACAAATCCTCCCAACATTGACATGCTAATTAAAATTCCAACAAAATAATTTATCTAGTAAAACCACAAAATTTAATCAATTTATGCTTAATAAAATCAATAAAAATTTGAGGCCTAACAAATATACCGTTGAATCAAATAACTGGGCCATACTTGTGACAACCTCTAGTGCGGCCGCTACTTCCCCCTTGTCATGGCAAACACTCTTGCCTGTGCCTGACCCCTTAGCTTTCTTGGAGGAATAGCCTTCAGTGGCTAGCCGGGTCCCAATATTTTAGCTCTCCTTGGAGTTTGTAACTGCGGCCCCTCCTGCCTTATTACTTGAGGACAGTCCCTGATCGTATGTCCCTTTTCTCCATATTGAAAGCATGTTCCTAGTAACTTGAAGAACTCTCCCCTGTGTAACTTCCCACAATGCTCACATTGGGGTTTCATATTCCTGCTTCTCTCCACCCTACTATTGCCTCCTACTATTGAGGCTTGCACTGACACTGCTCTTGCTTGCTTATTCTTAGCAGACGTACTATTCCCTGCCTCACTCTATATGCGGGAGCTCTTCACACCCCTTTCAGGTATTAGAGCACTCACCTCCTTCCTGGAAAGCTGCTCTCGGTTCTTCCTCTTCCTGCTCACCTCATACTTGATATTCTCCAGCTTCTCAACCTAGAGTGTGGCATCTACCAACTGTTGGTAGTTACAAAAATTATGGATCAAGACTTTCTCCTTGATCCCTAGATGGAGACCTCCCTTAAACTTACGACACTTGTCTTCCTCATTCGCCACAATGTTGGTCGCATATTGGGAAAGCTGAGTGAACTTCAGTTCATACTCACTCACACTCATATCCCTTTGTGTGAGATTCAGAAACTTCCTAGCCTTCTCTTGTACATAAACCTTGGAGAGGTACTTCTTCCTGAATATTTCCACAAAATCTCTCCACGACAACACCGGAGGCATAACCTGACTATGGGGCACTAATTCCCCACCAATGAAGTGCGTTCCCTTGCAGCAAACTAACTGCATAATCCAGCTTCTCTTCATTGGAGCACTTCATCTCGGTCTTCTTCAACCATGCTTCAGCCTCCTCCAGATTTGTAGTACCATTAAAGTCTACAACCCCATACTTGTGAAGCTTCATATTGCCTGCTTCTCTCCACTGGAGCTGGAATCGGCACTTGTGACCCTTGGGCCATGGCATAAGTGAAAGCCTGGGCAAAGGCTTGAAAGAACCGTGGACCTAAAGGTTTTTCTTAAGGCATAGGAGGTGGAGGCGATGGAACTTCATGTTGCACATTAGGTGCCTCCGAATCAGGATCAGAGTGTGACCTAGAATCTTGCGGGACGTAGGACTCATCCGTGCTCCCTTGGCGAGAGTGTCATAGCTTCTCGAGCTCTCTTTCAAGGTGGAATTTTCACTCCTTTAATATAAAATCATTGAAAACCTTTAGTTCAAGTAAAACAATTTTTAAAGCATGCAAAACAGTTCAAATCGTATGAAAAAGTTTCAAATCATGTGAAACAATTCAAAACAATGCAAGTAGTTCATTTAAAACAATGCATGTACATTTCATGTCTCAACCTACCCATTTCGTACCTAGGATACTCCTAGACCTAATCCTACACCTAGACCTAAACATAGTCACTCTGATACTATAAGTGTTGGGACCTCACCCTTGCAAGTCACACAACCGATGTCCTAAGTGACATTTGGACGTGCATCCTACATGGGCGGCGTGCTCACACTAATCAAACATCAAAAACGAACTCATTTCACCTATTTTTGAACAGATTTTGGGAAACTTCAAAAAGGAATTTCAATTTCATTTCTTCATATAATGTATTCCCCATTGTCTTAAGTTTCTAATGAAAGCAAAATAATTCAATTTGGAGCAAAAATCTAAAAGTTATAGCCCATACATTTTCGAACTATTAATAAACTGAAATAGCACACTATACTCAAATTCCTTCCAGAAATTAAAAGTCTTAGAGTCCGAAAAAAATTAAATATCTTCATAGTATTTGTATATCTATGTCTATAGTTTATTTAGAAATAAGAATCATCTTATTTGGATCTCTAAAAAACAAGATATCCTCAAAATACTGAAGTATGTCTAGTAAAATGGCTAGTTCATGCTCTTCTGATTGATACCCTTACTTTGGTTCAATCAATATTTTCCTTATTAATAGAAAAATCTATAAAATTTTATGGGGAGATGTAGAAATGTTTTAGAAATGTAATGCTTCAAAAATCAGGTAATTTGGAGGTCGGATGACAAAGTTTGGGTAAAATAGTGAAAGATGTTCAGGTAGGGGGGAAAGGATCTACGGGTCGAGATCGTGCTAGCGCGGCCACAAAGTTGCGACTTTCTCCTCCTGCTTTTCTTCTTCAGACCTTTTTAGAAGAAAGGCATAATTTTCACTATAAATATTGGATTAAGGTCATTCAAAGGTCATTTTAAAGAAGATTTCTAGATCTACAACTTCCATGAAGAACATAAAAACAATTTTTGCCTCTATAAGGGTCAAATTTTCAAAAGAATGTAGTTGTCCCGAAAGCCCATCCTATACAACATTAGAAACTTGTAATAATCATATCTCTCAACTCCAATTTCCAAAAATTTTGTACTATATGTCATTGGAAAACTAGAAAAATAATCTACAACTTCTAAGAAGACAAATTCATCCAATTCAGCCTAGATCAATACGATATTTCTCTCGAAGCCAAAATACAAATTCTCACCCT
>JANITW010000005.1:40997278-41016463 GCA_027564335.1 Erythroxylum williamsii
TACCAAAAGCTATCAAAATATATGGAGGGATAGAAAATGTATTGAGAAACTATTGGTTCAAGAACCACTTCATTTGAAGGTCGGATAACAAAATTATGGCTAAAAGAATCAAACAAGGTTTGGTCATCAATCATATTGAACTTGTCTCGGGACAAATGGCATAACTTTTACTAGAGGTGTTGGATTAAGATCATATTAGGACGATTTCAAAGAGAACTTTGAGATACACAACTTTGAAGAAGACATTGAGGTTAGATTTTATCATATGAAGTGTCAAAACGGACCAGATAATAGGATTAGACGAAACCAAATGAAAAAGCAGAAGAATGAAAAAAGACAAAAGAAGTGAAAAAATTGCTATAACTTTCCCTACAGATATCGGAGTAAGTTGTTCTTTATATGGTTCGAAAGAGGGTTTCAAGATCTACAACTTTCATGAAGGTCTTGAAGACATATTCTATCGTTAGAAGGGTAAAAAAATAGAACAGAAGATAGGTACAGAAGGAGCAAAAAGACAGAAGAAACAAAAAGACAAAAGATAACAAAACATAGAAGAAACGAAAAGTAGTAGCAAAACACAAAAGAAGATGTGTCAGCAAAACACAAAAGAAGACGCATCAGCAAAACACAGAAGAAGCAAAAGACAGATGAAGTAAAACACAGATGAAGCGAAAAGGCAGAAGAAGTAAAAAGACAGAAGAAGAGAAAAGATAGAAGAAGCAAAACACAGAAGAAGCAAAAAAGCAGAAGAAGCAAAAAAACAGACGAAGCAAAACACAGAAGAAGCGAAAAGGCAGAAGAATCAGAAGAAGCAAAAAGACAGACGAAGCAAAACACAGAAGAAGCGAAAAGGCAGAAGAAGCAAAAAGACAGAAGGAGTGAAAAGACAGAAGAAGCAAAACATAAACGAAGCAAAACATAGAAGAAGATGATGTCATCACAGAAGAAGCGAAAAGGCAGAAGAAGCAAAAAGATAGAAGTAGTGAAAAGACAGAAGAAGCAAAACATAAACGAAGCAAAACACAGAAGAAGATGATGTCATTACAGAAGAAGCAAAAAGGTAGAAGAAGAAAACATAGACGAAGCAAAACACAGAAAGAGATGATATCATCACAGAAGAAGCAAAACATAGATGAAGCAAAACACAGAAGAAGATGATGTCATCATAAAGGAAATACAGAAGGAGATGATGCCATCACAGAAGAAGTAAAAAGGTAGAAGAAGCAAAACATAGATGAAGCAAAACACAGAACAGGATGACGTCATCACAAAGGAAACACATAAGGAGATGACATCATCACAGAAGAAGTAAGAAGGCAGAAGATACAACTCCTCTCTTGCACATCTTCCCTTATAAGGACCATGACTTTCAACTCAGACGTCCAAAATTTTCGTACTATATATCGTTGGACAGCTAAAAGAAAGTCTTACAACTCTCTAAAAGACACACTTTCTCTAATCTAGCCTAGATCGATCCAAAATTTTTCCCAAATTTAGAGTACGCACTTTATATTCATCCACCAATGTACTGCATCCAGTTCTCTACTTCATGACAAATTTTGATATTTTTAAAGATAGAATTTAAATTTGATGTCTTCATAAGAAATGTAGCCATATGTTCCTAGTTTAATCCAAATCAAGAATCATCTTGTTTGGATAACTAGAGAAAAAATTGTGGCTAAAAGACTGAAGCATACTCTATAAATATTTTCCAGATCAATCATCCATTTTGTTTCACAATCTTTCCTTAACACAAATCATGCTAAGATCACCTTTTCTACTTCACTTACTCCTCATTCTAAATTTTTATTTCAAATCAATATCATCTATAAAAAAATTTATAATCCATGATTAATCATGAATACCAATAACAGAATATACCCCTATGTACCTATTCCTCATCAACTTACTACACAAATGCAACTTCATTTTTGGCTTTCATTCTACTTCTAACTTTCACCTTAATTCTTCTCACTTCAAAATCTTTTATCTACTAGAAACACCAAAGCAAAACTTGAATCTATCCACACTTCTCATTCTCTACCTTGCTCTTATTTATCATTTCTTTGTTCAAGAATTTTCATTCATTTGCTCTTTACTCATCACTACTTGCCAAAATTTTTGCTTCAAATAGTTCTAACTTCTATGAATCATTCGGGGTCCAACAACTCCAAATACCATCGGGGAACCTATTAGAGGACTATAGGTGCATGTCTCAGATATGGCAACATGGAGCAACTGATAGCTAACTGCGCTATAAGACAGTCCCAAACATTGCAAGCTAATAGGGAGGTCTCTCATATTCTGCTAGAATCAGAGGACGAGGTAGAGGTTGTGGAGGATCTAGTCAGTTCAGACCTAATCCAAGTACCTAATCGAAAAACTGTAGATCGACCAGTTGTACCTTCTACTTCAGCTAAAGCTTATGAATTGAAAGCTCGCAAGGATTAAGACGCACCTGAAGTCATTGTTGGTATTGTTTCTCTCTTTAATTCTGAAATGTATGCTTTGATTGATCCTGGATCCACTCATTCTTATATCTGTATAGGAGAAATGTCTGATAATGAGATGCCTATAGAGCAGTTAAAATATGATATTCATGTGACTAATCCTCTAGGTAATAGTGTGTTGGCTAATTAGGTGTGTAGGAAATGTCCTATTATGATCCACAGAAATGAATATGTAGCAAATCTTATTAGAATGCCTTTTCATGAATTTTATTTAATTCTAGGTATGGATTGGTTGTCCAATCATTAGGCAGTGGTTGATTGTTAAGAGCGTTATGCTTAGGAAGCTTGATCAACCTGAAATAGTATTACATGGCATCTGCACTAGTTCTTTAGCTAATGTGGTATCTATTATGCAAGTCCAAAAGCTCCTTAGGAAGGGATGTGAAGCTTATCTAGCTTTTGTGTTTGATTCTAAGAAGGAAGGTGGTAAATTGCTAGATATTCTGATGGTGAATGAATTTCCAAATATGTTTCCTAAGGAATTACTTGGACTCCCTCTTGAAAGGGAAGTGAAGTTGTCTATTAAAGTCACACTTGGCACTACTCCTATATTCAGAGCATCGTACAGAATGACTCTTACTAAATTGAAGGAGTTAAAGGTACAGTTACAAAAGCTTCTGGATAAAGGGTTCATTCGACTCATTGTCTCATTATGGGGAGCACCAGTTTTGTTTGTCAAGAAGAAGGATAGTACACTACGGATGTGCATCGATTACAGGCAATTAAATAGTGTCACAGTAAAGAAAAAGTATCCGTTGCTAAAGATTGAAGACCTGTTTGATCAGTTGAAAGATGCAGGAGTGTTTTCAAAGATAGATCTATGATCGAGGTACTATTAACTTCGGGTAAAGGAAGTGGACATATCAAAGACCGCATTTAGGACCAGTTATGGACATTATGAATTCTTGGTAATGCCATTCGGGCTAACTAATGCACCAGTGACATTTATGGATCTAATGAATAGAGTATTTAGGCCTTATTTAGACTAGTTTGTTATGGTCTTTATAGATGATATCTTGGTCTATTCTAAGAATGAACATAACCATACTGAGCATCTTCGAATTGTGTTATAGACCCTATGGGAAGAGCAGTTGTATGCTAAGCTGAGCAAGTTTGAATTTTGGCTTCAAGAGGTATCTTTTCTAGGACATGTTGTCTTTGCTTAAGGGATTGGAGTTGATCCTAGTAAGATAGAAGCAATTGTTAACTTGAAGGCACCACGGAATGCGACAGAAGTGAGAAGTTTTCTAGGTTTAGCTTATTATTATCGCTAGTTTGTGAACGGGTTCTCAATGATAGTATCTCCTTTAACCTATTACAAAAAAGAGTGAAGTATGAATGGTCTGATAGATGTCTGAATAGTTTTGATCAACTAAAAAGTATACTAACTGAAGCTCCTGTATTGGCTCAACCTACTTCTAGTAAGGAGTATATTATTTTTAGTGATGCATCTATAAATGGTTTGGGTTATGTTTTGATGTAGGATGGAAAACTAAAGTCACATGAACAAAATTACCCTACATATGATTTAGAGCTCACAACAGCCTTGAAAATTTGACGGCACTACTTGTATGGTGAAAGCTGTAGAATTTTCACAGATTATAAGAGTCTAAAGTATCTGCTTACCCAGAAAGAACTCAATCTGAGACAACGATGTTAGTTGGAACTATTTAAAGACTATGATTGTATTGTGAACTACCATCTAGGTAAGTTTAATGTCATGGTTGATTCCTTGAGTTAGAAAACCATTTCAGCATTATCAATAAAGTAGAGTGAATGGGAACTTGTATCTAATGGAGCTTTAATAGCTTAATTGAAAGCTAGGCCAAGTTTGAGATAAGAGATTTGTGATGCTCAGAGCGCTAATGATAAGTTACAACAACTTATCTTGGCTACTCAGGAAGGTAAATAGCTTGATTTTTTTGTGAATGGAGATAGTGAATTGCATTATAAAGGTCAGTTATATGTGCTAGCTAAAGATGAACTAAAAAAGAAGTTGTTATTTGAGGCTTATAATACTGTTTTCACTATGTATCCTGGTGAAAATAAGATGAATTAAGATCTAAAGCAGCATTACTGGTGGTCGGGTATGAAACGAGATGTTGTGGATTACGTAGCTAAGTGTTTGACATGTTAACAAATTAAAGCTAAACATCAAGTTCCATCTGGTTTGTTACATCCTATTTCTATTCCTCAATAGAAATGGGATAACATTACTATGGATTTTGTCATTGGAATTTCTCTTACTCAAAGGAAGCATGATGTTGTATTGGTGATTGTGGATAAGTTCACCAAGTCTACTCATTTTTGTCTGTTTTTACTAACTATTCTTTAGATAGGCTTGTGGACTTATATATGAATGAAATAGTGAGAATGCACAGAGTACTGATATCTATTATTTCTGATTGTGATCCTTGATTTACTTCAAGATTCTGGAAAAAAGACTACAAAAGGCTTTAGGAACTCAAGTTAAGTTCAATATTGCTTTCCATCCCCAAATAGATGTACAATCTGAACGGGTTATACAGATATTAGAAGATACGCTTCAAGGTTATGTGTTAGAGTTTTCAGGAAGTTAGGATAATTATATGGCTCTGAAGGAGTTTGCTTACAACAACAATTATTAGACTAGCATTGGCAGGCACCTTATGAAGTGTTGTATAGTAGAAGGTGTAGAACTCCGATGTGTTGGACTGAATTGAGTGAAAACAAGATGATCAGGCCTAGTATTGTGAAAGATATTGAAGATAAAATTCAAGTTATTCAACATAGGTTAAAAACTGCCAATGATAGGCAGAAGTCCTATGCTGATCTAAAAAGGAAAGGTATTGAATATCAAGTAGTAAGGTGTTCTTCAAAGTGTCACTGTGGAAGAATATACTTTGGTTTGGTAAGAAAGGTAAGCTCAGTCTGCAATATATTGGTCCATATGAGATTCTTAAGAGAATCGGACCAGTAGCTTATCAATTAGCTCTTCCTGAAGAATTGGCCAAGTTACATAATGTATTTAATGTTTCCATGTTGAGAAGATATCAGTCTAATGATACACATAATATTCCTATGCAAGAAATTCAAGTGAAGTCAAATACCTCAGGAACAAGCAAATACCTTTCGTGAAAGTACTCTGGCAATACTATGGACTTAAAGAAGCAACATAGGAACCAAAAGAGACCATGAGACCTTAGTATCGTCAACTATTTTAATTAGGTGTAAATTTTGAGGATGAAATTTTTTCAAGGAGAAGAGAATTTTAAAGCCCCAAAATATACCTTAGATGAAATGGTACTTATTTATGAAAGTAAATGTACGATATGAGTTAAAATTGTGCTATGATTTGAAAATGAAAGGCAAGTGACTTGAATTTTGGTATTGATGGACCATAGTTAGTGAATTGGAATTAATTGAAGTCATTAGAGAATTAAGGTATTTAAATATACATCTGGACTAGAAAATGGTCAAGAGACAAGTTAAGTTGGTACATGAAAATTAGAATGATTAAGCCTATAAGTTAGTGACATTTGGCATAGTTTATACATTGACATTTGGGATCATCCATTGTGTGATATCTGGTAGCATAATAAAAAGACAAGTGCCTTAATTAAAGTGTTACAAATGGCAGCTTAAATAGTGGGCAAATGGACTTTATATTGTGGTGTTCAGTGTCATATGGTGGTAATGACACCTAGCACTAATAAGTGCTAAATCACATAAGTCATTTGGTGATTTTGCGACACTCTCTCCACTCGTGCATTTTGTCCACCGAAAACCACTCTCTCTTCCTCTTAACTTCTAGAATTTTGTTGAAGTTTGAATCATCAACACTTGGAAGCTTTCTAAGTTATTTTATCATGAAGAAGGTCTTGTAATTTTATGTGTTATTATCTTATTGGTGTTGAAAGTTGTACTTGAATCTTAGATAAAAGCTTATTGCTAGGAAGTGTTGGTGTAGTTAGATATTTGAAGTGATTTGGAGTTGTTCTTTGAAGTTTAAAGAGGTAAGGTAATACTATACTTGGTAGCATTTTAGAACATGTATTGTTTGATATCTGAAGTGGATAAAATGTGTACTAAATTAACGAAGAATTGAGGTTAAAAACTTAATAAATGCTGGATACTTGTTAGAAGGAGTTGGTCTACTAAACAAGCATCAGTATTATAGCCATATCTTGACTGTAGACATCAAAATGGGATGATTTGAAATTCAGATTAAATTAGATATATATATATCTATAACTTTTATGAAGGAATCGAATTTGATTTTTTTCACTAAGGGTTTTGAAATTTGGCTCGAAGTGGGGTTCTGGTTGTTGTCCACGGTTAAGAACAATCTATATTATTTTGGATATAACTCTCATAATAGTGAACCAAATTGCATTAACTTTATTTATTTTGAAACTTAATACATAGAAGAACATTTGTTTAAAAGAACATATTGTCTAAAAAATGTCAGTTTCTAGGTCAGAATGGCCATACAAAACTAATCTAAAAACTTGTCCTGTGAAAATAGTTGTTTGAAGGTTTTGGGTCACTTATCCCACAATTGTGGGAAATGGTTAGGAAGGTGAAAAGGGGGGTTTTGTGCAATTGATGAACTATATAAGGTTTAGTTAAGTTATTAGGTAGAATAGGACTTAAATGGACTTGTTTAAGGTATGTTTGAACTTAAATTGGTATTCGATGCAATTGAGTAATAGTTAGTTTAATTATGCATTATTAATTGAGATGATAATATAAAGGATGTATGGTTTAATAATGATGAATACAGTGTTGAATTGCTTGGTGTGATCATGAATGAATGAGTTCCAAAGGCTTATGTATTATAAATTGGATATGGATATTTGGGAATTGGGAATTTCTGCGATAATATTGTGATAATTCCATACCATCAGTTGTCCGAGGAGTTTGATAGTTAGGGTTGAATTGGAAGTGCTTTGTAATTATGTGCCTATACATAAAGTGTGATGACTCAACACTTCTATTGATGCATAATTGCACATATTTGTATTTATAAGTATGTTATGTAAATGTCAATGAATAAATTCAATTGAAACCAAATAGAGTAAAGACATATATTGTACTTCATCTTTTGCATAAAATCATAAAATCTGAAATGGTTTGCTTTAAAACTACCCGGGTCCTAGTCATGGGTAAATGGACATGCCTAGAAGGGTTAGCAGCTGCTTCTGTAATTAGACACTAAGGTGTCTTCTTTGATCAGAAATTTCATTGTCTTCTAATTTCAGACACTTTTGTGTCTTCTATTTCAGAGACTTAAGTCTCTTTTGTTTTTGATACCAATATCTTCTATTCTGGTCCCGTTACACACTTCTATAAAAAGGATTAGCATGCTAACTTGTTTTGAATTTTATTATTTGCTCAGCTCTGTTCTAAATGACTAAGCTATGTTTTGATATAAACAAATTCTATTTTGATACAGACAAGTTCTATTCTGATACTTTAAAAATCTATTTTTGATATTATGTTATTATATTTTGATACTTGTGATTTTTACCCTAAAGCAGATACATTCTACTTTGATTTGATTTATTCTTATATGAGATGCATATTGCTCGAAATGTGATCTGATTTGTATATGTTAACATCAATCAAATGTTAGAGACAACTATCATTATGTATCCTATTTAGTTATTCCCCACTAAGCTATATGCTTAGCACAGTGGATTTGCCCCCTGTACGTTCAGATAGAAGGTATAAAGACTAGGATAAAGATAGTCGCAGTGGTCAATGAAGATTTTGTTTTGTTTGAGTTGATCAGTTTGTTTTGGGTTGTTTGAGTTATAAATAATGTAATATATGACTTGATGTAGTTTTTTCAAAAGTTTGTAAACATTGTATTACATGGTTGATTTGAACTTAAGTTTGTAAACACCATCTTTATGATATGTACTATTTTTTTTAATGGTTGTATATGATAACCTTAATTCAGAATGGTTTTGGAATCGAAGCGTGTGTTGGATAAACTCAGTGTACTGGATAAATTCTATTTTAAATCAAATATAACTTAGTATATTTTAGTCCTTTTTTAGGTGATATCTGCATATCCTTCCAGGGGTATGTGGGTGTTACATCTTGGGCCTCTTAAGATTAGATAGCTGTAAAAGGGTTATACAAGCAATCATTAGGCTTGCCAAAATTAACTAAACATAATTCCCTAATTATTGGTATTAAATTAGGTAATAATTTATAGTCTCTATAGTTGACTTTTAGTTTAGAAGAAATTAGATGATCAGTGTTTTGCTTATAAAAAAGTTGTTCTCTTTTTGTAAGACTCTTTTCTAATTTCTAATATGTAGAGTTACATGAATAGGTGCTTTTAACATGTCTTCATTTGCTAGGCAATGTTAATATATCATTCCATTTAAGCAATGTGTTTTGATCTAGGTTTATTTTATTCAAGAAAAAGTAAGAGGTAATTGTCTTGATATTTATATACCCTCATTTTATTAATGCTTATATGGACATCCATATAAAACACCACGGAAGCAACAAAATAATTTAACCTCGTGAAATTTTTTGTTGATTGTTTTTGAGCATTTATATATTGATTGTTTTTAACCCCAAACATTTATATGTTGATTATTTTTAACCTTAAGCATTTATATGATGATTGTTTCAGATGGATAAGCATATTCCTGCAGTAGAGAGTACTAATCTAGTACCGAGGATAGAAGTGCAAACTTTTAATTCCGTACCAAGTGATGACATAAGTTAAAAATAGAAGTTAAAACTGAAACTCAATTAAAAGTGAGGTTTGGAATCATGTCAATAAGACTAGCTTGATGGCTGGAGTAGAAAAAGTTGGATCTAAATATTATCTATTGGTTAAGAGTTCAAAAGATGGAACCTCTCATTTAAAGAGACATGTGGATTTGAGTAGTAAAAGGAAGATCGTATTAGGACCTCAAACATTTTTAACCCCTAACCTTACGAGAGGGAAGAATGAAATGACTGCAACATCTTATGACATAAACAAATCAAGGTTTTTTTATGGCTTCTATGGTAATTGCTGATAAACATCCATTATATAGGGTTGGCATTAAAAGATTTAGGATGTTTTGCAACTCACTACAATCAACCTTCAAGGATCCAAGTTATAATATATTAAAGAAGGACATTATGAAGATATACGAGGATAAGAAGAAAAAGGTTTTAAAAGCATTATCGAGTAATGAAGGATGGATTGCCTTTACAATAGACATGTGGACAACCGATAAACAAAAGAAGGGTTATATGATGACATAGTATGTTGACAATGATCAGACTTTACACAATAAAATTTTCAGATAATTTATATTCTTTAATATTGTTATCATTTACTTTTTCATTATATTATGATTAATGTTGGTAATATTTGTATATGATAGGTTCATTTATATGTCGGAACAAAATACAAATGAAAGGTTGGCAGTCATGTTCGGAGACTGTTTGATGGATTTTAATATCAACAACAAATTTTCCACCATAATAGTCAATAATTGTAGAACGAATTATGTTATGGTTGAAAAGCTGAAGAATAAGATATAGGTTGGGAGCTTGTTGGTTAGTGGCAAGTTATTCCATATGCATTGTTTTGCATATATTCTAAACTTGATTATAAAGGATGGATCGGATGTCATAAAGGAAGGAATAGATTCAATTCAAAATAGTGTAGTATATTGAAGTGAAACACCTAAAAGAGTTGAGAACATTGAAGAAATTGCACAATTTCTATGCATTCTAAGTACGAAGATGTTAGATTTGGATTATCCAACTAGATGGAATTCAACCTTCAAAATGTTGGAGTCAGCAATCCAATATGATGTTTTGTTTACTAGGATACGACAAAAAGACTCTTAGTACACTTGCATGCCTACAAAAGAGCAGTGGGAGTTGGCTAAAGAACTTTATGCATTGGAATTATTTTATAATGTGACTGAATTGTTCTTAGGAACAAAATATCCAACTTCACACTGTTGCTTTAGCATTATGTGTGAGATAAAGAGTGCTTTATCTAATTGAATGTTTGATTTCAATGAGGTTATTTTGGTTATGATAGAGCATATGATGGAGCAGATGAATTCTTATTAGTATATGGTTAGACATATTGTTGTAGTCTTGTTTATGTTGGACCGAAGATATAAGATGGAGGGGTTACTTTTATATATAATGATCGAGCCTAAGTGCACATAGATGTCATTAAAAAATTTTGGTATGAATTGTTTAATGACTATCAAATCTGAATGGACAAAACTGATGATCTAGATAGCATTAGTTCAAGTGTTCAACTCTGGCTTCAGTTTCAAGTTCAAGATCATTTTTTAAAAGTAGTTTGTTACTTTTACTTTCAAAATTTATGAACGAAAAAATGGCTAGGACTTTGTACAATAAGATGAAGTTAGATAAATATTTAACTAAAGATTTTGTGGTCAAAGTTGATGATGTGCAGTTTGATGTATTATTATGGTGGAAGAGTTGAGGAAATAACTTTTTCAATCGTGCAAATAATTACATGAGACTTATTAGCAATTCCATCATCTGTTGTTGCTTTGGAGTCTGCTTTTAGTATTAGTGGTCAGGTTATTAGTCTTCATCATGCTCGACTTCATCGTCATACTGTGTAAGCCCTTAAATATGCCTGAAGTTGGTTAAATGATGAAGATACTGATTGTAAATTCGTTTTTGTATATATCAATTTCGTCTTTTTTTATATTATCTTAATATTTTTAATTTTCCTTTAATATAGCCACATGTAGTAATGCAGAGTTGACTATTCATACTCATCGATTAAGTGGACAATATTTTGATAAAATATTTGAAAATGAAGGTATATTTAATTTTTTATTAAATATTGTCATGTCCTTAATATTCCCCTAATTTTAATATTACATTACTAAATATAATGTTTACATATACGAATGAAATGATGCAAACTATTGATGATCTTGGCTACAATGATTAGCTACTCTCTTAGTCTAACTAATCTTTACCTTCTCCACTCTCCAGTCTCCATCATAATTTTATCTTGATTTTTTCAAATTATATCATTTTTTTGTAAAATAATTTGGACAATCAATTTTGTACAATTAAGATTACTATAATTAATAAATTTGGTTTCATCTTATCTACTTTATTAATATGTGTAAGTTTTTATGATGAGAATCAGGGAGGACAGTTATTAAAGACCCTTTGCACGTTCCAAATGGTCCAATTATAAGGTTAAGGGTTAAGAAGATGAAGGAAGCACTTAATGGGCTGATTAAAGATATTTGTACCAAACGAGTTATTTTGGGCCAAAAAAGAAGCCTTCAAGGTGGATCATATAGCCCAAGTACTATTAATGAGGTCCAAGTACTTAATCGGCATATATTAGAGTCAGTTGGGTCTTAAATGGGCTTATTAGCCCACTAAGGCTATGTATTACGAATTTTGAGCTAATGGGAATACCAAACAAACTTGTTTTCACTTCTTTTGTTAGGTTTAGACCTAGGGCATGTAAATATGCATCTTATGTATTCAGAAACATTTTTTGACATCTTTTTATGAGAATTAAGGGAAACTTCTCTTGGGTTCTTCATTGAACTGCAGAACTTATCAAGATTGATTCAATCTTATGGGGTTCAAACCTAACTTATCACTCCCTCTTCTCTTCTATTTTGGAGTGTGGCATCCATATCCTTCTTTTTATCCTTTATTTGTGTTTGTTGTGACCTGATTTAGTTTTCTTGGAAGTAGAATCTGTCTAGCTTTGCGACTATCCAGATTTAGTCATTTTGGGGTTTACATCAGATGGTATCAAAGCTTTGGCCTTTAAATCAGGTTGGATTCACTCTTTCTTCTTATCTATTAAAAAAATTCTACAGATTGTGTTCTTTTTCTTTTGTGTCTTTTTGTTTTCCCATTGTTAGTTCTTTATTTTCTATTCGAATTCATTTTTCTAGGCAGATTCTACAGATTGTGTTCTTGATTCTTTGTGTCTTTTCATTTTCCCATTGTTAGTTATGCATTTTCTGTTCTGATTCAATTTCTGGGCAAATTCTCCATTTTTGTTCTTTGTTTGTTTGTGACTCTTCATATCCTTAAGTGTTTATTTGTGCTCTAGCTCATTCCAACATTTGATTATTGGGTTGAAATTTTGGGTAACATTGTGCAGATTCCTACTCAAGTTATTATATTCTAATTTGTAAAAAAACAACAAAAAAGAAATAAAGAAAGAAAGGTGCAAATCAGAATCTGGTTAGCCTTATTAAAACTTAAACACTAGTTGACCAGATTATCTTTCTGAGATTCTTCTTACAAACATAACCAGACTAGCTCTTTTGTTTCTTAAGCACATTCGTCACTATCTTATCGAGTGAACACCTATTAGTTTATCATTCCTACTGTGTTTTTTGAGTTCTTATCAATCATTTTAAATTTGTCAATTTGTTACGTTCTTGTGAGTTTGTCACTTCAGGTTAAATTATATTGGTTTTGTTTGGTTAGTTCTTTAAAGAGCCTAAAGAGCAAATTTGAGTGGTAAAAGGCAGGAGGGTGAGTTCATTATAACAAAAGCCAATTTAAGAGAGAAAACACGAGTGTTGAGTGAGTTTTATGATGATAATAAAGGGGATGGTGTTGATTTTGATGATGATGACTTATTTGACAAATTTAACAATAATAGAACTCGAAGGAGAATTGGTGGAAGACATGATGCATATGATTGTGATTTGGGAAGCATCAAGATGAACATTCCATCATTTCAAGGGAAGAATGATCCTGAAGCCTATTTAAAGTGGGAAAAGAAAGTGAAGTTAGTCTTTGATTGTCATGACTATTCTGAAAAGAAGAAAGTTATGCTTGCAGCTATTGAATTCACCGACTATGCAATTATTTGGTGGGATCATATTGTTTCAGCTAGAAGAAGAAACCATGAGAGACCTATTCGTATATGGGCAAAAATGAAGACTATCATGAGAAAGAGATTCATTCCCATTCAATACTGTTGGGAATTGTATCAAAAATTGACACTTACTCAAGGCAGTAAAAGTTTGAGGATTATTATAAAGAGATGGAGATTGCCATGATTAGATCAAATGCTGAGGAGGATAGAGAGGCAACCATGGCACGATTTTTACATAGGTTAAATAGGGACATACCTAATGTTTTTTAGTTACAACATTATGTGGAGATTGAGGATATGGTTCATATGACTATGAAGGTGGAGAAGCAGCGAGTGGGGCAGAATTCGAGTGTTAGTTTCCCTTAGAAATCAAATTGGAACAAAAAGGAGGAGAAGGCAAACCATAATTCCAAGAGTGATAACAAACCTAAATTTGAGTCTTCCAAGAGAAAGGATGTGAGCTCTAGTAAGGAGAAAGGTAATTCTGATTTTTAGACTCAAAATAGAGATATCGAGTGTTTTAAGTGTTTGGGCAGGGGGCATATCGCATCTCAATGTCCAAATCAATGTACCATGATCTTGAAGGGAAATGGAGACATTGAGTCCAATAGTGAACTTGATGATGAATTACCACCAAATGATGACAAGAGTGATGGAGAATAATATCTAATGGAGGGAGAGGCCTTAATCATAAGGCAAGCATTGCATGTGCAAGAGAAGGAGGAAGATGATCTGCAATGCGAGAAAATCTTTCACACTCGATGTCATATTCAAGGAAAGGTGTGTAGCATGACCTAGATGGAGGGAGTTGCGCTAATGTAGCTAATGAAGTGATGGTATCAAAATTGAATTTGCCTACCACTAAGCATCCTAAACCAATACTCTTTAATAGTTAAAAGGTAATGGAGAAATGAAAGTAGGCAAACAGGTTTTGGTTCATTTTGTATTGACAAATATCATGATGAGGTTTTGTATGATGTGGTGCCAATGCAAGGCAATCATATTCTTTTGGGTAGTGGCAGTTTGATCGACATGTGATGCATGATGGGTTCAAAATTCAATACTCTTTTTCAATAAATGGAAAATCAATCACTCTTGTACCATTAACACCTCAATAAGTGTATAAGGATCATATGAGAACTAAAAATGAGAGCATGAAGAAAACAGAGTGGGAAACTGAGTGTAGTGGAAAGAAAGGAGTACAAGTGAGTACAAAAAGAGAAAATGCCAAAACAGTAAAGAAAAGGCAACAAGTGAGTGCAAAAGAGAAAAAGAGAAAACAAGAGAGTTTCTTTGCAAAAGAAAGTGATGTCAAGAGAGCTTTTTATTCTAAATAGCCTATGTTTGTATTGTTGTACAAAGAGGCATTAATAAACACTAATGGCATTAACTCTTCTTTTCCAAGTGTTATAGTTTCTCTTTTGCAAGATTTTGATGATGTGTTCCCTAAGGCAGTTCCAAGTGGTTTGCCACCAATTTGGGGAATAGAACACCAAATTGATTTCATCCATGGTGTTTCAATTCCAAACTGACCATCTTATAGAAGTAATCATGAGGAAACAAAGGAACTTCAACAGCAAGTGGAGGAACCCGTGGCTAATGGATATGTGAGGGAAAGCATGAGTCCATGTGTTGTTTGGTGTTACTTATGCCTAAAAAGGATGGGACATAGAGGATGTGTATTAATTGTCGAGCCATCAACAAAATCACTATAAAGTATAGATATCCTATTCCTAGATTAGATGATATGCTTGATGAATTACATAGTTCTTGTGTGTTTTCTAAAAATTGATTTGAAGAGTGGATATCATCAAATTAGAATATGTAAGGGAGATGAGTGGAAAACAAGCTTCAAAACAAAATATGGATTATATGAGTAGTTAGTTATGCCATTTGGTTTAACTAACGCACCTAGCACATTTATGAGTTTAATGAATCATGTTTTGCATCCTTTCATTGCCAAATTTGTGGTTATTTATTTTGATGACATTTTGATTTATAACAAAAGTTTTGACGAGCATATTGGTCATTTGAGAAGTGTTCCAAGTGTTTTAAAAGGTGTTCCTTTTGAACATACCAGATTGTGTTTCTTGGTTATGTTGGTAGTGCTAAAGGAATTTCAATTGATGAGGAAAAGGTTAGAGTTATTCATGGTTGGTGTACATAAAATACAATTACTGATGTGCATAGCTTTCGTAGTTTAGCTAGCTTTTATAGGAGGTTTGTTAAGGATTTCAGTACCATAGCTGCACCATTGAATGAAATTGTGAAAAAAGAATGTTGGTTTTAAGTGGGGTGATGAGCAAAAAAAATGCATTCAATTTGATTAAGGATAGGTTGAGTTTTGCACCATTCCTTGCTTTTCTTTTCTTTGCTTAAACTTTTGAGATTAAGTGCGATGCTTCAGATATTGGCATTGGAGCTATTTTGATGCAAGAATGATGTCTAATTGCATTCTTTAGTGAGAAGTTGAGTTGAACAACCCTTAACTACCCAACTTATGATAAGGAGATGTATGCATTGGTTCGAGCTTTGCAAACCTAGAAACATTACCTATGGCCTAAGGAATTTGTCATAGATACTAGTCACGAATCCTTAAAGCAATTTAAAGGATAAGGAAAGTTGCATAGGAAGCATGACAAATGGATGGATTTTGTTGAAACCTTCCCCTATGTGTCAGTATAAGCAAGGTAAAGAGAATGTGGTTGCTAATGCATTATCTTTAAGGTATTCTCTTATTTCTACTTTTAGTGTCAAATTACTAGGATTTGAGTATATCAAAGACTTATAATATATTGATCCTAAGTTTGCTAATGTTTATAGGGCTTGTGAGAAAGTTGCATTTGGAAAGTTTTATAGGCATGATGGGTATTTATTTTGAGAGAACAGATTGTGTGTGCCTATGTGCTCTTTAAGGGAGTTGGCTGTGAGGGAAGCTCATAATGGTGGATTGATGGGTCATTTTGGTGTGAGGAAAACTCTAGATGTCTTGTATGAACATTTCTTTTGGCCACAAATGAAGCGTGATGTTGAGCAAATTTGTGAGAAGTGCATCACTTGTAGACAAGCGAAGTATGAGGTCTTACCTCATGGGTTGTACACCTTTTTACCTATACCTAGTGGACCATGGGTTGATATCTCTATGGACTTTGTATTAGGACTACCTTGGCCAAAACAGGGTAGGGATTCGATATTTATTGTTGTTAACAGGTTTTCTAAGATGGTGCATTTCATTGCTTGCCATAAAACTGATGATGCCAACAATATTGCTGATTTATTCTTTAAGGAAGTATTTCGTTTACATAGTATGTCAAAAAGCATAGTTTATCATGATGCAAATTTTTTGAGCTACTTTTGGAAGACATTGTGGGGTAAGTTGGGAACCAAACGTCTCTTTTCAACTACTTGCCATCTACAAACAGATGGCCAAATAGAGGTAGTAAATCGAACTTTGTCTACTTTGTTACGTTCTATTATTCAAAAGAATTTGAAGAATTGAGAAGAGTGTTTGCCACATGTTGAATTTGCTTACAATCGAAATGTGCATTCTACTACTAATCTTTCACCTTTTAAGATTGTGTATGGCTTTAATCCATTAACTCCTTTGGATTTGTCACCTTTGACAATTGATGAGAGAGCTAGCTTTGATGGCTAAAAGAAGGTTGTAATGGTTAAACAAATGCATGAAAAGGTGAGGCAGCAAATTGAAAAGCAAACTGAACAATATGCTACTCAGGCAAACAAAGGGCGCAAGAAAGTTATGTTTGAACCAAGAGATTGGGGGTGCATATGTGTAAGGAGAGGTTTCCAGCTCAAAGACGTACCAAGTTGCATCCTCAAGGAGATGGTTAATTCGAAGTTGTTGCAAGAGTTAATGATAATGCCTACAAATTGGATCTCCTAGATGAGTACAATGTTAGTGCTACATTTAATATTTCTGACCTTTCTCCCTTTGACACAGGTGATGATTTAAGGACCAATCCTTTTAAGGAAGGGGGGATGATGAGAACTAAGGAGCCAATGTGCGGACAGTTATTAAAGAACCTTTGCACATTCCACATGGTCCAATGACAAGGTCAAGGGCTAAGAAGATGAAGGAATCACTTAACGGATTGATTCAAGATATTTGCACCAAACAAGTTTTTTGGGGCCAAAAAAAGAAGCCTTAAAGGTGAAACATACAACACAAGTATTATTAATGTGGTCCAAGTATATAGTGGGCAAATAATAGAGTCAGTTGGGTCTTAAATGGGCTAATTAGCTCACTAAGTCTGCGTATTACCAATTTTGGGCTAATGGGCATACCAAACAAACTTGTTTTCACTTCTTTTGTAAGGTTTAGACCTAGGGCATATAAATATGCATCTTATGCATTTAGAAACAACTTTTAACATCTTTTTATGAGAATTGAGAGAAACTTCTTTTTGGGTTCTTCATTGAACTGCAGAATTTATCAAGATTGATTCAATCTTGTGGCATTCAAACCTGACTTATCACTGCCCCTTCTCATCTATTTTAGAGCGTGGCATCCATATCCTTCTTTTTATCTTTTGTTTGTGTTTATTGTGACTTGATTTAGCTTTCTTGGAGGTGGAATTTGTCTTACTTTGTGGTTGTCCAAATTTAATCATTTTGGGGTTTGCATTGTTACCCCCAGAATTTTTTTTTATGATAAATCAAACATGATTAGATTAATTGAGTAAGTTATGTTAGCATTAATTAAGTTGAAATTAATTAATATGTGTTAGCATTAAAGAGTTAGGTGGTGAGTTAATGGGATTTAATGTGTTAGTTGGGCTTTAATGAGGTAGGAAAAGAAAAGAGAATTAAGTGGGCCTAAAGATAGATGGGCTTAAGTGGTTTAAAGAGGATGTAAGAAGAAAGGAAGAAGAAGGGAGTTGGATTTGGGCTTATGGGCTTAAGTGACTTAAGTAAGTAGTATAAAAGAAAGGAGAATTAAGTGAATTAGAGAGGAAGAGGAGGGAAGTCACGAAATTAGAGAGGGAGAGAGTGATTTTCGGCAATGAGGAGAGAAGGAGGAGAAAAAGAAGAAGCTTTGGCTAGGGCTTGATGTTTCCAAGAGATCAAGAGGGAGTTGGAAGAAAGTCCAAGAATTAAAAGTGTGGGAAATCATTAGAGCTTCATTTTGAACCAAGTCATCACTTGGTTGGTGGAAGTTTAAGGTAAGTCATGAAGTTTTGTTAGAGCTTTTGTTTGGGTTATGGTTGAGAAGAGTTGAAAATGGAATGGGTATAGTGAATCTAGGACTAATTTCATGAATGATGTTGTATGGTTTTTCAATTTGTGTTAAGTGATTTTGGGTTTTTGATTTTAATGAAGAGAGAGAAGGAAGAGAAGAAGAACAAGAGTTGTAGCAAGGAAACCAAGGATTTATCAAGTCTACAAGGTGGGTTTCATATTTATCTTTATGTATATAAGCTATAAATGTAAATTAATGCATGACATTAATGAGTTTCAACTACTTGGAAGTTGTATTAAATGTTTGTGATTGAATGTTGGATGTGGTTGTTATAAGCCATTAATGATTGTATTAAATGCTTGATGTTGTTGTTGTTAGGCAATTATGAAGGTTGAGTTATGGGATCATGATGTTTATAAATGTACATTGTATGATGGCGATTGAAGTTGTTTTGGAGAAACTTGTTAAATGAATATGATGAAAAGCATGAATGATGTATGAAAAAGATGATTTTTAAAGAAACAGTGAATTGGACAAGAACAGTCCAATTTTATTGTTATGCATGATTGTTATGTTATGTGGGTAAGGTATAGTCC
>JANITW010000005.1:41281371-41292266 GCA_027564335.1 Erythroxylum williamsii
TTAATAATGATTAATATATTATTAATTAATTGATGTATATATGTAGGTGAGTAGTCACGCCTGTGACTTAATATTCAAAGACGTGACTACCATGCACGGATGCGATGTGCATGTTCTTTTCTTTTTACGGGCAATTAACACCTATATAATTTGATAACCTTTTTAACAATTAATTAAGTATTAATTAAGAAAATATAATTAATCTATTCATTAACTAATTAAATAGAATTAATGCTAATATTTTTATTTTTAAGTATAATATATATCATTAATTTACTAATTATAATAACCATAAATTAAAATATAATTTAATGTAATTAAAACATTATCAGTTAGTTAAAATACAATTAATTTATTGATTTATGAAAACGTGATACTTGATTAATAATGGTAATTAGAATATAATTAATTAAATGATTTATATAATTATACTTTATTTATAAATTAATTATTAATCATTAATTGTTAGACTAATTCAGTTATAATTAACAATCATTAATATATTATTAACTAATTGATGTATATATGTAGGTAAGTAGCCACACCTTTGACTTAATATTCATAGGCTTGACTGTCATGCACGTATGCAACGTGCATGTTCTTTTCTTTTTATAGGCAATTAACACCTATATAATTGTATAACATTTTTAATAGTTAATAAAGTATTGATTTACTAAAATATAATTAATTGATTCATTAATTAATTAAATGGAATTAGTGTTTATATTTTTTATTTTTATTAAATATAAAATATATTATTAATTAATTGACTAATTATAATATATTATTGATTAATAAAAATAGTTAATTAATTAGTTACTTTAAATAAGATAAAAATTTTTATTATAGGAGTTACAGGCGTGACTTAAGTGTCATGCTTGTGAAAAGATCTACTTTTTAATTCCTTAATTAATTAAAATATAATCCATAATAAACAATATATAATTAAATATTTGATTTGTTGAAATCTTTTTAATTAATCATTAGTTATTAAAATGTAATTATTACTTATGTTATTATTGATGCGTCTGAAATGTTTCCCCTTTTTTAATTAAATATTCTTAAAATAGCTTTAATTAATTTAAATATAACTATTTAGTAAATTAAAATATAATTTCATGTAATTAAAATATTATCAGTTAGTTAAAATATAATTAATTCGTTGATTTATGAAATTGTGATACTTGATTAATAATGGAAATTAGAATATAATAAGTTAAACGATTTATTAAATTATACTTTATTTATAAAATAATTATTAATTATTAACTGTTAATCTAATTCAGATATAATTAATAATGATCAATATATTATTACCTAATTGACCTATAGATGTAGGTAAGCAGGCATGCCTGTGACTTAATATTTACATGCGTGTGACTGTCATGCACTGATCCGACGTGCATATTCTTTTCTTTATACGGGTAATTAATACCTACATAATTTTATAACCTTTTTTAATTAATTAAGTATTGATTTACTAAAATATAGTTAATCTATTCAGTATTTAATTAAATAGAATTAGTGCTTTTTATTAAATATAATATATATATAATTGACTAATTATAATATATTATTGATTAATAACCAATTAATTAATTAATTAGTTATTTAAAATAAAATTAAATTTTATTACTATATGAGTCACGGGCATGACTTAGGTGTCACGCTAGTGAAAAAATCAAATTTTGATTCTTTAATTAAATAAAATTAATTAATATATAATTCGTAATAATCAATATATAATTAAATAATTGATTTATTGAAATGTTATTAATTAATTATTTATTTATTGATTATTAACACATAATTATTACTTATGTTATTATTAAATATAATATATATAATTAATTGACTAATTATAATATATTACTTATTAATAACAAAATAATTAATTAACTTGTTACTTAAAATAAAAATATAATTTATTATTATAGGAGTCACAGGAATGACTTAAGTGTCACACCTATGAAAAGATCTATTTTTAATTCCTTAATTAAATAAAATTAATTAAAGTATAATTCGTAATATTCAACATATAATTAAATAATTGATTTATTGAAATCTCATTAATTAATTAACTATTATTAATTATTAACACGTAATTATTACTTATGTTATTATTAATGCATCTGACATATTTTCCCTTTTTTAATTATGTTTTCTTAACATATCTTTAATTAATTTAATTGTAAACTAAATTAAAATATAATTTCATGAAATTAAAATACTATTAGTTAGTTAAAATATAATTAATAAATTGATTCATGAAAATGTGATACTTGATTAATGATGATAATTATTAAATATAATTAGTATAATTAATTGACTAATCATAATATATTATTGATTAATAAAAATAATTAATTAATTATAATAAAATCAAAAACAATTATTATAGGAGTCACAGGCATGATTTAAGCGTAACGCCTAAGAAAAGAGCTATTTTTATTTCCTTAATTAAATAAAATTAATTAAAATATAATTCATAATAATCAATATATAATTAAATAATTGATTTATTGAAATCATATTATTTATTTATTTATTATTAACACGTAATTAATACTTATGTTATTATTGATGAGTTTAAAATATTTTCCACTTTTTTAATTACATATTCTTAAAGTAGCTTTCATTAATTTAATTATAACTATTTAGTAAATTATAATATAATTTCATGTGATTAAAATATTATCAATTAGTTAAAACTAAATAATTTATTTATTTATGAAAATGTGATACTTGATTAATAATGGTAATTAGAATATAATAAGTTAAATGATTTATCACATTATATTTTATTTATAAATTAACACCTTATATTTTCTTTTTTAGGGGAAATTAACACCTATATAATTTTATAACCTTTTTTGATAATTAATTAAGTATTGATTTACTAAAATATAATTAATTTATTCATTAACGAATTAAATAGAATTAGTGGTTATATTTTTATTTTTATTAAATATAATATATAATTAATTGACTAGTTATAATATATTATTGATTAATAGCAAAATAAATTATTAATTGGTTACTTACAATAAAATGAAAAAATTTTATTATAGGAGTCACAGACATGATGTGTATGTTACACCTATGAAAAGATCTATTTTTAATTGTTAATAATCAATATATAATTAAATAATTGATTTATTGAAATCTTACTAATTATTTATTTATTTATTTATTATTAAGACGTAATTATTACTTATGTTACTATTGATGAGTCTAAAATATTTTCCCCTTTTTAATTACATATTCTAAAAAAAGCTTTAATTAATTTAATTATAACTATTTAGTAAATTAAAATATAATTTAATGTAATTAAAATATTATTAATTAGTTAAAAATAATTAATTTATTTATTTATGAAAATGTGATACTTGATTAAAACGGTAATTAGAATATAATAAATTAAAAGATTTATTAAACTATATTTTATTTATAAATTAATTATTAATCTTTAACTATTAATCTAATTCAGTTATAATTAATAATGATTAATATATTATTAATTAATTGATGTGTATATATATAAGTAAGTAGTCATGGGTCACAGGCGTGACTGCCATGCATGGATGCGACGTGCATGTTCTTTTCTTTTTTTAGCCAATTGACACCTATATAATTTTATAACCTTTTTAAATAATTAATTAAGTATTGATTTACTAAAATATATTTAATCTATTCATTAACAAAGTAAATAGAATTAGTGGTTATATTTTTATTTTTATTAGACATAATATATATAAATAATTGACTAATTATAATATATTATTGATTAATAGCAAAATAAATTATTAATTGGTTACTTACAATAAAATGAATTTTTTTATTATGGGAGTCCTAAGAGTGACTTAAGTGTCACGCCTGTGAAAAGATTTATTTTATAATTCCTTAATTAAATAAAATTAATTAGCATATAACTCATAATAATCAATATATAATTCAATAATTAATTTATTGAAATCTTATTAACAAATTATTGGTTAATTTATTATTAACACATAATTATTGCTTATGTTATTATTGATAAGTCTAAAATATTCCCCCTTTTTTAATTATGTATTCTTAAAATAGCTTTGATTAATCTAGTTAAAATACAATTAATTCGTTTATTTATGAAAATGTTATACTTAATTAATAATGGTAATTAGAATACAATAAATGAAATGATTTATTAAATTATAATTTATTTATAAATTAATTATTAATTATTAGTTGTTATTCTAATTCAGCTATAATTAATAATGATTAATATATTATTAACTAATTGACCTATAGATGCAGGTAAGTAGGCATGCCTGTGACTTAATATTTACAGGTGTGACTGCCATGCACTGATACGACGTACATATTCTTTTTTTTATACGGGCAATTAATACCTATATAATTTTATAACCTTTTTTAATTAATTAAGTATTGGTTTACTAAAATATAATTAATCTATTCAATATTTAATTAAATACAATTAGTGCTTATATTTTTTATTTTTATTAAATATATAATATATATGTAATTAATTGACTGATTATAATATATTATTGATTAATAACAAATTAATTAATTAGTTAGTTACTTAAAATTAAATTAAATTTTATTAATGTATGAGGCACAAGTGTGACTTAGGTGTCACACCTCTGAAAAGATCAATTTTTGATTCTTTAATTAAATAAAATTGTTTCATATATAATTCATAATAATCAATATATAATTAAATAGTTGATTTATTGAAATGTTATTAATTAATTAATTATTTGTTGATTATTAACACGTAATTATTACTTATGTTATTATTGATGCTTTTGAAATATTTTCCACTTTTTTAATTACATATTCTAAAAATAGCCTTAATTAATTTTATTATAACTATTTAGCAAATTAAAATATAATTTCTTATAATTAAAATATTATCATTTAGTTAAAATACAATTAATTCGTTCATTTATGAAAATTTGATACTTGATTAATAATAGTAATTAGAATACAATAAATTAAATGATTTATTAGATTATGCTTTATTTATAAATTAATTTTTAATCATTAATTTTTAATCTAATTAAGTTATAATTATTACTTATCAATATATTATTAACTGATTGACCTATAGATGTAGGTAAGTAGGCATGCATGTGACTTAATATTCAAAGGTGTGACTGTCATGCAAAGATGCGATGTGCATATTCTTTACTTTTTATAGGCAATTAACACCTATATAATTTTATAATATTTTTAATAATTAATTAAGTATTGATTTACTGAAATATAATTAATCTATTGATTAATTAATTAAATAGAATTAGGGCCTATATTTTTATTTTATTTAAATATATATATATATATAATTAACTGACTTATTATAATATATTACTGCTTGATGGCAAAATAATTAATTAATTAGCTACCTATAATAAAATGTAAAATTTTCATTAGAGGAGTCACAACTGTGACTTAAGTATCACTGCTGTGAAAAGATCTATTTTTAATTTCTTAATTAAATAAAATTAATTAATATATAATTTATAATAATTAATATATTATTAAATAATTGATTTATTGAAAGGTTATTAATTAATTAATTAATTATTATTATTAACATGTAATTATTACTTATGTTATTGTTGATGCGTCTGAAATATTTTCCTTTTTTAATTACATATTCTTAAAATAGCTTTAATTAATTTAGTTATAACTATTTAGTAAATTAAAATATAATTTCATGTAATTAAAATATTATCAGTTAGTTAAAATACAATTAATTCATTGATTCATGAAAATGAGATACTTGATTAATAATGGTAATTAGATTATAGTAAATTAAATGATTTATTAAATTATTCTTTATTTATAAATCATTGACTTTTAATCTAATTCAATTATAATTAATAATGATTAATATATTACTAACTAATTAATCTACAAATGTAGGTAAGTAGGCAAGCTTGTGACTTAATATTCACAGGTGTGACTATCATGCATTGATGCGACATGCATATTCTTTTCTTTTTACGAGTAATTAACTCCTATATAATTTTATAACCTTTTTATTAACTATTTAAGCATTGATCTACTAAAATATAATTAATCTATTAATTAATTAATTAAATAGAATTAATGCTTCCATTTTTATTTTTATTGAATATAATATATATATATATACAATTAATTGACTAATTCTAATAAATTATTGATTAATAGCAAATTAATTAATTAATTAGTTACTTATAACAAAAAGAAAAATTTTTATTATAGGAGTAACAGGCGTGACTTAAGTGTCATGCTTGTGAATAGATCTATTTTTTAATTCATTAATTAAATAAAATTAATTAAAACATAATTCAAAATAATGAACATGTATTTAAATAATTTATTTATTGAAATGTTATTAATTAAATAATTAATTAAATATTTGATTATTAAGACTTAGTTATTACTTATGTTATTATCAATGCATCTGAAATATTTTCCATCATTTTAATTACGTATTTTTAAAATATATTTAATTAATTTAATTATAAAGTAAATTAAAATATAATTTCATGTTATTAAATTATTATTAGTTAGTTAAAAATAATGTATTTATGAAAATGAGATACTTAACAACGGTAATTAGAATATAATAAATTAAATGATTTATTAAATTATATTTTATTTATAAATTAATTATTAATCATTAAGTGTTAATCTAATTCAATTATAATTAATATTTGTTAATATATTATTAATTAATTGATGTCTATATGTTAGTAAGTTGTCATGCCTATGACTCAATATTCAGAGGCATGACTGCCACGCACTGTTGCGACATGCATGTTCTTTCCATTTTACAGGCAATTAACACATATATAATTTTATAAACATTTTACTAAATAAATAATTAATTAAGTATTGATTTACTAAAATATAATTAATCTATTCATTAATTAATTAAATAGAATTAGTGCTTATATTTTTCTTTTTTAATAAATATAATATATATAATTATTTGACTAATTATAATATATTATTTATTAATAACAAAAATTAATTAATTTGTTACTTAAAATAAAAATAATTATTATAGGAGTCACAGGCATGACTTAAGTGTCATACTTGTGAAAAGATCTATTTTTAATTTATTAATTAAATAAAATTAATTAAAATATAATTCATAATATTCAACATATAATTAAATAATTGATTTATTGAAATCTCATTAATTAACTAACTATTATTGATTATTAATATGTAATTATTACTTATGTTATTATTAATGCATCTGACATATTTTTTCGTTTTTTAATTATGTTTTCTTAACATATCTTTAATTAATTTAATGTTAAACCAAATTAAAATATAATTTCATGAAATTTAAATACTATTAGTTATTTAAAATATAATTAATAAATTGATTCATGAAAATGTGATACTTGATTAATAATGATAATTATTAAATATAATTAATATTAATTGACTAATTATAATATATTATTGATTAATAAATATAATTAATTAATTACAATAAAATAAAAAAAATTATTATAAGAGTCATAGGCATTACTTAAGCGTAACGCCTACGAAAAGATCTATTTTTAATTCTTTAATTAAATAAAATTAATTAAAATATAATTCATAATGATCAATATATAATTAAACAATTGATTTATTGAAATCTCATTAATTAATTACTTGTTAAAATATTATCAGTTAGTTAAAATAAAATTAAGTCATTGATTTATGAAAACATGATACTTGATTAATAATGGTAATTAAATTATAATAAATTACATGATTTATTAAATTATTCTTTATTTATAAATTAATTATTAATCATTAACTGTTAGTCCAATTCATGTTATAATTAACAATGATTAATATATTATTAACTAATTGATGTATATATGTAGGCAAGCAGTCACGCCTGTGACTTAATATTCACATGTGTGACTGCCATGCATGGATGCGACGTGCATATTCTTTTCTTTTTCTAGGCAATTGACACCTATATAATTTTATAACCTTTTTTAATAATTAATTAATTATTGATTTACTAATATAATTAAATATATTCATTAACGAATTAAATGGAATTAGAAGTTATATTTTTATTTTTATTAAATATAATACATATAATTAATTGACTAATTATAATATATTATTGATTAATAGAAAAATAAATTATTAATTGGTTACTTACAATAAAATGAAAAAAATTTATTATAGGAGTCACAAGAGTGACTTAAGTGTCACACTTGTGAAAAGATCTATTTTTTAATTTTTTTAATTAAATAAAATTAATTAGCATATAACTCATAATAATCAATATATAAGTAAATAATTGATTTATTGAAATCTTATTAACAAATTATTTATTTATTTATTATTAACACGTAATTATTACTTATGTTATTATTGATAAGTCTAAAACATTTCCCCTTTTTAATTACACATTCTTAAAATAACTTTGATTAATTTAATTATAACTATTTAGTAAATTAAAATATAATTTCATGTAATTAAAATATTACCAGTTAGTTAAAAAATAACTAATTTATTTATTTCTGAAAATATGATACTTGATTAATAGTGGTAATTATAATATAATAAATTAAATGATTTATTAAATTATGTTCTATTTATAAATTAATTATTAATCATTAATTGTTATTCTAATTCAGTTATAATTAATAATGATTAATATATTATTAATTAATTGATGTATATATGTAGGTGAGTAGTCACGCCTGTGACTTAATATTCACAGGCATGACTGCCATGCACGGATGCGATGTGCAAGTTCTTTTCTTTTTATGGACAATTAACACCTATATAATTTTATAACCTTTTTAATAATTAATTAAGTATTGATTGACTAAAATATAATTAATCTATTCATTAACTAATTAAATAGAATTAGTGCTAATATTTTTATTTTTAAATATAATATATATAATTAATTTACTAATTATAATAACCATTTCGTAAATTAAAATAGAATTTAATATAATTAAAACATTACCAGTTAGTTAAAATACAATTAATTCATTGATTTATGAAAACATAATATTTGATTAATAATGGTAATTAGAATATAATAAATTAAGTGATTTATTAAATTATACTTTATTTATAAATTAATTATTAATCATTAACTGTTAGTCTAATTCAGTTACAATTAACAATAATTAATAAATTATTAACTAATTGATGTATATATGTAGGTAAGTAGCCACTTCTGTGACTTAAAAGTATTGATTTACTAAAATATAATTAATCGATTCATTAATTAATTAAATGGAATTAGTGCTTAAATTTTTTATTTTTATTAAAAATAAAATATATAACTAATTGACTAATTATAATATATTATTGATTAATAAAAAATAAATAATCAATTAATTACTTAAAATAAAATAAAAAATTTTATTATAGGAATCACAGGCGTGACTTAAGTGTCACGCTTGTGAAAAGATCTACTTTCTAATTCCTTAATTAATTAAAATAGAATCCATAATAATCAATATATAATTAAATAATTGATTTATTGAAATCTTTTTAATTAATCTTTAGTTATTAAAACATAATTATTACTTATGTTATTATTGATGCGTCTAAAATGTTTCCCCTTTTTTAATTAAATATTCTTAAAATAGCTTTAATTAATTTAAAGATAACTATTTAGTAAATTAAAATATAATTTCATGTAATTAAAATATTATCAGTTAGTTAAAATACAATTAACTCGTTGATTTATGAAATTGTGATATTTGATTAATAATGGTAATTAGAATATAACAAATTAAATGATTTATTAAATTATACTTTATTTATAAATTAATTATTAACTATTAACTATTAATCTAATTCAGTTATAATTAATAATGATTAATATATTATTAACTAATTGACCTATAAATATAGGTAAGTAGGCACGCCTGTGGCTTGATATTTACAGGCGTTCTGCCATGCACTTATACGACATGCATATTTTTTTCTTTATACGGACAGTTAATACCTATATAATTTTATAATCTTTTTAATTAATTAATTATTAATTTAATAAAATATAATTAATCTATTCAGTATTTAATTAAATGGAATTAGTGTTTATATTTTTTATTTTTATTAAATATAATATATAATTAATTGACTTATTATAATATATTACTGATTAATAATAAATTAATTAATTAATTAGTTACTTAAAATAAAATAAAATTTTATTACTATATGAGTCACAAGTGTGACTTAGGTGTCACACATGTGAAAAAAATCAAATTTTGACTCTTTAATTAAATAAAATTAATTAATATATAATTAAATAATTGATTTATGGAAATGTTATTGATTAATTAATTAATTATTGATTATTAACACGTAATTATTACTTATGTGATTATTGATGCGTTTGAAATATTTTCCACTTTTTTAATTACATATTCTCAAAATAGCCTTAATTAATTTAATTATAACTATTTAGTAATTTAAAAATAATTTCATATAATTAAAATATTATCATTTACTTAAAATACAATTAATTCATTCATTTATGAAAATGAGATACTTGATTAATAATGGTAATTAGAATACAATAAATTAATTTATTTATTAAATTATACTTGTTTATAAATTAATTATTAATTATTAACTGTTAATCTAATTTAGTTATAATTAATAATGATTATTATATTATTAACTAATTAACCTATAGATGTAAGTAAGTAGGCATGCCTTTGACTTAATACTTACAGCCGTGACTGCTATGCACTGATACGACGTGTATATTCAATTCTTTATACGGGCAATTAATACCTATATAATTTTATAAACTTTTTTTATTTAATTAAGTATTGATTTACTAAAATATAATTAATCTATTCAGTATTTAATTAAATAGAATTAGTCCTTAC
>JANITW010000005.1:41429814-41440671 GCA_027564335.1 Erythroxylum williamsii
GATTAATAATGGTAATTAGAATATAATAAATTAAATGAATTATTAAATTATACTTTTTTATACATTAAAAAATTAATTAGTACTGTTCATCTAATTCAGTTATAATTAAGAATGATTAATATATTATTAACTAATTGATGTATATAAGTAGGTAAGTAGTCACGCCTGTGACTTAAAATTAACAGGCGTGACTGCCATTTATGGTTACAATATGCATGTTCTTTTCTTTACAAGCAATTAACATCGATATAATTTGAAATATTTTTAATAAACAAATAATTAATACAGTTACAATGTGCATGTTCTTTTCTTTTTACGAGCAATTAACACCAATATAATTTGAAACATTTTTAATAAACAAATAATTGATTAAGTATTGATTTATTAATACATAATTAATCTATTCAATAGATAATTAAATAGAACTAGTGCTTAAAATTTTCATTTTTATTAAATATAATATATATAATCAATTGCCCAATTATAATATATTCTTTATTAATAACAAAATAGTCAATTGATTAATTACTTAAAATAAAATAAAATATTATTATTACAGGAGTCACAGGCTTGACTTAAGTATATTATTGATTAATAATAAAATATTAATTGATTAAGAAATTAAAATGAAATGAAATTTTATTATTGCTTGGGTCACGGGCTTAACTTCAGTGTCACGCCTATGAAAAGATATATTTTTTAATTTCTTAATTAAATAAAATTAATTAACATATAATCCATAATAATCAATATATAATTAACTAATTGATTTATTGAAATCTTATTAATTAATTAATTATTAATTAATAATTATTAACATGTAATTATTACTAAGTTATTATTAATATGTCAAAAATAATTTTTCCTTTTTTAATTACATATTCCTAAAATATCTTTAATTAATTTAATTATAGTTATTTATTTAATTAAAATATAATTTGATGTAATTACAATATTATCTGTTATTTAAAATATAATTAATTAATTGATTTATGAAAATGTGATACTTGATTATAATGGCAATTGGAATATAATAAATTGAATGATTTATTAAATTATACTTTATTTATAAATTAATTATTAATCATTAATTGTTCATCTAATTCAGTTATAATTAAGAAGGATTAATATATACTTAAATAACTGATGTATATATGTAGGTAAGCATTCACGCCTGTAACTTAATATTCATAGTGTGACTGTCATTAATGGTTACGATGTGTATGTTCTTTTCTATTTATGGGCAATTAATACCTATATAATTTTATAATATTTTAAATAAATAAATAACTAATTAAGCATTGATTTATTAAAATATAATTAATTTGTTAATTAATTAATTAAATAGAATTAGTGCTTATATTTTTTTATTTTTATTAAATATTAAATATATGTAATTAATTGACTAATTATAATACATTATTGATTAATAACCAAATAATTAATTAATTAGCTGCTTAAAATAAAATGAAAAATTATAATTATAGGAGCCACAGGCATGACTGAAGTGTCATGCCTGTAAAATGATCTATTTTTTAATTCCTTGGTTAAAAAATTAATTAAAATATATTTCATAACAGTCAATATATAATTAAATAATTTATTTATTAAAATATTATTAATTAATTAATTATTTTTTATTATTAACATGTAATTATTACTTATGTTATTATTAAGGCGTCAGAAATATTTTTTTCCCTATTTTAATTACATATTCTTAAAATATCTTTAATTAATTTAATAATAACTATTTAACAAATTAAAAATAATTACATGTAATTAAAATATTATTGTTTATTGTAAACATAATTGTATAATTGATTTATGAAAATGTGATAATTGATTTATAATGGTAATTAGTATATGATAAATTAAATGATGTATTAAATTGTACTTTATTTATAATTTTAATAGTAATCGTTAATTGTTCATCTAACTCATTTACAATTAAGAATGATTAATATATTATTAATTAATTGATGTATATATGTAGGTAAGTAGTCATGCCTGTGACTTAATATTCACAGGCATGGCAGCTATTCACCATTGCGATATGCATGTTCTTTTCTTTTTACGGGCAACTAACACCTATATAATTTTATAACCTTTTTAGTAAATAAATAACTAATTAAGTATTGATTTATCATAATATAATTAATCTTTTCATTAATTAATTAAATAAAATTAGTGCTTATATTTTGATTTTATTAAATATTATATATATGTAATTAATTGACTAAATATAATATATTATTGAATAATAACAAAATAATTAATTAATTAGTTACTGAAAATAAAATAAAATATTAATATTATAGTAGTCACAGGCACGACTTAAGTGTCATACCTTCGAAAAGAGCTATTTTTTAATTCCTTGGTTAAAAATTAATTAAAATATAATTCATAACAGTCAAAACAAAATTAAATAATTGATTTACTGAAATCTTATTAATTAATTAATTAATTATTGATTATTAACACATAATTATTAATTATTTTATTATTAATGCATCTGAAATATTTTTCCCTTTTTAATTACATATTCTTAAAATATCTTTAATTAATTTAATAATAACTATGTAGTAAATTAAAAATAATTTCTTGTAATTAAAATATTATCATTTATTGCAAACATAATTAATTAATTGATTTATGAAAATGTGATACTTGATTTACAATGGTAATTAGAATATAATAAATTAAATGATATATTTTTAATTCCTTAATTGAATAAAATTAATTAAAATATAATACATAACAATCAATATATATTTAAATAATTGACTTATTGAAATCTTATTAATCATTTAATTAGTTATTAGTTATTAACGTGTAATTATTACTGACGTTATTATTAATGTGCTTGAAATATTTTTCCCTTTTTTAATTATGTATTCTTAAAATAACATTAATTAATTTAATAATAACTATTTAATAAATTAAAATATAATCATGTAATTAAATATTATCAATTAGTTAAAATATAATTAATCTTTTTATTTTTGAAAATTTGATCCTTGATTAATAATTGTAATTAGAATATAACAAATTAAATAATTTATTAAAATATAATTTATTTGTAAATTAAATATTCACCATTACTGTTTATATAATTCAGTTATAATTAAGAATGATTAATATATTATTAATTAATTGATGCGTATATGTAGGTAAGTAGTCATGTTTGTGACTTAACATTCATAGGCGTGATTGTTATTCACGGTTACGATGTGCATGTTCTTTTCTTTTAACGGGCAATTAACACCTATATAATTTATAACAATTTTTAATAAATAAATAACTAATTAAGTATTGATTTATTAAAATATAATAGATTAAATAGAATTAGTGCTTATATTTTTGTTTTTATTAAATATTAAATATATAATTAATTGACTAATTATAATATATTATTGATTAATAAAAATAACTAATTAATTAGTCACTTAAAATAAAATGAAAATTTATTATTGTACGAGTCATAAGCGTGACGCCTATGAAAAGATCTATTTTTAATTCCTTAATTAATTAAAATATAATCCATAATAATCAATGTATAATTAAATAGTTGATTTATTGAAAATTTATTAATCATTTAATTAATTATTAATTATTAACATGTAATTATCACTGATGTTATTATTAATGATTCAAAAATATTTTTTTCCCTTTTTAATTACATATTCTTAAAATATCTTTAATTAATTTAATTGTAACTATTTAATAAATTAATATATAATTTCATGTAATTAAAATATTATCAATTAGTTAAAATATAATTATTCTGTTTATTTATGAAAATGTGATACTTGATTAATTATTGTAATTAGAATATAATAAATTAAATGATTTATTAACTTATACTTTATTTGTAAATTAAATATTAACCATTACTGTTCATCTAATTTAGTTATAATTAAGAATGATTATTATATTATTAATTAATTGATATGTATATGTAGGCAAGTAGTCACGCATATGACTTAATATTCACAGGCGTGACTGCCATTTAAGGTTACAATGCTTTTCTTTTATTGGGCAATTAACACATATATAATTCTATAACATTTTCAACAACTAAATAACTAATTAAGTATTGATTTATGAAAATATAATTAATATATTCAATAATTAATTAAATAGAATTAGCACTTATATTTTTCATTTTTTATTAAATATAACATATATAATTAATTGACTGATTATAATATATTATTGAATAATAAAATAATAATAATTTAATTAGTTACCTAAAATAAAATAAAATATTATTATTATAGGAGTCATAGGCATCACTTAAGTATCATGCGTGTGAAAAGATATATTTTTAGTTCCTTAATTAAATAAAATTAATTAAAATATAATCCATAACAATCAATATGAACTTAAACAATTTATTTAATTAACACTTATTAATCAATCAATTAATTAATAATTATTAACGTGTAATTATTACTAATGTTATTATTAATGCATCTCAAATATTTTTCCCTTTTTTAATTACATATTCTTAAAATATCTTTAATTAATTTAATAATAACAATTTAATAATTTAAAATATGATTTCATGTGATTAAAATAATATCAATTAGTTAAAATATAATTAATGTATTTATTTATAAAAATGTGATAGCTGATTAATCATAATTAGAATATAATAAATTAAATGAATTATAAAATTATACTTTTTTATAAATTAAATATCAATCATTATTGTTCATCTAAATTGAAGATTGATTAATATATTATTAACTAGTTAATGTATATATATAAATAAGTAGTCAAGCCTGTGACTTAACATTCACAAACGTCATTGTCATTCATGGTTACGATACGCATGTTCTTTTATTTTTACGAGCAATTAACGCCAATATAATTTAACACTTTTTTAATAAACAAGTAATTAATTAAGTATTGATTTATTAATATATAATTAATCTATTCATTAGTTAATTAAATAGAATTAGTGCTTAAAAATTTCTTTTTCAATTAAATATAATATATATAATTAATTGCCCAATTATAATATATTATTTATAATGACAAAATAGTCAATTGATTAATTACTTAAAATAAAATAAAATATTATTATTACAGGAGTCACAGGCTTGACTTAAATATATTATTGATTAATAATAAATTATTAATTGATTACTTAATTAAAATGAAATAAAATTTTTATTATTGTTTGGGTCACGGGCTTGACTTAAGTGTCATGTCGATGAAAAGATATATTTTTAATTTCTTAATTAAATAAAATTAATTAACATATAATCCGTAATAATCAATATATAATTAACTAATTGATTTATTGAAATTTAATTAATTAATTAATTAATTAATAATTATTAACATGTAATAATTACTTAAGTTATTATTAATGTGTCAAATTTTTTTCTTTTTAATTACATATTCTTAAAATATCTTTAATTAATTTAATTATAACTATTTAGTAAATTAAAATGTAATTTGATGCAATTACAATATTATGAGTTATTTAAAATATAATTAATTAATTGATTTATGAAAATGTGATACTTGATTAATAATTGTAATTAGAATATTATAAATTAAATGATTTGATAAATTATACTTTATTTATAAATTAATTATTAATCAATAATTGTTCATCTAATTCAGTTATAATTAAGAAGGATTAATATATTCTTAACTATATGTAGGTAAGTAGTCACACTTGTGACTTAATATTCACAGGTTGACTGCTATTCACGGTTACGATGTCCATGTTCTTTTCTTTTTATGGGCAATTAACATCTACATAATTTAAAACCTTTTTTAATAAACAAACTATTAATTAAGTATTGATTTATTAACATATAATTAATCTATTCATTAATTAATTAAATACAATTAATGCATATATTTTGCATTTTTAATAAATATAATATATATATAATTAATTGCCCAATTATAATAAATTATTTATTAATATCAAAATAGTCAATTGATTAATTACTTAAAATAAAATAAAATAATATTATTATAAGAGTCACAGGCTTGACTTAAGTATATTATTGATTAATAATAAATTGTTAAATAAATTTTATTATTGTTTGGGTCACGGGCTTGACTTAAGTGTCTTATCGGTGAAAAGATGTATTTTTATTTTTTTAATTAAATAAAATTAATTAACATATAATATGTAATAATCAATATATAGGAGTCTAATTGATTTATTGAAATCTTATTAATTAATTAATTGATTAATTAATTATTAGTTATTAACATGTAATTATTACTTAAGTTATTAGTAATGTGTCAAAAATATTTTTTCCCTTTTCTAATTACATATTCTTAAAATATCTTTATTTAATTTCATTATAACTATTTAGTAAATTAAAATATAATTTGATGTAATTACAATATCAGTTATTCAAAATATAATTAATTAATTGATTTTTGAAAATGTGATACTTGATTAATATTGGTAATTAGAATACAATAAATTATATGATTTATTAAATTTCACTTTATTTATAAATTAAATATTAATCATTACTATTCATCTAATTCTGTTATAATTAAGATTGATTAATATATTGATAACTAATTGATGTATATATGTAAAATTCATAGGCGTGATTGCTATTCATGGTTATAATGCACATGTTCTTTTCTTTTTACAGGCAATTAACACCTATATAATTTAAAATCTTTTTTAAATAAACAAATAATTAATTAAGTATTGATTTATTAATATATAATTAATCTATTAATGAATTATTTAAATACAATTAATGCATATATTTTCATTTTTAATAAATATAATATATATATATAATTAATTGCCCAATTATAATATATTGTTTATTAATAACAAAATTGTCAATTGATTAATTACTTAAAATAAAATAAAATATTATTATTATAGGAGACACAGGCTTCACTTAAGTATATTATTGATTAATAATAAATTGTTAATTGATTATTTAACTAAAATGAAATGAAATTTTATTATTGTTTGGGTCACAGGCTTGACTTAAGAGTCACGCTAGTGAAAAGATATATTTTTTAATTTCTCAATTAAATAAAATTAATTAACATATAATCCATAATAATCAATATATAATTAACTAATAGATTTATTGAAATATTTTTAGTTAATTAATAAATTATTAGTTATTAACATGTAATTATTACTTAAGTTATTATTAATGTGTCAAAAATATTTTTTCCCTGTTCTAATTACATATTCTTAAAATATCTTTAATTAATTTCATTATAACTATTTAGTATATTAAAATATAATTTGAAGTAATTACAATATCAGTTATTCAAAATATAATTAATTAATTGATTATGAAAATGTGATACTTGATTAATAATGGTAATTAGAATATAATAAATTATATGATTTATTAAATTATACTTTATTTATAAATTAACTATTAATCATTAATTGTTCATATAATTAAGAAGGATTAATATATTATTAACTAATTGAAGTATATATGTAGGTAAATAGCCAAGCTTGTGGCTTAATATTCATAAGCATGGTAGCCATTCACGATTGCGATGTGCATGTTCTTTTCTTTTACGGGTAATTAACAACTATATAATTTTATAATCTTTTTAATAAATAAATAACTAATTAAGTATTGATTTATTACAATATAATTATTCTTTTCATTAATTAATTTAATAGAATTATTGCTTATATTTTCATTTGTCACAAAATATAATATATATAATTAATTCACTAATTATAATATCTTATTGAATAATAACAAAATAATAATTTAATTAATCACTTAAAATAAAATAAAAATTATTATTATAGAGGTCACAGTGTGACTTTAGGGCTACACCTGTGAAAAGATATATTTTTTAATTCCTTAATTATATAAAATTAATTAAAATATAATCCATAGTGAATAATATATATTTAAATAATTGAGTTATTGAAATTTTATTAATCATTTAATTAATTATTAGTTATTAACGTGTAATTATTTATGATGTTATTATTAATCTGTTTGAAATATTTCTTCCCTTTTTAATTATGTATTTTTAAAATATCATTAATTAATTTAATAATAACTATTTAGTAAATTAAAATATAATTTCATGTAATTAAATATTATCAGTTAGTTAAAATATAATTAATATTTTTATTTATGAAAATTTGATACTTGATTAATAATTGTAATTAGAATATAACAAATTAAATGATTTATTAAAATATAATTTATTTGTAAATTAAATATTAACCATTACTGTTCATCTAATTCAGTTATAATTAAGGATGATTAATATATTATTAACTAATTGATATAAATATATAGGTAAGTAGTCATGTCTATGACTTAACATTCATAGGCGTGATTGTCAATCACGGTTACGATGTGCATGTTCTTTTCTTTTAACGGGCAATTATCACCAATATAATTTTATAATTTTTTTGATAAATAAATAACTAATTAATTATTGATTTATGAAAATATAATTAATCTATTCATTAATTAATTTAATAGAAGTAGTGCTTATATTTTTCATTTTTATTAAATTTAATATATAGTTAATTGACTACTTATAATATATTATTGATTAATAGCAAAATAATAATTTAATTAGTTACTTAAATAAAGTCAAATTTTAATATTATAGAGGTCACAGGCGTGACTTAAGTGACATGCCAATGAAAAGATATATTTTTTAATTCCTTAATCAAATAACATTAATTAAAATATAATCTATAATAATCAATATATAATTAAACAATTGATTTATTGAAATATTATTAATAAATTAATTAACTATTAATTATTAACGTGTAATTATTATTAATGTTATCATTAATGTGTTTGAAATATTTTTCCCTTTTTTAATTACATATTTTTAAAATGTCTTTAATTAATTTAATGATATCTATTTAGTAAATTAAAATATAATTTCATGTAATTAAAATAATATCAATTAGTTAAAATATAATTAATGTATTTATTTATGAAAAAGTGATAGTTGATTATTAAATTGTAATTAGTATGTAATAAATTAAATGATTTATTAAATTATAATTTATTTTTATGTTAATTATTAATCAGTAACTGTTCATCTAATTCAGTTACATTTAATAATGATTAATATACTAATTTATGTATATATGTAGATAAGCAGTCAAGCCTGTGATTTAATAGTCACAGGCGTGACTGCCATTCACAGTTGCTACATGCGTGTTCCTTTCTTTTTACTGGCAACTAATACCAATATAATTTTATCACCTTTTTTAATAAATTAATAACTAATTAATTATTGATTTATAAAAATATAATCACTCTTTTCATTAATTAATTAAATAGAATTAGCGCCTATATTTTATTTTAATTAAATATGATATATATATATATATGTGTGTGTGTGTGTGTATGTATAACTAATTTACTAATTATAATATATTATTGATTGATAACAAAATAACTAATTAATTAGTCACTTAAAATAAAATGAAAATTTTTATTACAGGAGTCGTAAGTGTGACGCATGTGAAAAGATCTATTTTTAATTCCTTAATCAAATAAAAGTCAGTAATATATAATCCATAATAATCAATATACAATTAAATAATTGATTTATTGAAAACTTATTAGTCAATTAATTAATTATTAATTATTAACGAGTAATTATTACTGATGTTATTATTAATGCGTCTGAAATATTTTTCTTTTTTAATTACATATTCTTAAAATATCTTTAAGTAATTTAATTATAACAATTTAGTATATTAAAATATAATTTCATGTAATTAAAATATTATAAATTAGCTAAAATATAATAAATTAATTGATTTATGAAATTGTGATACTTGATTAATAATGGTAATTACAATATAATAAATTAAATGAATTTATTAAATTATACTTTATTTATAAAGTAAATATTAATCATTGTTGTTCATCTAATTCAGTTATAATTAAGAATGATTAATGTATTGTTAATTAATTAATGTATATTATGTAGGTAAGTAGTCACATCAGTGACTTAATATTCATAGGCGTGACTGCCATTCACGGTTACGATATGCATATTTTTTAGGGCAATTAACACCTATATAATTTTATAACCGTTTTTAATAAATAAACAACTAATTAGGTATTGATTTATTAAAATATAATTAATCTATTCATTAATTAATTAAATAGAATTAGTGCTCATAATTTTCATTTTTATTAAATATAATATATAATTAATTGACTACTTATAAAATATTATTGATTAATAACAAAATAATATTTGAATTTGTTACCTAAAATAAAATACAAATTTAATATTATGGCGTGACTTAAGTGTCAAGCTTGTGAAAAGATATATTTTTAATTCCTTAATTAACTAACATTAATTAAAATATAATATATAATAATCACTATATAATTAAACAATTGATTTATTGAAATCTTATTAATCAATTAATCAATTATTAATTATTAACATGTAATTATTATTGATGTTATAATTATCGCGTCTGAAATATTTTCCCTTTTTTAATTACATATTTTTAAAATATCATTAATTAATTTAACAATAACTATTTATTAAATAGAATTAGTGCTTATATTTTTATTTTTATTAAATATAAAATATATAATTAATTGACTAATTATAATATTGATCGACCCGCCCTTTTTGGGCCGTGTTGGCACTAGGGAATGGGTAGGCTTAATGCCACCAAAATCCGTAGTAAGCCTAACTTTTCTATATTCTACTGAAAATCGGGCGCCACCTATTCGTTTGTCTGGTTAATCCTTATACCTACTTAATAGATTGTAAGAAGTAAGGATCCAAATCTGCAATTCTCACATACATTAACTACTTATCATTTGCCAATCTAAGATCATCTCA
>JANITW010000005.1:41496890-41512275 GCA_027564335.1 Erythroxylum williamsii
GGTCTCTTGTCGTAGGATATTTATCGGAATGACCTACGGGCGTTCCGGTGGATACCCTATGGTGAGGGGGCGCTACAATTTATGTCAACATATGCAGGCATGTAAATATATATAGGCAGAAATTGTATTTTTAAATGTTCACATATTTACAAAGTCTTATATAGTCACTATAAACGGTCATGTAACTCCACAAGTGCTTCAATTCTTCCATTCCATTCCACGATTTCACTCGAACACATCTCCTCTTGATCTTTAAGGGTAATTGTTACCTAAAAACATACTTGGAGCTAATTAGGTACAAAAATACTAGAAAACTCTTAAATAACAAGCAAGATACATCAAATATAGGTATATAAATATAGACGAATAATTGTCTATCATTCCTGACCCCATTATCTTGCACGTGTTGTCTTTCTTACAAAGAAGTCAATAAGTGTATTACCTTAGTGTTTTGCACCTCTTGATGAAGCTCAAGAGGAGGGGATACAATGCCATTTACCAAAGCTACTGGAAAGTGTCTTGGTTTCTTGTGTGCAGTTTCTACTGAGATTACATTTCTCCATGTTTTTCTTATTCTATTCAAGCCATTTGTTTTCTAGTTTCTCATATCTCCTGTAAGACTGAGATTCATTGGCTCTTGCAAGGTTGGAAACAAGGGCTCTCAAAGGTTTCCATGAAACTTCCCTAAACAGTAAGTTGCCTAAAATCTGCGTTGAGCTCGCCAAAAAAATTGCTGTAACTAAAAGATTACTCTTCGAGAGGGAACTGTAAGAAGATTGGATAATGGTAGGAAGATTAAACTTAGTAGATATATCCATTTCTCATGAAATCGACTCTTATTACTACTTTACTATTAAAAAATAATAGGTTCTTTTATGTTAATCTTGTATTAGAATAATATTGTTACATGTAAAACTCACATAAATCATCATTTCTTAAATTAATTTTTAGTTAGCATAGATGCACCTAACACACATCATATGCCCTTCTAGTGATGTTAACTCCTTTCAAACTTTCACTTATCTCTATTAAATCATTTGGAAAAATGCTAGGAGGAAGAAAATCTTAATTTCAAGCATTAATCTTTTGTATATAAATAGTAATAATCTTCTCTTCACCGTTCCAATTTCTAAAATTAATAGCTTTAAAAAATTGCATCACCAAGTTTCTTTCCACATCCACTACTACCCAAGCAATTATTTCCATCTGTTTCAACATTATCTAGTAATTTTCTTTTACATATAAACCTATTGTTAGTTTAGACTTTCAATCTAACCCCTTATGCAATCTTTAAAATGCACATAGCACCTTGTGAAAATCCTCTTTGCCTCCACATTATTAATGCTAGTTCTAATGGCCTAAGTTAACATTTAGATTTTTCTTTTCCTCAACTCCTCACCATAGCATGGCAATTTGGCGAACTTTGTAGTATGAATCCATACAATTTTTGTAGAATAGCTAGCCTTGTTCTTTTACATGTACCCCAATTAATACTGTTTTTCATATCCTTTCTAAGAAACTTTCAATCTAACAATTATAATATTAAGTTGCGCTTCAATCTTGTCCTCGTAATTGATTGTCTCTACATCTAATCAAATTATTAATATTGGTTATTCAACAAGTGTCTACAAGTTTATTCCTTTTGAAAATAAATGTATTATCATTTGTTTTAATTCCTACAAAAATCAACTATAGATATTTTTCGTACATTAAAGTCTTACTTTATTCTTTCATTTTTTATACACTTGATCCAAGAATATTTAATAGCAGCATCACTATATCCCTTATCATTATTGAACCCCATCCTCCCTAGAGTAAGTAGAGCACCATGGATTGATTTTTTTCCCATGCATCACCATTTTCTTCCAACTTGCAAATGTAATCGCTTGGACCATCACAATCAAAATATCCACTAACTTTGTATACAACAGAATCTTCACTATAAACATCTGGATATAAGTCTTTTTTAGTGTTGTGTCTTCTCCCTTTTGTTTGGGTTGAGTTAGTTTCTACTTCTCCCTTTCGTTTACTTATCTGTCCGATCTCTTAATACCTCCTTCAACATTACAAACCTCTGCACTTTGAACACCATCATCATCATTCAAATCCTTAAAACATTAGCCTGTCCATTTAGATTTGCCTCCTTATTGGCACCACCATCATTTTCTATGCCCTAATCTCCATCATCACCTTTATCTATGCCATCTAATATTTATATACTTCACTTCATCTAATACTACAATCTAACACTCATAACTTGTAGCTCACCCTCTATATAAATTATATATTCTTTATATTCTTTAGTTTTAGCGGGTGCCGTAGTAGTTGGCTGCTCAGACTCTCTTTGTTCACTGCTGCACTTGTGACAAATTTACTCTCAAAAAATAACTAACCAAATTTGCCCGTCAAAATTAAAATGTCATTGTTTACTTTATCTAAACCATTGTCCAGATTTTTACCTAGGTCCGTGTCTTGTCTTCTCCATCGCAAACCAATATACTTCACCCGGATTAATACCATCAAGCATAATTCTTTCTTCCCTTCGTATAAACAACTCCCTTATAATATGTATCCAAGGTGGAACAAAATTCTATTTTCATTTGGTTTCAACATCCTATGCGTGGAAAATTACAACCCTAAAAGAATTAGTAACTTCTAAAAACAATGCAGACTAAAACCACTAAGCTACTAGGCTATAGCCCCTGGAATTGGGCGACTTGAATACTGCCAACTTGAAATTGTAAGACTGAATAACTCCATCATGATTTAAGGAAAATTTGTTGTAGGTCATATGCTTTAGATGCTACCATGGGCATGATACAAAATTAAAATATCATTTCCTAAGCTTCCTCTACTCCAAAACCAACTTTACAGCCGCAAGAAAATTCTTGGCAATATTTAAATTCAGCCTTTTGAACTCAGAGCCAATAAAACTGGCACCTATTAGCATACAAGGTTGCCGTTGGGAACAAGATACTGATCGCTTTCTTCTCACCGCCAGCACTCGCTTGAAGGCAGCATTGCACTTTAATGATACAGATTATACATTGCGCTTCCGAGTAACACTCTTCCAGGGTATCAATTGCACAGAATAAAAATTGCATTTAATCAGTGAAAAGTTGATATATAAACAGAAAACTCGGAGAAAGTAATCCTTAATTACCAATTGATCCAAAATCTAGAATTCAATTTTCTTGGTAAAATGATCGTAGACTTTTGACTAGGTCCTCTTTCAATGACTCGGGTATCTGTGCAATGAAGGTAGATTTGGCACCTGCAACTAAGACTCTCCTGCAGATAGCAGTATTTAATTTTATTAGGATACGGGTAAATTTTTTGTTATTATCAAAGTGACAAACACAAATAAACAATTTGCAATTAAATGATGACTTGCATAACAATAAAGCTTAATCTTTCTCACAGAATACATCAATGGCAGTTACCACTTTAATGACAAACCCAAGCATTGCATGTGGTTTGTAACATCAAGACCCAAGATTGGAACAGATCAAATGTGATAGAATTTTTGCAGACACCCTAAATCTGTAGAGTTGGGATTTTAAAAAGTTGGGGACAACATACTTGACATAAGAAGGAGGTTGAAAGAGGGATCTTTGACTAGGATCCAAATCGACCCCGAATTCTTTCCAGTGAACATAAGGAATTAAGATTTGCTCAGAAATGTTTTGGATTGATAATCTACAACAGACCAAATCTACCAACTAAGAAATACTGATCAAACCGCAGGCTTAACTCCAGTATGGCAACAATTTGATAAAGCATGTATTTAATGAAAATAGGCAAAAAGTATAATTTGAACCTTATTGTTTTCATTAAAATACAACTTAAACCTTAACGTTTTAGAGCGATTAATTTCAATCTTAATGTTTTTAAAACGTTCAACATAGACTCTAAAAAGACAAAATTTAACAGAGTTAAAACTTCTATCTGTTACGTGCCACATCATTGTTGACTTGACACTTTTTATTATTTTTAAATCTGTTAGTAGATCCTACTGCCACGTGGATCCCAAATAACTATTTTTAAAAACTGAAAACTATTAATATTTTCTAATTAATTTAATTATTTTTTATATTATTTTTTTCTTCAATTTTTAATTGAAATTCCTAAAATACCTAATCAAGAAATCTTAATTGTGATATTCCAATTAAAACTAAAATCCCTAATTGAAAAGATGCTCCTCCCCTCTCTTTGTTTTTACTCTGCTAAGAATGCTAACAAAATCTAAATGTCCTTTTGACAATAAGTTCAACATTCAATGGCTCTCTATAGCCTTTAAAGATTAAATAGGTAGCCAAAGGAACATCAATGATAATCTCCTTCCTCTAATAGCAATCAGATAACTCAGACCAACCCACCCGATCCAACTAGCAATGTACAAGAACAAAATCCTAGGAGTGATAAACTCACCCAAGTAACTGTCACCACTCACAATCAAATGAGGAAGCCCACCATACCCACAAAGCAAACCTTTTTTGCCACAGTTATCAAACTTGCATTCTGTCTTCTCTACGGCGATTTTGATGGCGAGTGTTGAAGTGTTATCATGTTCATAGAGCTTCACAGAAGATTCGAGCTTTCTCTCTACTGTTTTTCAAGTTTGGCAAACTGTTTAGACTATTTTCATGCAGTCAGAATGGAAATGTCTATGATTGCAAGGAGTGGGGCAAAGAGGAGGATGGAAGAGAGGGCTAGTGCGGCAAAGAACATCTGAATGGACAGTGACCTAAACAAACAAAGAGAGGGGAGGGGCATGGCTCAATTAGGGATTTTAGTTTCAATCAAGGTTCATAATTACGGTTTCTGATACGAGATTTTGGAAATTTTAGTTAAAAACTTAAGTTAAATTATTAACATAAGAAAAGAATTAAACTACTTAAAAATATTAAATTAAAATTTTTTTAGGCCCCATTATGCCACATGGCAGTAGGGTGCTAACATATTTTTAAAATAATAAAAAAATTGCCACGTCAATAGTGACATGACACTTAAACAAATAGAAATTTAATTTTAGTTAAATTTTTCATCCACTTAGAGCCTATTTTGAATGTTTTGAAAACATTAGGATTGAAATTAAATGCTCTAAAACATTAAAATTTAAGTTGTACTTTGATGAAAACGATAAAGAGTTCAAACTGCACTTTTAGCCAATGAAAATATGGCTGGGCTGTTAGAATTATCAGCAAAGCTAGAGGAAGCATTAGGGTGGTTGATACAGTTTGGATCCATTCTTAAGTGCCCTATTTGCTGAACATAGAGGAGGACCCCCCTTCTTTGATTTTTGCAGGAGTCCTCATGCTTGGGGTTCATTCACAAAAAGGGCAGTTAAAGATCAAATTAGTTAATCGTTTTACTTAAAAGAGTTACTCTCGGATAAGAATGGGTCTGGGCAATCTAAACATGGGTCCAATTAAAAAAATGTTATTCTATATTTTTAATTTTAAAAAAATTGGTGAGGGCTCCCTAAAAGGGACATCTTCTCTGCAAATATTGATTATGTTAACATAAATTATGTAAAAGGAGTGTATATAATTGACAAATCATTTGAATGAAACATAAGAATTTTGTATACAATAGTGAAATATCTAAACAAGATAAAAAGTCATCAAGCAAATGAAACCAAAAAAAAAAAAGGATCATTGTAGACAAACAAAGATGATGTATTCCTAAAACATGCCCAGCAGCTAAAGACCCAAATCAATAATTAAAACTAAGGGGCTTGGATTACTGAAGAATCCTTGGAAACTTATTCATTTACATAAAGCAACATTCTAAGCCTTACAATCTCATTTAGGATGCCTCTCCCACATTTAAAGAGAGTATATGTGAATTCCATTTCACTTCTTTACATACTATGCCAATGACACTTTTTGCACTGGTCTTGCAATGGATTTGGCTTTAATAAACTTTATGTTAGCTTGTAGTTCCTTAGTTCAATGTTGAATCCAATCTCAAGTTCTTTTCCTAGTTTTCATGCGAAAAATTATAGTTCTGAACTCAAGCTTGAATAGAGTCTGATACTAGTTTTGAGCAGAAATTGAACCAAGAATAAGGTCATTAAACTACTGAGTGAAATCTCAAGTCTAAGTGATTTTTGTGAAGCACACTTGAGTCCTAAAATTTGACCTCATTTCTATGTCCAAAGCCAAAGCCACCAAGTTTGGCCAAACCAATTAAGCTTAAGAAAGCTTGAGTTACCTCAAGTCCTTTGTAACAGGCATAATAATGGAACAATGATAAAACAGAAGAAATTAAAAAAGTATTAGCTTATAGAGAATGACAAGGTAAGAGGAATAGATGTTTAATGAAAGAAGGTACAACTTCTATAATGCAATAGATACACTTTGCCGCAAGCATATGCAATGAACACAATAAAAAAATTTTGAAATTCAAAAAGATCAATAGCTTTACTAGTAGCACACATACGCGCCTTCAGACCCACATATTATGTATTACATGCTTCAAGATTTGTATTTTGGAAAATGAAGATGGTAAAAACTACAAATATGCACCAATTTAAACAGAAAAAACATGCAAATAAAAAGTTAATCCCAAAGCACAATCATGAATTACCATGACTCAGAAAACATTGAAACAATTTGCTTGCAGATGGTATGCACTATCTTTTCAATACTAGTATACAAGACATCAAAATATTTGTTCTTTATAAAATCTAGAATCCAAAGGCTAGGAGATACATAAATCAAAGACGAAAAGGAAATAAATGTGAAATTGACAACCAAATCACCAGTATGAGATAAGTTAACTTACTTTAAGTCATCACAGGTAGGATTGTCACCAAGATCTCGTGCACATAATCTCTTTTTTTTATGCATAAATTTGTAGACCTTATCAGACCAACCACAGGATCTCAATATCGTAGAAGCATTTTGTTGGAGACTGCATGGAACGAACAATAGAAAACAACTGGAGGTAAGAAGCAAGCACGATAGACTAAGAATTGATAGGAAAATGAGTGTAATGATCTTAAGAGACGACCATCAATCAGCTAACTCAAGCACCCAGAATAAGTCTGCAAACTGACATAGCACAATAAGAAGAATAGGATCCCTTATACCTAAGTAACTCAAAGTCATAAAAAAATTAGCTGTAGCTAGAATGAATCAAACGGACACAGAAGAAAAATCATGACTAAAAGATCACTTGAATAAAATAGCTTAGGCAGGAAGTACCATACATTGTGGAATCTTAAGTTACATAATATTCTTAAATGTCTTAGATAGAAAGAGTAACATACACTTGCTTTAATTCTTCAACTTTGGCTTGAGATTCAGCATCTTGTGCCAACAAAATACTAGAGTTCTCGTCTGATTTCCTCTTTGTCACTAGAGTGACGGAGTGGTACTTTGTAGCACCATTTTGCAACTCAGAGCAATCAAACTCTCTTTCTCTTCTCACATTGCGCAGTACATCGTCACCCTCATAGAGATATGAGTTCACAGAGTTAACTGCACCATTCTGAGCACTTCCATTTTTGCTTGCTACCTCAGAGACTTGACAGCCAATCCGATCACCAGCACTCACTTCCTTACTTTTGAAACCATTTGTGGTTGTCACTGATATATCATTGTCAAGTTTCTCCACCTGAATTGGCACGTTTATACTACCATTCGTTTTTACAATTCCAATCTTAAGATCATCACCTTTTCCATCAACTACAGAAATAACTCTTTTAGGAATGAAGTTAGGAAAAATATTAAATTTCACCCGTGGACTAGAGGTCGCCTTAGGAATCTTACAAAGAGAAACATCCTTTCCTGAAGTTTGAGCATGTGATTTAGTAGGAGCCATTTTTGATGTCAAACCAACTCTTGGAACTTTTGATGCCAAATTGCCATTTGAATTGCATGATTTTACTCCATTCTTAAAAGTTGCAGACACTGGCCTTTGATTTGAGCGGGAGAAGAAGAGAATATAGACTTTCTCTGATAATACCTCTTGTGGGGTTGATAATGTTACATATGAATCATTACAACAATACCACCGACCCATTGCATCCTGGAAGGAAATAATGTAAAAAATACTTGGGAATTGTTTCCTAAAGTAGAAGATTACATGATTTGTAGAGACAGATAGAGAATAGGCATATACTCACTTTAATGTATGCATAGTAGTGGCCTGATTCTGGAGAGTGTCCTGAATGCACTATTGTTCCAAAAAGGCTATACTCTGGTTGTGCATCCTGCAGCATTAACAAAGGGGAGATAAGGAACAATACCAATCCTATTGAACAAGCCACAACGAAGAAGTCACTAGAACAATTAGTTAATTTTATGTAACAATCATAGAAGTTTGGTTTCCTTGAACTGAATTGAATTTTTCTGATCTACCAACTCTTTTTCCTAAAAAGGATTTTTCTGGTGAACATTTACATGCTAAAGCATGGGCAGTGGCTTGCGGCTCGTTCCGAATACCCAAAAACCACAGTTTTTGCTTAAAAGAGGGGCTTTGGGGCCAAACTCAAACTAAGCGATTGAAAACCAAAATCTAATGGTGGCAAGTTGATTTACACATATTAGGGTATTCTAACATGCAATAGTCAAGAAGTACAGTATAAAGTTTTCCATCTAGAATCTGTGGGGAGATTGAAGATGTATAGAGTGGTACCCTTCCATTAGAGCTTTAATGTATGTCATGATTCCATTTTTAAAAAAATTGGATTTATTCCCTTTAATCATTAAAACCAATTCTTAGCCTTACTGTATATTGTGAAAATGTGTCCTAATTTCATTGTTAGTCACCTAATATCATATAAAACCAGATAAAGATAACAGTTGCTCAAACCTCTCTATACAATTTATAGTAAAGCTTCAATTATCTCCTTGCTCACTCCCCAATCATTCAGCTTATTAAAAAATCTTTAATCGCAAGAATCACAACAGCAGGCTTAACTAAGACAAGATCATCTGGATTAGTTAACCATTAGGAAACAAAATCACAGTTTTAAAGCGCTCAGAAATAGTACAGCTTGAAGTTCTTAACCTAGTTTAACATCCCTTCAATCATCAATCGATATGCATATTTATAAGATCTCAACATTAGCAATCTTATCAGGCCAGGGTTACTAGGAAGAAGTATAGTCAACTAAACTTTGATTAAAAACACCTAAGACCATAAACAACAGGAAAGCTAAAATTTTACACTGTTGATTTTTAGGCGATGACAAAACCAAAACAAAAAACACAGTGGAAATGACAACTAAAATTTAGAAAATCAACAAAATAAAACAAAAGACAATAAACATTTAGTTGCACAACGATTCTAGATTCCTCAAATTCCTTTCGACACATATTGAGCCCAAATCACACCATAGTGAAAGATATAAAATAACACACAAATAATGAAAATATAATCCTCCTGTCATATCCCCAAATAAGAATGGTAACCCAAAAGCACCATTGAAGAACTATCCAGTGCTTTCCTCTTATAATAAAAGGAATATATCAGTAACTTTAAGTATGATTAGGAACATTGTAAACACAGGGTTATGCATAATATATTACGCTACAAACAAACTAACTTGAATCCCACCTAGATTCATATTAGCTTATGTATTGCTATTCCCTACTTACCAAACATATTTAATATAACTAACAGTAAGAAATAATCATGAAATATCATTATCACCAAAGTATCACTAAAAAGTGTACAGTTTAGAAATGTAGTTCACTGAATTAAAAGTAGTCTCCCCACTTGTACCCCCACCTACACTGATAAAATTCTGTGGATCTAGTAACTATAGTGAACAACACAAATGGGTTCCAAACAACAAGCCATGAACAATAACTCGTGTGAATTTAGACCAAAGCTCTTAATCTATAAAATGTCTAATTCAACTGCAAAAAAACACTTTGGTGGCGAAGGATCAAACTGTATCTATTTCAAAGCAAACACAAGCAACAAGCAAGTCTTTAAGTAAAAGAAAAGACAAATTGAAATGGAATGACATCTCTCACAATGAAGGCCAAGATGCATTAACTTCCAGGTAGAATCCTCAACAAGGCAATAGAAGGCATGGGGATCAATTTCAAATTTTGACAAACTTTTGAGTTTCCTTATCTCTACTCTTCATTGTTAGAAGTAGCAAAGGGTTATGGGAGACTACACTCATATAAAGTTGCAAGTTGAGAGACTACCACTAGTAATAGGGAATGGAAGCATTCAGATACTTCATAAATGTTCATCATTTCCAAAAGGAATCTAGAGGGATGGCTAATTGCAGTAAGGAACATTCCACAATACACCTTACGACGTACAAATTAAGACCTTTAGGTTCACTATTAATGTGTGGAAACAAGGAATGCATGGTTAATCAGTTGAATAAGCACCAAATAAGCGTAGTTGTTCGACCAAACAAATTAACAATCATTTAAGGCATGATGCTAATGAACTAGAAAGCATATGTGCATCGAATTACCCATACCTGACTCTTTCTGCACATGAAGCTCGAGAGCACCAAAACTTCTTCAAATGCAATGGGCTTGTCAATCTTCCCACCAAATATTCCCCCAAACCTCTGGCAATAACAATACAAAAAATAAGTAACTTTGCAGTAAAGCAACCTCCCAACCATTGCAAACATAAACCAATCAAGAAAGAAAAAAATGAAGATGCACACCTTCAGTTGGATTACGAGGACATTAGGCGCTTGAAGTATTGACATTTGCTTCACTGCTGCAACCAATTTCTTGCAACTAAAAAAGCATAAGTTTCTTGGCTGTTCTCGGAGCAGCATAGAAAAAATTGAAAGTAACCAAGAAGAAAAAAAAGAACTCAAATGCAGAGTGACACAAGACTTACTTTTCACATTTGTATTTATTATTGCCATCCAAGGTCTCGGGTTGGAAAAATTTAAGCATTGCCTCTTGAAGAGAATTACAATGCAAAACGTCGAGACTGATATCCATTATCTCATCAAGCTTATTGGACTCGAAATGACAAGACAAACACTTCACCTGGCTCTGCAAAGCACCTCCAAAAATCTCCTTAACCACAGTGTCACTACTACTAGACTCGACATTACCCTTCCGCTGCTGCCTCAAATTCTTGAGGCGCAAACAAGTGTTGTGGCACGCATCAATAACGTAGCGCAAGAACTCATGCGCATCCTCCTGTCGACCGCGACAAAAGTGTGAGGCGAAAATGCTGAGACAACTCTGAATCTTAGCAGGCGCGTCGAGAGTGAGATCCGCACTTAGGGACCGAGCAATCCGTTTCTCCAGTAAGCAGAATGGACAGTCCTGCTTGCCGCTAACAGAATCACCTTCACAACAACAGAAATAAACACAAAATTAATTAATTGACTGATTAGTTACCTGACACGGGTAAAAATTGTAGTGATAAAGATGAGTTCGAATACAGAGAGAAGAGTGTTGAAAGCGAAGGCAGAAATTTGCGAGAGGAGGAGTGTAAGTGAGGCACTGCAGGACGCTGTTAAGGTAACATGTATTCCCGAGATTTCTCAACCCTAGAGGAGGACCGTTCTTGCGTTTCTGACTCAGTAGATTCGGCTGCCAACTCATCTGCAAACCGCCCATTCATCAACAACTATTAGATGATGATGACGAAAAGAACAACAATAATCCTCCTTCTTCTTCATCTGACAACGAAAGTACTATCGCCGCCGCCGCCGTCGTCACCGCCACGTTACCCACCTCCAGAAACCCAATCGCATCCTCGCGGGCTGTTCGTTCCACCCTTGCTTCTATGCAGCTAAACAAATAGATTAATAAAAATAATAAAGGATCCTAGAATTAAACATTTACGTTTATTAAGGGAGAGAGTAAAATTACATCAAAACCTCCCTAAATATTGTATCTTCACTACTTCCTCCCCTTCTATTCTTGCCTTCTAGCCTTGTTTTCATTTTACACCGAAACTCTTATTCATCCCCATTTTTAAAGATGTATAGACATCGGGAAAATATTTAATTCACAAAAAGGTAAGAGAATAACTGTTACAGTCTTAAGTCCACTTAAGTCTACATTATGGGATCGTGCGATTGTTAGTTAATCTTGGTCAATGCTTAGCATACAGGTCGGTACGAAGAAGGCAAGTTAACGAAAAATCAATACAAAATTTTGCTAGTTGCGAGCAAAATTCTAGGAACTTGCGAAATAGGTGAGAAATACAGGAAGTATCGATGAAGATCTCGATAATAAGCGAGATTCAATGCGTGTAGGCAAGCAATAACATTGCCTATTTGAATATTATGAATCTCGTATAAGAGGACCCATGCAAAAAAAAAAAAAAACTCAATGGAAAGGTGCCAATGGAACAGAAGGCTTGCTCCAGTCTTCAACAATTGGTGAAGGAGTCTTTGAGAGAACTGCTTGTGGAGGAGTTATCAGAACACCCCAAAGTTTCAGGTCACAAATTTTCAATGTTAGGATCACAACTATGATACTATTCATCTTGTACAATATTGTCTACTTTCAAGGCAAATTTCAGAACCCTTCAAGTCAAAATTGGACAACACTTCCTTCATAAAAATTCTAGCCAAACTTCTCAAGTTTAATTCAAGTCAAACATCATCTCAATTGCCTAATCATATAAAAAGCTATGAGCAAAATATTGAAACATACACACAGCAAATTTTCCATATTCACAACCTAATTCATAATCTACATTTTCCATATCATTTCTAAACCAATTCTCACTCAATTTACTTCATATATCCACCATAACTAACTCACAACCTATTCTTGAACTTTAGTCAACAAAATTGCAGCACCCACACTCGATCATTCATACATTTCCTACACTCTTCTAAACCTACTTTCACTTCCAAAACCTTTCCCAACACACATTCATCAAATTCTATATCATCAATCATTCATCAAGGCAAGAAATTCATACACACACACACACCCATATATTCCAATCCTCATATCATGAACATCTAACTCTTAATTGTCATTAAATATGCTCCAATCATCAAAGCCATGAAGAGGAATAGGTTACTTACTTGATTTAGCTTTAATGACTTCAAAACACCATGACACCCTAACACTCCAACATACACGATCATCACACCATGAGGTGGAGTAGGTCAGGTTTCTTTAGAAACAAGAAGAAGATAGCAAGCTATTTATGTGGATAATGGTGGACAAGATTCAACTTTGAGGCTTTGGAGAAGAGAGTGTCGAAGATGGAGAGAGTAAAAGAAGAAGGAAATGAAGAGGATGAAGGAAAGCAACTATGTCGTGAATGGCTAAATGAAAGACCCAAAATGTGGTCTTTCATTTAACAATTTCGTGGCCTATACATGTGGTGGGGCAAGTGACACATGTCACTTGCCACATGTCAATTTCTTATGATTCCAATTGGTCCACTTTAGTAACTAGTCCATTTGGTCTCCAATTTCTACTCCAAATTCTCCCCAAATTCTAATGGCTCAAATTAATAAATCCAAAAATCATGTATTTAAATTTTTTAGTGCAATTGGACAGTCAGTTCTACTACTGGTAACCAATCAATCTGTCTCTTGGCATTTTTTCTAATCCGAAAAAGTACCCCAAAATTTTTAGAAAAATTTCTAAAATTTCTCAAAAATTCAAAACTCACAAAGACTCACTCCAATTAACTTTTCAAGCACAAAAATCATATTTTTCATAAAAATCACATTTATGACCAAAATACCGAGAAATGTCATGAATGCATATATAGTCATTTACATGTTCAAAATTTATTATTTACTTGTATGCGTATGCATGAACCTATCAAGGCAATTTTTTAAACGCTCATATCCCATTCCAAATTACTATTCTACCCTTCCCATCGGTGATGAGATGTTACATCAAATGTGCTCCAATTCTGTTCACAGTCTATTGCACTCGCACATTGATTTAAAATTCTAATTGCAAACCTTTCCAATTTTGGAACACTACTTCCAAATTGATCTCACCAAAAAACTAGAAGTCGTAAGAAAATAAAAGCAGCGCTATAAACAAAATAAAGTGATAATTAATTTTCAAAAAATAAGAAAAAGGAAGAAGCTAATACTTGGAGAAAGTTTTACTTCTTGTGGAATAATAATTGATGATCTAAAATCCCCAGAACATTGCTTATAAAGCTCTATTTATGAGCTCATGATATCTTGCATCAACTTATAGACAACAACTGTTGTAACAGTGAATAACATTCCCCTATTAACTTTAGCTTTCTTTGCAAAATTCGATCTGAAATAAACATTAGGATTCAAAAACACCAAATTGCAAACATTGTAGAAGAAAGTTGTCTTTCTCATCACTCATTGATGACTGCAAGGTATTGTGTGTACAAAGAAGACCTATGTTTTGTATTGGTCTTGATTACTTCCTTTGCCGTCTCCATGACATTAAAAAAGACTCATTGTTGTCTTTTCTTCATTATCGGCCAAGCGAAGCACTCTCACCAAAGGCTCACAAACTCGGATAATAAATCAACATTGAAACCAAAATTCTCTATCTTCCAGTATAATTATGGAAACCTTCAATCCAACATTAGACTTACTATATTGAGATGCAGCCCACTTATCAGTTGTAAACATTTGTCTTAACTCTTTTTACATCATAGCAAAAGACTAAAGTGATAGGAAATTTGTTGCAAATCTTGTCACAATAGGACGACACAAATTCCTATCATTGATAAATTCCTTTCTCATTAAATTCAACACTCATGCATGATTATAGATGAACTTGGCTACCTTTTTAGCTTTTTGCATAGTCTCATTAATAACAAGAAAAAAACCTGAGATCCCTTTATATTCTCCAGCATTAAGTCAATATGATGTGCATCATATGGAGTCCAAAAAGAAGAATTCTACTTATTTTGCAACATTCTTCCTGCCGCTTTATAAGTGGAATTATTGTCATGTATGAACTGAACAATGTTTTCTTCCCCCAAAAAATTAATGATAGGTTCATATCTCCCATTTGTTCAATCATCGCACATGATTGAACACTTATGAGTAGTCTAATCCATTCTTCTTTCTCTTAGATAACTTAGCAATTCAAAAGTATACCTTTTAAGTCATCAATCAAAGAAGCTTTGTATCTCAGACCATAAGAGGCTATAGCATCCACCATAGGCTAATAATAGTAAGATTCGAAAGCATTGAATGATGCATTTCTATCAGACCTCCATTTAGCTACTACCATATTAACATTGTATGTCGGAACCCGGCCCTAAAGACTGGACCCCAACTGTTGGATCCCGTTTCTAAGACCCAACTTCCGTATGACTTACACTTAATCTTTTGCTTATAACTTTGCAGGATTCTTAATTGCAACTCCACCTTCGAGGCGAGTGCACACTACTTCAACATCCCAATTACATATTGACTTTGTTCATATCAAATATA
>JANITW010000005.1:41622791-41634970 GCA_027564335.1 Erythroxylum williamsii
GCACGCGACCACAACCTTCAAAGGTATTGTCCTCTTTTGTACTCGAACTCGAGACCTCAAGGTTTTGTTGCACTGCAATGCAACAAAACCTTGAGGTCTCGTTGAAGGTTGTGGTCGCGTGCCAACTTGGGGTACACTGGGTCTAGTTCGTCCCGGTACACAAAACACGGACCCAACACTAGGAAAAGTGATGAAGAATGATATGGATAGGTTGGATCTTACCGAGGACTTAGCCGCAATAGAAAAGTTTGGCATACTAGAATATGAGTTAAAGGTCTCTCTTAAAAAAGGACATTCACTTTCTTGTAGGTTATAATAACTAGTATCCTTTGCATTTATTGTGTAGTATTTACCTTTTAAGGTGTATAACTTAGTTTGGTTCTTGTGTAGCATATTTTAAGGTTTTAATAGGCTCGGTCAGAGTTATTCATGTATAGATCTTTCGTGGTCGGTACAGGTCTCTTCTGGTATGTATTTCTCTTAATGTTATTGCTAATCTTAGACATGTTCTACATGTACATTATTTTATGTTACGTTTATGTGAATTATATGTGTTATGTGATCGAGTGAGCTATCGAGGATGATCACTTATTGAATTCGCAAAATTCATCCAAAATTTGCAATTGTTTTTCAGGCTCAAAAGAGTACCCCGTTAGGCAAATGGAGGTATACCTATTGCATACAAGTGAAAGATAAGGATCGGGATCAGTTCCTGCCTGCATATGTATTTCATTGTATTATTTTAAAATGTGTATTCAAAAATGATGTGCAATATGTATGTAAATGATTTTGAAATGTAATAACATTATGACTATAAGTGTTTTGTATTTGAAACGAGCCTGAGTGGAAAGTAAAATTTCGATGATTTATGTCATCATCATCATCATCACCCAGTCTGAAATCTCACAATGAAGCAGGGTCTGGGGAGGTCCGATAGTATGTAGCCTTACTCCTACATAATAAAGAAGCTTTTTCCGGTGGACCCACATGCAAATGAGACAATATAAGAATGATGTGATATACGGGAAAATAATAATAATAATAATAATAATAAATACCTGAAGGAAGACAGATCTGTGAGAACCTAGTAGTATACAAATTCCATCTCTCTTTGTCACTCATTAAGTAAGGGGATTGGGTAACTAGAACAGTTAATTCTTTACCCTTATCCGATCACGCCAAGCTTTTTTATTCTAAGCAACTACCTCATTAAGAGCTAATTCTGACATATCCGCCTTGATCACTTCCCGCCAATTCTTGTACGACCTCCCTTTCCTCCTCTTATAGTCACTAAGTGTTATGCCCTTACAGCTCCGTACCGGAGCATCGGAGGGCTTCTTCCGCACATGCCCATACCACCTAAGCCTAGTATCTCTCAACTTGTCTGCAAAGTTGGCTACCCAAAGTCAATCTCTCACCACCTAATTTCTAACTTTATCTCTCCTGGAAAAACCATACATCCACCTAAGCATACACATTTCTGCTACCAACAACTGTCTTATATGCCTACGTTTGGTAGGTCAACACTCTGCCCTATATAACATGGTTGGAATGTTGTAAATGCAAATGTTTATAAAATAAAGGTTTGAGGTCGAATTTGATTGTTGATTTCGGTGTATGCGTATAATAAATTTGAAAATTTTATATCGGGTTTTAAGTGTTTGACTGTTATAACATGTCGTTCTTTGCAAGATTTACACTCAAACATCCTTCAGGATGTCGGGCACATGTTTTGCGAGGGTAGGGTGAGTGATACCCGAGTCCGTACCCTGCAAGGATGGCATGCGCAGTCACTTTATTATGCAAAAATTCAGATTCATGTTCATGTATAATAGTAATATGCATGAGCATGAAAAATGCAATTTTCTTAATCCCTCATTGATTTCACATGTGCCGTATTTTTAGATTCTAACTCTTAATATAAAAACGAGATGTTCCATTTTATGTTCATTTAATTGATTTATTGATTTTCCTTTATTTCTAAGGTAGGTATGCACATCTATTTATAATTTTGTAACGCTGCATATGAGTCTATCGGAAATAACCTCTCTATTAGATAGGGGTAAGACTGTATATTATTGGATCTCCTCAAATCTTGTGCCTCAGCAGAACTTTAACTGAATGTTGATGATTATAATGATAAATAAAAAATAACATTGACGTTAATAATGAAACAAAATTTTGTTTTTATTCTAAAAATAAATTTCAAAAAAAATAAAATAAAATTACAATAAAAAATAGAAGTGGAAGCGAGGGGATCCTTAATTTATTTCGACATACCATTGATATAAATTGTGTGCTTAAAGTATAATTCGTGTTTTATTCGTTTTCGGTACCATTTTAGTCGAGCCTCGTAAATGAAGTCAATTTTTGGTAAAATTGAGGCGGTAAGTATAGCTTAGTAATTTAGGATTAGGAGGATGCACAAAAGTTTGAAATTTGAGACACCTCATAGAGATAAGTGGTCCCAATGAATAATAATAATTATTATTTTACGCTTTTTATTATCTATTTCACTGTTTCCTTCTTGACTCTGTTAAGGGCAGTTGTAGCAGAGTAATGGAGTGAGAAGAAAGATAAAATAATAGTAAGATAAGGAAACTTTTTGAACATCTTTTCTCCGTGAAAAGGGAACTCAGTCATAGTTCTAGGGTTTCTTCTTGCCCAGACGCCCAATTGCCAATAGTTATGAGCTAAACAAGACGTCCGATTTGTTTCAATTGCTTCTCCTGTCTCTTTCTGTGTTGCATCTAAATGTGTGGAATTTTCTAATTGGGTTTTCCTGCTGCTGCAACTGTGGTTCTTCTCACCTTTTTTTTTCTTTGGGGTTGTGCTTTTGTTTCTTTTTCTCTCTTTGGAATTTCTTTTTTGTTAGATAAGTAAAGAAGTTGTGAAAAGAGTCGAAGACATTGGCTTTGTCTCTGCGTCTGTGTGTCTGATTTTGTTGGTCAACAAAAGGGTGAAGGTGGAGGTGATACTGTTGCCATATCCGGGTGGTGGGAAGCTGCTTTTGTTTTTTTTTTGTTTTTCCTCTGAAAACTTACATGTGAAGCAAGTTGAAGTTGAACGTGATCCGATTTAATTTTTTTCACCTTCCAACTTTGAATCCATCACATGGGTGATTATGAGTAGCTCCATTTTCTTCCTTACTTGCCTTTTGTTTCTTCATTTTGATCCCTTTGTTGGCATTTTGTAGTTAAGAACCTTGTTTGTGAAATATTGGCAGATCAAGCTGCTTTCTTTCTCCTATTATGGGTATGGTTATCACTTTCGCTTGGAACCCAAAATCTCGGTGTCATTGTACGGTTGATGGTTATCAGTAGCATGGTTCTAGCTCCTTGTGAGGACAGGGTACTGGGTTCCTTTTCACTTGTTTATTTTGGTTACATTAGCACTTTTCATGGAGGATATTGGACTGATGAGTCAAGGCTGGAAATGGCTGCAAACCCAGAAACATGCTTATTCTCGAGCAAAAAATGCTGCTGGATGTTTAACGGACAAGATTGGAGTGCTTGTAGAGCGGCACTGGCCAATGGTGTGCCATGGGTGTTCTTTATTTGGGCGTTTAATGCTATTCTTGTTGGTTTATTGGAAAGATTGCGTTGTAAGGGGTTTCCGCTCTGTTATCAAGCTGGGTTCTGCAGTTTTGCTCCTAATAATGTGGAGTTGCTTTCTTAGTCTCACCTCATTGTCTTGCTTGCTTTATGTGCTCACCAGTATGGTATGTCTTCCCATTTACCCAGCGCTATAAATTTTGCATTTTCCTTTGTCACCTGTTAAATTGTTGTATGTATTTTGTCTCGAACTGGCCACCCTGTAACCTAGATATCCGTTTCCATCATATGTGGGGAAATGTCGTATCCATGTTATGGATTTGCTTTGTCCATGGGAAAATCACTTATATCAATGTTGTTGCAAATATGAGTTGAGAAGTCATTTAGCTTGGCAAATTCCGTTATGATGAATGGTTCTTCTGGGTAATGTCACTAGGCGTGCAGGATTGGTGAGAACATACTCTCGATTGTTGTTATTGTGGTTAATTTTCCAAGCCTGTCTTTTGTGCAATAATGTTTTACATGATTGCGATGAAGCTTTCATTTGTTGAAGTTTTTGAACAATGATTTATTGACTTCTCTCGACAGAAATGGAAGTCCATTTTAAGAGTTTTGTTCAAGGGGGAAGTAATTAAATAAAATTGCAAATAGATGTGATTTATTGTTTTATTGGAACTAATTTTCCCATCTTTCCAGTATATTCAATTTTTTGTTCTAAATGAAACTTTGGTAATCCGGATTGGACAAAGAAACAAAAGGTAGCTTATCTCCAATATTCATTCCTTAGCTTTTGGTTCTGTGTTCATGATTCTGGATCCTAAATTCGGTACATGCTTGAATGATATACCATTAATGATTGTCTGTGAGGGCAATAGTTCTAGTAGGTATGTGTTGAGACTCGCTATAACCATCAGTACAGTAGGAAGAGGAGAGGTAGGGTAGATCAGTAATTGGGAGAATGTGGACGGGTTGTGAGGGAAATATACGATGCTGAGCTAGAGAGTTAGTTAAGGGGAGGGGAATAAAAGGCATAGTGTGGGGACGGGTGTGGGCAGCTATGAATTGGTGATGATCATCTTGTATTAGGGAGGTTAGCTAGCCTTCAAAGTCTAGCATATCAATACACAGAATACATTGACATTCTGTTCAGCTTTTCGTTATTCAATTTTCCTTATTATTTCTTGCTGTCATTCTTGTGTTGTTGTGAATTGCTGTGATTGGACTCTGTTAGGATTTCGGATCCTAACATTATGTCTTTAATTGTTTGGTAATCCATCTAAATAAATTGCAGTCTTCATCTGAAATGAGTTTCTTTTACATACCGCTGATGGAGTAATATTTCAGGGAGCTGCTGGAGCTACCATCCGTTATTTGGGCTACACTCCTGGACTTTTTATTGTAGGAATCTTCTCAATATTAATTTTGTGGATGTACGCTAACTTTTGGATAACAGGAACGCTGTTTATAGTTGGAGGTAGGCTTGGCTGTTTTTAATGGAGAAACTAATTTATGTAACATTACTAGTGTTTTCTTCATGTTTATTTATTGTGTCAGCTCATCCTCAAGACGTGCTTTGGTTGTTGCTAGTTTTCAACTACTCTTTTATTGTGATCGCTAGAGCTTAACCAAATATAGATTGCTTTTCTTCATGTTCTTTGACCTTTACTTTTATTCATTTTCCTTTCATACAGTGGATTCTTTCTAATATATCTGTCTGAAAAAGGAAATATCAAGACAGTATGCATGATATTCTTGTATTTGTGTCCCTGAAAATACCAAGTAGAGGGAAAATGAAAATTTCACAGTGATTTCATACAATTACTATTTGAGAAAATAAATTAGTTTTTGTATGTGAAGTTTTCATTTTGATTTGAATCATCTTCAGATATAATAAGTTGATTATACTGATGTATTCAACTATTTAAGAATCTAACAATTGTTAAGCTTAAATTGTTGTTATAACCTGTCTTTTGTATGATAAGTTGTTATAGCATGTCACTCTTTCAAGGCCTATCAAATTCAAACAATTCTTCATGCTTCTTCATTTTCCAGTTATCCTTTCTGTACCTTTCTAGTGTTCACAATACTTGTTTGATGTCAAAATTGTTTGTCACTTATTTTCTGTAAGTGGTTTTGGATGATTCAGTTTAATGTTTGATTTTGCTTCAAAATTTCTTTAGCCTTTGACTATTTTCCGGCATCCACATAAATAGTGAAAAATAGCTGAAATAAAAATGGAATGCTATTCTTATTAATAAATGGTGTATCAAGTGAAAGAGCATTTGTTAGGCACCAAGTAAGAATTTACAAATCCTTGATTGGTATGCGGAGAATTTTTACTTCATTTTGATGTTATTCAACGGCCTTTTCTAGTATAGGTTGTTAATCATATGATTTTCAAGTTTCTGACATACTTTGCAAATCTTAATTGTTTGTATATTGCTGTCTACATGTGATAGTGTACAGGAATTCTTTTCTGTTTGCTTACTTTTTGTCTCTGATTCCATGCTTCCCTAATTGATCGAGCACCTATATTTGCTAGACTATAGAATAATTCATTAATTACTATTTGGTGATCTACTTATGGATATTAAAATATTGTGTTTATTTGGTTCCTTGTCCATATTTTTCAGCTTCTAGTTTTCAATAGATTATGAGGATTTTATTCTTCTTTCCTTTATAAATGCAGGTTATTTGTTCTCCTTAAATCATGCACGGTTGGTTGTCCTAATGGCGACTGTATATGCTGTTTATTGTGTAAAAGTTCGCGTTGGTTGGTTTGGTGTCTTACTGTCGATAAATCTTGCATTTTTCTCAAATGATGCATTGAATTTTTTCGTCCAATGGTGTGATAACACCGTAGAAAATATACACTTTGAAGATAAGAAGGAATCTGAAACAGTTACAGAAGATGACTTCTCCTCGGAGTGTGATTTCTCCTTTCCGACTAATGAGTCTGAAGAGGTGCAGTCTTGCAAGTCATCCAGCAAACCAGCTGCTGCTTCAACTGCGGTGAATAACCAAACAAATTTGTCAAGTAAAAATGTAGTTAGGCAAGAAGCAGGCTCAACTGATGAAATGAGACGGATATTACATAGTTCAGATCATTATGAAGCGCTGGGATTTCCTCGAGACAAACCTATTGATGCTACAATACTGAGAAAGGAATATCGGAAGAAGGTGTGCAAAAAAATTTTTGGGGGCAAGCGTGCTTTGGTTTTATGTTTTTTACATGTTTTTCAGCCTCCAAGTTTGCGTAACTGTCACTTTCCAACTTTAATACAGCTTTGTTTTAGGAAGATCGAACATGTTTAAATTTATTCTTTGTTCTTTAGCAAGAAATTGAATTTCCTTGATGAATTTGCTTCATCTGTTGTCGAGGTCATGTTTTGATTTTATCACTCCATTAGGACAATTTTATGAATGCTTAAGTCAATTGTTGAGTGGTTAAATGGTAATAGATGTGTGGAATGAATTTCCATTCTGTATGTTGCTGCTTTAAGCCAAGTTGGTTATAAATTTGTTTCATTCTATATGCATGAAAGGGAAAAGGGAAGAGTTTGTGCACTTACTGATTTCTTTCTTTTCCAACTTTTGTGACAATCTTATCTAGGCTATGCTTGTGCATCCAGACAAAAATATGGGAAGTCCTCTAGCGAGTGAATCATTTAAGAAACTTCAGTGTGCTTATGAGGTAAGCATACGTAACAAGATAAACCTTCTGTCTGTGTGTGTGTGTGTCTCTCTCTCTCTCTCCCCTTGGTGTGCAATATATAATTTGGTACAAGTGTAAAGAGTTATTGTGCCTTATGTTCTATGCAATTGCAGGTTCTTTCGGACTCCACAAAGAAGAGGGACTATGATGAGCTATTGAGGAAGGAAGAATTTAGAACTAGGACAGTCTGTCAGAAGTCTCACTTTTCTTCACGACAGGTGATGTATGCATGCTAGTCATGATGAAAGTTATAGTATTATTTCTTTTAAAATGTCTATTTTAAGGTTACCATTTGGTAGAGATTCATGTTAAGTAGGAACTGTTGGAATATGAAGATCTCAAATATTTGTAATTTCTTGTATGCCTTAGCCCAAAAGCGTTTTGATATTTCTAGCAGACCTGATTTTTAGATAGAATTTCCATGTTAGTATTAATGGTTAGTCTTCTAAAGTGTAAGTCGTGTTTATCCTATTTTCCTCCTTTATTAGTCTAACATTTGATCTAGATTACAAGAACTTCCTTTGAAGACAGACTGGGCAAATTGAGAAATGGAGTTAAATGGTCCAGTATCAGAATGTATCTTTCTGCTTGGTGAACTGGTTATTATTTTTGGTCTGTGAGGTTGATATTCACATGCAATGATTGCATGATTTAAAGCTTCATTAGGATGCAAGTTAAGTGACATATACCGGTGGAAGAATTGATTTTCACATCGTCATGCTATGAATCATTTTATTAGCAGGATAGTCCAGATTATTGCTCTGAGGAGTCCAGACGTATACAGTGCTCAAAGTGTGGCAATTCACATGTATGGGTGTGCACCAGTAGGAGTAAGGCCAAAGCAAGATGGTGTCAGGTCAATCATCTGATCCTACAGCTAATACATTAATTATTTTTTGCTTTATATTTTATTTTCTTAATTCAGAAGACTACTTTTGCTACCAGGATTGTTGCCTATATCATCAAGCTAAGGATGGAGATGGATGGGTCGAATACAAAGGGTCTCTAGCTTTTGGTAAGCCTCAAAAGGTATGCTTCTCGGAAGAACATTGTTTACTGCTAACTTTTTTCAATTTTATTCTAACTACATGGAAAAGTTATCTTCTTCCAAGATTCTGGTCATAATATCACCTTTGAGACAACTGTTGAAGGTGTTACCTATCATACTGAGTGGAAAGTGAGTATGCCCAGGGGCTTAGCTTAGTGGTGGGTGAGTTTTGCTTGGTCCTATGTTAGAAAACTCTAGCTTAATATGCTAGAGATCAGTACATTATTGATAATAATCAATGGTAAACACTGCTATTACAAGTGAATCAGAGGATCACTTCCTATACCAGAGCAAGAGTTGCTCCTCAGGGAGAAAATAAGTTCTCTCTCTGTCTAAAATCATACTTCTCACTTCTTTCTTACTGAATCCCCTCTCTCCTCTGCCCCCTCCTCTTAGCTACCCATACGTACATTCTGTTATTCCCTTGTACCCATTCAGCCCCCAAAATCCTAACTAACTCTGACATCATTCCCTTCAGCATCATTCCCTTCAGTCCTCGCAACCCCTTCTTTCTTTCTCCTTGAATACACACTCCATATCCTAGGCTTATTATTGTCATTGGTCCTAACATCCAACTAGTGTGGGCTTACTAGAGCGGGGTTATGACAAATATACCTGTATGAGACCCAACTTGATCTTAGGAAAGGAGCATAAAACTGTCAGGTTTGTTTAATTGGGTGAAGACTGTCAATGAATGGGGCACTTCGATCTTTTACCTAAGTTGCTTGTGATGTAGTACAATGAGGAGACTTGACTTTAAAGTCAAATGTCAGACCTTAACGTCAAGGAGTGCCACCAGAATTGTTGTCACAGACTTTTATTTTTTCTCCAGTTTCTTTTTATTCCAGCATGTTAAGGAGTGATTGGAGTTGAAGATTCAACATCTTTTCACCTGTAATCTTTTGATTTGGCTGGGTAGATTGTGACGAATTCTGTTCTTTGTAGATAATTATTTCCTTTCCAGCTTTGTGAAGGGGACAAGAATCCTTAATACTCAAATATCTCTGTTATGGAAAGCTTACCTTCTATTGTGCTGTTTAAAATTTTACTTTAATGAATATAGAAATCGCAAAACACTTATAAATTGTTTTGACCTTGGAGCTAGGGTAATTAAGTGGAAAATAAGTAATTGTTTAAATGATACGGCAGATACTTACATGGTTATCTTGTTAATTTTGTCGCGATGGGCTGATACGAAACCTTAGCATTTTGTTTTTCTTTATAATGTTTAGAAGGTTATCTTGTTAATTTTGTTGCAATAGGCTGATACGAAACCTTAACTTTTTGTTTTTGTTTTTCTTTTTAATTTTTTAGGTGGAAATTCCACGTGCTTTTGTTTGTGCCGAAAGTAAGATCTTTGATGTCTCAGAATGGGCTATTTGTCAGGCAAGTGCTGTTTTTGCTTATTATGTGTGAACATTGCTTTTGTATTCAAGTTGCTTGGAATGGGCACTTCATAAGATACGTATCACATGACAACATTTTATCTTACCCTTTCTCTCTGCAATTTCTCCATGGTGTTCTCTGACTTTGTATTCTTTTGTTGGTTCTCATTGTTTGAGAATCATTCTAACCAAAACATGGAACTTTTATGCCCTCTGATGTTAAGGATAATCTAGGAGAACATCTTAATGGGAGCAAATAGATCTGCAGTTTTGTGTGATTATTATGATGATAGGTTTTGAAAATTTACATTTTCACATTGCAATCAGATTTGCAAGTTGATATCCCAGTGAATCCCCGAACTTTGTTTTCTTATGCCATAATGAGTTTATTCGAGCAATTTAAGATTCAGTTATTTCTCACGTGCCATTACTAAGTTGGTAGTTTATGTTTGATTCACAGCAGGCTTCCTTTGCATTTAATAAACTATACTGTTTCTTCTCTTTTTCTGTTGATATTTTCTCTTTGGTGGATTATATGGTGTGCGTGTGTGTGTAAGAGAGAGAGAGAGAGAGAGCTCTTGACTTTGTAAGTGCCATGCTTGTCCTTTATTGAGTCTCAAGCTACATACTTGAATTGACAACCTAAGATCCAATTGCAAAGATGGCATGATGGCACTGGGAATTCCAATTAATTGAAGCAGTCTACTTTTGGTCCATTCAGTACTTATAATTGATATGTGGATAACATATTCTGAGTCTTTAGCTTGAACAAGCTTAAAACTCTTTTCAGGGAATGGAATGTAGACCCAATACTCATAGGCCTAGCTTCCATGTAAACATGGTTGGTTTAGAAAAGACACAACGATCCAACTCAAGCAGATACCCTTGGAATTTGGATGCGGAAATGATGGATGAAGAAGATGAAGAATTTGAGCTGTGGCTTCAACAGGCCCTGGCTTCTGGTCTCTTTTGTGAGACCTCTAAGCGCAGAAAGAGCTGGAGTCCATTCAAGCTCCATCAGAAGAAAGGAAAGAAGCAATGGCGAAGATCATCAACCTGACCAACTAGAAACAGTCAAAGAAGTATTTTAGTTACCCCTGCCATTGAAAACGGAGCTATGTTTTTGTTATGCTGTTTCTTCAGGGGCTTAGTGGCCTGAGTCTAGACTAGTTTCACATGTCGGGAGGAGTTGATCGAGACATGTGGCATATTAAAGTTTCAGGTATTAGCAAACTTTCAAGGGCTTGCTAATTAGGTTCTGTAAATTTCTGCTAAAACACCAAAACCCTCTTGAATCAGAAAGTGGAGGATAAAAGGATTAATGCATCTCTCAGAAGCAGCATTTGATATTTAATTGGGGATAAATCTTCAATATTTTGTACATATGCTTGTCAATAAGTTCATCTGATCCAAAACTGTGTTTTGGCAATCTTTTGTTTTTTTTTTGGGGAGAAAATACTGTGTTTTGGCAAGTTAACTTTTGCTTCTGTATGCCCTTTTTTCATATCAAGCTCCCATTTAAGAGCATGGTTTTTCGCAGACTACGCGTTGTTCCTGGAATCCTAGAAAAATGGTGAGACCTCTCAATACTTTGTAAAAACAGGAAAATAGTTGAGATGATTCGGGCTTGACCATCTGGCAGTTAGATTCTATGGTAGAGGTCTACGGTAGTGAGATCACCATGTAGTTACAGAGCCAATTGAACTCTGAGGAGAGGGTTGTGAGGGCTAGTAGGCTTGTATATATGCTAGTTCAAGACTGAGTACCTGAAAATAAAGAATTCTGAGTGGACTTTGGATTATAAAACATTCCTTGCTCCTTGTCGCTACTGAATTAATGCAACTTAAATGTAGTTTCAGTAACGCTCTAGCAGAGGAGTGAATCGTGTGTGGATTTAACTTGTGCCTATCCAATTAGGACCAAGTGTTATCCAATTAGGTCGTTGATGTGGGTGGTCCATCATCCGTTTAAAATGTGGTTATCAGTTAATATAAAAGATTATTTTAGATATTAATAACTATATTATTATCTTCTTAAATTGATTAATTTGAGAAGTAATTAATAAGTAGAAGTACAATGTCTTAATTAGTGATAAGATCAATATTATGAATATTATATTGGACTTACTATTGGATTAAATTCTGGTACAGTATTGTATTAGTATCGGTTAATATTGAATACTGTTTCGAACAATTTTTTAAATTTATAAAATAGTTCTTAATTTTTTAAAAAAAATGGAAAATAACCCTTCAATATCTATATAATTTAAACTAACCTTGTCTAAAAAAATCATAATAATATAAATTTAAATAACATTTTGCTTATTTTTCTTAATATTATTTTCACATATTTCGCATATAAATAATTATCACAATTAATATAAAAAAGATCATTTTATCATCATAGAAATATAAAATTAAGAATAATATAAAGTATTTAAAATATTAAAATTTTATCATATAATAAATAATAATTAA
>JANITW010000005.1:41809812-41831722 GCA_027564335.1 Erythroxylum williamsii
ATGCTCTTTATCTCTCTTATCAATTTGCAACAATTTTTCATATCACCTTATCAAAGAATGACTTTTTCCTTAGACTCTATCGCTCTCATCATTAATATTACTGGTCAAGTCCCTAAGTTTTTTGGAATTTCCCCTACCTTGCCATCTTACTTCTTCCCTTTTAACCATCCTCCTATTCCTACTACTTCTAGAATTCCCATCGTCTCCTCAATAGAAATGGAATCTTCCTTCCTGCTCAAGGATCTTTTCCTTTATCCTTTGTAACAAAGTTCTCCTTCTTCTACTCACCTAGTTAACAATGTTCATTTGGAGCTTTTAGCACCTTATTAGACAACAAAAGATAACTTACAAAGTCATAAATCATAACTACATAAACATAGCTCATGAGCTACTAGACAACAAAAGTACAAAATAAGAAACTACTCACGTGTGGTAATACTACAAAAATGTCAAAAGACCACATGATCCACTCAAAGCTTCAAACACACTAAATTAACCTGCATGGTTGGAAAATGGAGGGGGGTGAGTATATTAGGTACTCAGTGAGTAGGAAAAACATATAACACAAATAGAATTCGATTATACTAAGACGATGGAGATAACCTGTGAAGGGAATATATATGACATAAAAACACATAGGCTTAGCCTATGCCTCATCATATACCGGTTAGTAACTACATAGGCCCAGCCTATTAATCACCCATTCGGTGGAGATAGGTTCCAATTCTAGTATAAAAATGCATAAAAACATTAGATGTATAAACAAAAATCTCATTACAAAACAAATATTAGACTAAACCAAAACAATAATGTTTTTGTGACTTACTTCTTCCTCCTCTTGATTTCAGAATAATCTCATAGTTTATGAGTGATCTCACCAAGGCATTGAATTCTAAATGATTGAAATCCTTAGACTCCATAATAGTGGTGACTTGTGAGTCCCATTCTTTTGGTAGTGAACAAAGAATCTTTTTCACCTTCTCGCTATCCATCATGTGTTTTCCAAGGTTGCCTAATCTATTGATAATTTCTGCAAAACGATCAAGCATAGTGGAAATAGACTCACCTTCCTTCATGACAAACATTTCATAGTCATGGAGTAGCATGTTGATCTTTGTTTCTCGAACTTGGTTGGTTCCTTCGTGAGTAATGTGAAGTCTCTCCCACATTTCTTGAGCGCTAGTGCATGAGTTCACTCGATTTCTTTCCTCAATAGTGAGAGCGCAGTATATCAATTTCATTGCTTTTGCGTTGATGTAGGCTTGCTTCCAATCATTGTCATCATATTCCAGCTCCGTTTTCACCTCGCCATTTTCTTTTAATGGAACATGTGGACCGAAGATGATAATCTTCCAATATTCTACTCCTTCGCTTATAATATGATACTTCATAGGATTTTTTCAAGAAGAGTAGTTAGTACCATTAAATAAAGGAGGGTGATTATTGGTGTTACCTTCTTCCGCTAAGTTATTGTGTGCCATCCCCGGATACTTCTGCTCTAATACCAATTGTAAACGACCTAGAAGGGGGGTTGAATAGATTAATTATCTCCCTCCAATTGGTTCAAGAATGAGAGAAAATACTAATGCCCTACTTTTGTATATCGATTGAAATACCTTTAGATATTTTTCATAGAAATAACAATTTTGTTTATTTTGACGATCCCCAATACTAAAGAATTTGATAGGCTTATATCTAGGATCAACATTCAACATGTGTGCCACTACCTTAGGATTGTCTTCTTGTATCTTTAGCCTTCCTAACAAAAATGTTTGCATATTTCCTCAACAATGACTTCATAAATGCCCTTCCTACATTCATAATCTTTGCTTCTTTTAGATCTACCATATTCATCTATACCATCTCTTTTATTAGTTCTCCCTTATTCTTTCCTCAATCACTGTAAATCGACTTCATTGTAACTAAAGCTTTTATTTATATTTTAGGGATGTCTAGTAGTATTATATAGTAGCTTTCACATCTTTATGCACCTAAGCTGCACAATTTTTAGTCAGGAAATTCATCAATATCTAATAGGATTATAGCACAACCTTGAGGGAATAAAGGGATGGACTTCCCAAAATGGCATTGTAAGTTTTAGGTTTGTGAACCATGCATAATTATATAGACCTAGGGGGTACATGAGTTGAGTCCTCAACTTAAGTAACAGCATGATCTTTCCTAAGTCGTGAATTTGTTCTCCACTAAAGATAGCCAAATTTGATATTATGAACATAACATTGTCATTAGGATTAGCCAATTCAAAATTATCCTAAAACTAGTTTGTGCTTTCAATCTCCTCTTCCTTTTTTCCTTACCAATGATTTCATAAAAAGTCTTAAGGCATATAAGAACTTTTTTAACTGAGTTTTTCTTTTATCCTAAAATCTCTACCTATGATAGTATTGATACCCTGACCCTAGGTGAAACTCAGTTAGATCTGTCACTGTATTCCCTTAATTAAGACTTGTTCTGGCATCTACCATTGCTCCTAACTCTAGATTTATCAGTAACAAATTGTTCTAATTGGTTCTTCGAGCAAGTAGTCTATGCCTTTCTACAAATCCTTACATTCTTCTATCTCACGTGTTTAGTTTAAGTGGAAAGGATAAAATTTATTTGAATGTCTAACCTTAAAGTTATTCATTGGCAGTTTCAATAGATTTATAGGATCATTACTTCTAACGTAATCTAGACCTACAAGCTCTTCTTTTGCCTTTAATGTATTTCTTGTCTCAAGCAACTACATCTTATTTTCTGTTTCTTCTCTGTTGTTGGATCCCCTGTGATGATCTCTCATTTCTCTCCTAGGAGTGTTTTGCTCACCAACTTGCAAAATTTCGCCTTGTTCTCTTGTCAACATGCCTTCTTCGTGTCGACTTGCGTGTCAAGTATTGGCTAAGGCTCGCCAACACTCACACGATCTTACAATCTGAGCTTAGAGGTCTGACAAACCTATGATTGAATCTTTAAGCCTCATCCTGAATTTTCCTTCTTGATTGGATTCTCCTAAATAAATTTGCGGTTTTCTTTGGTCATGTGTCAACTACAGACTTGGATGATGGATTACATGTTCCCAATGTAGGAGGAGGCTCGTATGTAATACTCCAACACTTAAATTAGCTCTTATTCTTAGGAAGCTAAAAAAAAAAAAAGATTTAATGAATTCCCTTTCTCTTACCTCACACCTTTTATTTTATTTACGTGGAAGCGTCTAGTGAGTGAGATGGAAAACCACCTTTAAACGTTTTCAGGTCTTGGATCACAAACATAAGAAATTGAATGCTAAGAATTTTAGTAAGACAAGAAAAAAGAAAAAGGGTATGGAGACCATGTTTAAAGTGTCAAAGAAGACGTAAAGCGAGCTTTATAATATACACTCGTAAGTAGGTCAGATTAAGAACAAAGGGCACACTAACAATGGGGGAAAAGCTTACATTAACTAGTGGTGGGAAGAAAATTGGGATAGTGTAATGCTTTTGAAAGAGACCAATTGATTGCGTAAACTCGAGCAGTCGAAGCCATTTTCTGTCACTTTCAGAATTCGGAAGTCAGAGTCAGAACAAGAACCAAAACAAAATTCTAAAGCCTATTAGGGCTTCAAAAAATTTAGTACGTATTCCGCCGTTTCTTTTCTTTACCGCATCTCTGGTAAATTTCCTTCTTTTTTTTTCTTCCTTCCTTCCTTTTTTCTGTTCTTAGCTCTTAATCTTCGCCTTTTCCACTTTTACTTATCTCTTGTCTTCACGCTTCAGTTTTTCCCGTCCACCGTCCCTCTCGCTTCTCAACCGCTTGTCCTTGCTCATTTTCTCTCTCTTCTGCTAGACCCAACCTACTGTTTACTTCCTCTTCGATTTTTCTCCTCATTCCTACAATTTCGTCAAAGCCTGAACTTGGGTTTTACCAATTTCGGTCGCTTGGGGTCGATAACGTATACTAGCGGAGTTCCATATCTTTCGTCACTGTCATTGCTGCTATAGGATTGTCTCGTTTCATCAAGTTGCTAACAATTACATCCTTTTTGCTAGTTTACGACAAGCTAGTTCATCGAGATGGGTTTTTGTTGTAGTGCAACCCGAGGCCCTAGTGATAACAAAAGCTCAAAACTTTGATACCCTTTTGTCAAATTTTGGAGGAATACAGCGAGAAAAGTTGCTGGTTGGGTTGAGAACCGCAGAAGGAAGATGATTGCAGAAAAACCTAGTTGGCTTAAGCATGAGGGAATGCAGATTTTCTCCATCGACATTCAACCTGGTGGCCTGAGGTTTGCTACTGGTGGAGGTGATCATAAGGTATGCTATTTTTAATTCTTAAACCATTTATCTATTTCGTAAGAAAATTCTTGATTTCGTTTGCTTTGAGGATTCTGAGGAAGGAAAACCTCTCCATCAGTGTGCATACTACCACTATTTGGTAGTCATCTTAAGATGGTTGCTTAATTTACGTAGTTATTTTGTGGAATTTGGGCAATAACAGTGGTTTCTTGATGCTGCCAATTTGGGCAAGGGAATAGATGTTGATTGTTGGCTAAGCCGTGGTGCATTCAAGATTTGTTCCCCTTGCTCCCCTCTCGACAAAAATTTGGTTTTCCAATTACATTACAGGATTCTTTCTCCTTACTCCTTTTCCCCTCCCTATTGAGATGATTTGATTATGTTTAGTATTGGCCTGCTGATTGCAGCAACTGAAAGTTTGCTTTCAATACTTTGCATGGCCTTCTATATATCATGTTAAGTCGGCTTGGACGGGTAAAAATGATCATGTATGATCAGAGCATACCAAATGCTGAGAGAGCGTGTCGGGCAATGTAATTTTCTGTACCATATTACTAATTTGAGATTTGGCCATTCTATTGTTGCATATCAAGATTCAAAATTGATATCTGTGATTGACCAGTCGTTTTTAGCTATCTCTGAAGTGAGAGAGCTAGTTGTTTAGTATACCTCATTAGATCATGTGGTCTAAGCTTGCAAAAGATGTCAGTGTTATCGCTCCTTTGGACTTTACTCATACTTCTATTGGTGTGATAAATTTATCTACTAATATATCAACTCTATATGTTTTTAAATCCAGGTTCGAATATGGAACCTGAAATCAGTTAGTCGGGACTTGGAGAATAATGAATCAACACACAGACTTCTTGCAACTCTACGTGATCATTTTGGATCAGTAAACTGTGTTAGGTGGGCTAAGCATGGTAGGTATGTGGCATCAGGTTCTGATGATCAGGTGATTTTAGTTCATGAGAAGAAGCCTGGCACAGGAACCACAGAATTTGGTAGTGGAGAACCACCGGATGTTGAGAATTGGAAAGTTGCAATGACTTTGAGAGGGCATACAGCAGACGTGGTAATGAAATGCTTTTAATACCTGATTTCTTGAGCACTAGTTGTGTCTGTCCTATTCTTATTGCAGTTTAGTTTTAGCTGTATAATTGACATTTTGTTTTCAAAACAAAGAACTGTGTGATCTTGGTTGTGCATTAATTCTATGATAGCTGGTCTTTACATCTTCCTTTCACCACCTCTTCGGGTGGCTGATTATCAATTTGTGGACTTGTACTAGGACACAAAGAATTGAACAAATAAGTGGATCATTATGTCTCTTTGTCGACCTAAAGACTTGTTTGTTATGTTGATGATTTGATTCGGTTGTCTAACTGTAAATGAATTTTATTTGCATAAAGTAGGTGGATCTTAATTGGTCCCCAGATGACTCCATATTAGCTAGTGGGAGCTTGGATAATACTATCCACATTTGGGATACAAGTAATGGCATTTGTACTGCTGTTCTCAGAGGACACTCGAGCCTTGTAAAAGGAGTTACTTGGGATCCAATTGGCTCTTTCATAGCAAGTCAATCTGATGATAAGACAGTCATTATATGGCGAACAAGTGACTGGAGTATGGCTCACAGAACTGATGGCCACTGGGCAAAATCGGTATGCACTCTCTTTGTCTAGGTACTTCATCTTACCCAGATTTCATAGCAATCACTAATCAGAATATGTTTTTTCAGCTTGGATCTACATTTTTCAGGCGACTAGGATGGTCCCCTTGTGGTCATTTCATAACTACAACCCATGGTTTCCAAAAGCCAAGGCACTCTGCTCCCGTTCTAGAGAGGGGAGAATGGGCTGCCACATTTGACTTCTTAGGACACAATGCCCCTATCATAGTGGTCAAGTTTAACCACTCAATGTTTAGAAGGAATTCTGCCAATTCTCAAGAAACAAAAGCTACGTCAGTTGGGTGGGCTAATGGGGCTTCTAAGATTGGAGGGAAAGAATCTCAGCCCTATAATGTAATCGCAATTGGTAGTCAAGATCGCACTATAACTGTATGGACAACTGCAAGTCCCCGTCCGCTTTTTGTCGCAAAACATTTTTTTACTCAAAGTGTTGTGGATTTATCCTGGTTAGTGTGGTACTCATATAGCATTCAGTACATGATCACCATTTGTAGTATAAGGTGATTGCAATTTTGACTTTTCTAGTACCATTTGTAATTCTTCACTTTTGTTATCCTTGTCTCTTTGGAGCAGGAGCCCTGATGGGTACTCTCTTTTTGCCTGTTCCTTGGATGGGACAGTTGCTACTTTCCACTTTGATGTTAAAGAACTTGGACACAAGCTTAGTGACGCTGAGCTTGATGAGCTAAAGAGAAGTCGATATGGTGATGTGAGAGGTAGACAAGCGAACTTGGCAGAGTCTCCAGCACAGTTATTACTTGAAGCAGCTTCAGCAAAGCAATCTACTAGCAAGAAAGTGGTATCAGATATTCAGCAAAGCAGACTTCCTACAAAATCTTCTGCTGATTTGGGGGTAACAGCAAAACATTCTGAGGCTCAAGGTGATGATGGGAAGAAGGATAGTAGTGGGGCTACTTCTGATGTTATAAGTAAAGTGACAACTTCTGCCAGGATCTCTAGTCCTGTGAAACAGAGGGAATATAGACGCCCTGATGGCAGAAAGCGAATCATCCCAGAGGCAGTAGGTATGCCCAATCAGCTGGAAACAGTAACTGGCGGGTCTAAATCTCAAGCTCTTGATGTCCCTCTTGTTGTATCCGATCACAGACTGGTGGAAAACGGAGTAGCTGCTGCTGACAGTAGCTTACAAGAAGGCCCCCTTAAAGGCACAGCTGACCGAGTTTCTGACTTCAAAGAGCGCTCTGGAGTTACTGCAAAAGCTACTATTACAGAGAACCTGGTCATTGAGAAGGTTCCAGGCTCCACAGGTATTGATGCAAGTCTAAATGTGGAACAGGTTGGGAGTATGAAGGCATCCAACTCTTCCAGTACTTGCATACCTCTTTTAATTAGGGTATTTGATAGGAAGATAGGTGAAGATACCATACCAATTTGCCTGGAAGCTCGACTTAGAGAACACCCTGCAAATGACATCGCTGGGATTGGACATTCATGCATGATGAAAGAGACAGAAATTATTTGCACAAGAGGAGATCAAAGTCTATGGGCTGACAGGATCACAGGAAAAGTTACTGTTTTGGCTGGAAATGCAAACTTCTGGGCTGTTGGTTGTGAAGATGGATGCCTACAGGTAAGCAACGAGTCTCATCCATTCCATAGGGAATCATGAGGAACTTATTTTTCTTGATGTTTTTGTACATGAACTGAATCTTAATTGGATCTCATATTTTAAAATCCAGCGAAGTGAAAATGTGAAACTATACTGAATCAATAATTGTGCATGTTTGAACATGATAAGACAGAAGGTGCTGAAATAAGATGTTTAAAGTGATTTCATCCATTGTTCATATACCGTTTGTTAGATTGGTTAATAAATCACTAGATGTGAAACTGGTTTATCAATCACTAGATGTGAAACTGGCATCAGAAATTTGCTTATAGATGAAACGCTTTTTCATTAGAAAAAGAATTGGACAACATCTAATACTATTTGCCCATTTGAAAGAACTGAATTCTGGTCATTTAAATATTTGCACTTGTAGTTCACAGGTAGAATCATGTTGATTTTGTAATTGCCTAAATGCTTTAATAGATAACAGTTCAGAGCCATTGTGCTCGAGAACAAAGAAATATTTATATTTTGTTGCTAGGGAACATCAATTTGTTCAAGCTCCGGGTTTGTTTGCAATCTGAACTTATTATTGACTGCCAATACCTTTGTTCCTACACATTCTAAAATGTGCCAAGTCGTAAGTAACCTCCATGATGACGTTATACATTTAGGTCAGGTGATCGTTTGACAGATGTTGTCTTGACAGTAGAATAGTTTCTCTCTCTCTCCCTCGCTTTGACACATACAATACATATTTTGCATTATGTTAAGTTTCCCCGAGCAGTCAGTTGAACTGATTACATTTCCATCAATTGAGAAGATTTACACAAAGTGTGGGAGACGTGCCATGCCAAGCATGATGATGGGATCTGCAGCTACCTTTATAGATTGTGATGAATGCTGGAAGTTGTTACTGGTCACAAAGAAAGGATCCTTGTATATGTGGGATCTTTTAAATCGTAACTGTCTTCTTCAGGATTCATTGGCATCACTAATTGCAGCGGACTCAAACTCGATCACAAAAGGTTAAGTAATTCGACAAAGTCTGAACTCATAAAGAACTAAGACTATTCTGTAAAAGCTAGCTTGCCACATCTCAATTAAAATGTTAGAATTTACTCTGATTGTTCATTGTCTTTATTAATGTGATATAGTTCTTACTCTTTCAGGGACTATTAAAGTGATATCTGCCAAATTATCCAAATCTGGCTCTCCACTTGTGGTCTTGGCCACACGGCATGCTTTCATCTTTGATATGAATCTAATGTGTTGGCTGAGAGTCGCAGATGACTGCTTCCCTGCATCAAATTTTGCTAGCTCCTGGAATTTGGGCTCAGGTCAGAGTGGTGAGTTAGCTGCACTGCAGGTAGATGTTAGAAAATATTTGGCCAGAAAACCAGGTTGGAGCAGGTATTCATTCATTTTAACATTTTTTGTAATTTTGTCCTTATCATAAATTTCATGAAATAAAGATACTCACGTAATATACTAGCCTTAGTCTACCTTATTTTCAGTGCCACTAACTGCTGAATCTACTTTTAAGAAACTTCTATGGCTGCCTTTCTATTTATTCATGTTTTAATATCCTTAAAATGTCATTGTGTGGATTGTTTTAGAACCCCATTTCTATAAATAGATGCTTTTCATTGCAGTACCCTGATTGATTCCCAAATGGCTGTTTAATCCTGAGGGATTAATATGCTTGTGTAAATTAGTACATGAGCTTTGTATCATGACTTGGCCACTCGTGGTTTAAAGTTTGACCTTTGGTTGAGTGCTACTACAGGGTGACGGACGATGGAGTGCAGACACGTGCTCATTTGGAGGCGCAGTTGGCATCATCTTTGGTTTTGAAGTCTCCAAATGAATATCGCCAGTGTCTTCTCTCTTACATACGCTTCTTGGCGAGGTTTATTACTTTATTATTGGCTTAATTTATCTGTTTTTCTAAATGTACCTATGATAACTGGAGAATGTGCATTATCATGTGGAAAGCATTTTTTTTAATGTAATTGACATTGTGCACTCTTGGTTGTAGAGAAGCGGATGAGTCACGTTTACGTGAAGTATGTGAAAACTTTCTTGGGCCTCCTACTGGCATAGCTGAATCTTTTGACCCAAAAAATTTGGCTTGGGATCCCTATGTCCTTGTAAGGCTTTATGTACTTCATCTGTTTTATAGTTGGGGGTGTGACTCTGGGTGGGGTGTGACTCTGTAGTAAAGAGTCCTACATGCTCTTTTGCTAGTAGTGGTTACGAGCATCTGTTGCTGCATCTTTCAGATCAAGTCTCATTGTGGTTTCTACCCTATATGTCATTTTCATGGTTTATGCTTATTGTTGCATTTTTCCTGATCACGTCAGGGGCTGAAAAAGCACAAGCTCTTGAGAGAGGATATTCTTCCTGCAATGGCGTCAAATAGGAAAGTCCAGCGTTTGCTCAATGAGTTCATGGATCTGCTGTCTGAATATGAAAGTGCTGAAATTGACCTGGATCAAAAGAACGCTACAACAATGTTTCAACCAGCAGCACAGATGGATGTTGACTCTCAAAGAACAGAACGAGCTGATTCTGCAGCACCTAAAGCTGATAAAGTAAATGCAACCCCACCTGTTAGAGATCATGATTCAAGCCATGTTAGGAGGACAGAAGCTCCATGTGATTCCCTGGCAACTTGTCAGGTAGATTCTGGCCCATCTTTGACAGATCAAGTTGTTCTAGATTCACAAGATGCCGGTTCTTGATCAAGTGCAACTTTAACCAATAAGATTAATCTTAACTGACACATGGTTCTGCGTAAGTAGATATAGAAACATGTCCCGATTCATGCTTGCTGTCTGTATGTACCTACTCAAGGAAGGTGATGCAGAAGGCATCACCATTTTGAATTGCAAGTTTCAGTCTTCCTTGAAGCTGCAACTGGGTTTGTGACTAGAATCTGATATAGGTAGCTAAGGATTTTAACTTTTATATCCATAGCCTTGTAGTAGAGTTCTTTTTTCGTAGATTAAAATGTCAATCAGAATCTGTTTTAATGGTGGTTGTCATTCTTGTAAAAAGATCGGTCTTCTTTTAACCATTTATATATCTTTCAAATTTCACGACAACTTTTTATGGCGTATCAGATTCGGAGGTTGGAAGTCATACTAACTCTTTTGTCTCCATGGATTATCTTCATTGCAATGCAATATTTTATAGTTTGCAAGGTTTTCATTTGCTATGCTGAATTGTGGTATTGGAAGACTGTACAGTTGATTCTTCTGATTAATTCGGTTGAATGGAATTGTTTTTGCATAAGAAGACAATATTTTGCAAGTGCTGGACCCAGATGCTCCCTGTAATATTAGGAACGTTTTTGGAACTTTCTTTTTCAGTTGTGGATGCGTCTCAGTAGAGGAAATGCAACGCATTTTTAGGAGTTATTTTAACCGGGAGTCTAATACGGGCCATCTTACATCTTTGAATAGTGACAGATAATAACAATTCTTGTGCCAAATGAGGTTCCATAAATAACAAAGATCTTTATGGAATCACTCCAGAAAGATTGGACATGTGGGAGCGTTCGGAATCCTACTTTTAGTTTCCGTTCCCCCGAGTGCTACTGCTTTGTGGAATCTGGCCTTCTAACAGGTAGACGACACTGAAGGTGGCTACTGGGAAGGATTCTTCATACCAGCAGCCACATCAAGGATTGATGTGTGGTATGGTAATAATTATAGCACAACAAATTCAGTTTTAAAAAATGAATATAAAAAATGAAAAAAAGAATCCATTACCCTTTTAAAAGGGTAGGAGAGTTGGTATTCCAAATTTTATCTTGAATGTACCTATTACGAAGACATGAATTTTGGACACAAGCGGATATTCATCCCACGTGGCAACTCATCATTCTCTCAACTGGATTAATCCACAAGTTAGATATTCAAATCTTGTACTAAATTATATTCAATTCAACAATTCCATAAATGTCGTCTTAATTTATATAACTTGATCTAATATGTAAAGTAAAAATAAATAAGCAAAAAATTGTTTTTCAAATATTTTAATAACTCAAGTAAATAGAAGCATAGAAGCACTTATTGTTGAAATGACTAATGGATATTAGAGACGTATTTGAAAAATTACCTAATCTTTTAATCCAAAAAAGTAAACACTTTATTATGAATACTTCTGATTATTTAGTTAAGTTCAATGTTTTAAAAATCTAACTGGACATCAAACCAATAAGAGGAGAAGTTTAAGATTTAAAGGTTCAATTGATATTAAACAGTTATAAAATTAGTATATAATAAATCAGAAGTAAAAATTATAAGAATAAAATAAAAATACAACAATATATATTATTGTATAATAAATCTAATAATTGAAACCGAAATTGAATTTAACAAAAAACTTAGAATAATAATAATAATCAAAATTGTGTTTCTAAAAGAGGTTATGTCTCATCACCATCAAAAGTCCTAAATTCTCTAGCAATATCTAAAAACTCATAAATCACGTTTTCATTCAAAATATCTGCATCAATATCTTCTTATGCATTTAAATAAATGACAATTAGAATCATATGAAATTGTTCTCTAGTACATTATACCTTTAATGTTAAATATAAGATATCAACTAACTAGTTCATGAAGATTAAAAATGATATCATTATAGTTTTTTTCCCTTTAGTCTTATTGTTATGATTATCAACTAAAATTTTATTGATATTAGGATTAGATGAACCTTGGGATAGTATAGTGATTTTATTTTAACTTAATTTATTCTTAAATTTCATTATGATTCAATTATGTGTTTCTAATTATCCTTGAATTAATATTGCTTGCGTATTATTTCAAGAATGATTATGATTGAGATCAAGAAATACTTTTATATGAATAGATCTATCATCATTGAGAGAAGTTATATGCAAACCTAGAGATAGGTTAAGGGTTAAGGGTTAAACCTAATAATGAAATTCACAAATCTATTATTGAAATCTTAAGGATTTTAACTAGAAAAAGATTTCAGTTAATCAACCAATAATTTGATGTTAATTGTCTCGACCAAAAATATTAATATAAGATAGGAATTTCTACAATCGAATAAACTATATATTAAATTAAATGGCAAAACCATGATTGCGTGAGAAGTCTCAGGAGGATTCTAAGTCCAGGTACTCCTATTTTCTTTGATTGTTTCTCAGTTTAATCTTTATTCTAATTAGTCAATCATGTTGATTTATTTTAGTTTATTATTTTAATTTTAAATTTGGTTAATTATTATCACTTCACTTTGTTAGAATAGATAATGGAAAGATGATAAGTACAAGTAATTTTAAGTTTGTAGGATCAATTGCTAGTGCTTGTTGCAGCTACTTTATGTACTTGCAATTTAAAACTATAAAATCATTCTTCACACATCAGCAATTGAGGCATTGGCTTGGGAAGAGGAAAGGGTACATTTCAGGGAATTAGAGTACTAGAAAAGGGTTGATGATAGGTTGTAGGAGGGAAATTAAAGGCATGTGGGGGGGTCAGGTTGTCTTATTGTTGCTTAACTTAGAATAAGACATTATATATATAAAAAAAAAGGAAAAAATGAATGGAGGAGAAGACAAATTAAAAAACATTTCTTAGAATGATACAAGAAGGTAAAAGTGGGAAAATAATAAAAGGTAAAAGACCAATGAACATTGAGTAGCAATAAAGATAATGTGAAGCCATAGAGAGGAGAAAGAGTGATAGCATATTGAAGAGAACAAAAAAGAAGACAAAGGTAGAAGGGCATCTAAGAGGAGAATGGCAAAGCAAAAAAGAAAGAGCATATTTGTCATGGTGGGAAGGAAGAAAGGAGAAGTTTGAAGTCGGCAATAAAGGTAAAGAAAAAGAGGATTGGAGCATGCAAATTGCTAGAGCTTCTTTCTCCTTAAAAATCCCTAATTCCATTTTTTAAATACAATTCGAATATTATAGAGGAAACATTTTACTCAAATAGTAAGTTTAACGTCTATAATTATTTGTAATTATAACTTGTTAGTCCTTGCATGATATAGGAGATTCGATGGGGTGAATTATATGTTCACTTTTTACCTATTTGTAAACTAATATATGAATTATCTATTCTAATAGATAATTATGAAAATTTCACATATAATAATCACAAAGTAATCATAATAATAAATAAAAAGAGACTAGAGAAAGAGAGATAAAATTAATTAATAGTGTTTTAGCAAAACAATCCTTAGCCTACGTGCATTTTTTAAAGAACAACCTTCCATAACATATTTGTTTTCATGTACCATAAAATTTCTATTTATACTTAAGCAACCTAAAGAAGTCATTAAAAATAAAAATAAAAAAACTAGATGTAATAGTGATATTAGTCAACTAATGTATTGACCACTGTGAAATACAAACTTAAGGTACATAAATTTTCACTTCTTTTGATATATTGGTCAATTCCATCTAAATATAGATCATTCAATATTTTCATAAACAACATTTTGGTCAACCACACCTCTTCTAGTTAACCAATATGTTTGCGACAGTATATTAATTCACCAGCACCACACCTATTTATAAGTTTGCTAATATATCTACAAAGGCATTTTCAAGTTCTTTCAAAGACTAATCCATATTCTTTTACCTTTCTAATTGTAGAAAGAGGGAGCACATTTATAATGGTTAAGTTGTCTTAGTGATTTCGACGCAACAATAATATTTCCTTCAAACTTTAGGATTATGACTGATTTTATAGAACACACTGCAACTTAAATTACAAACATTTGCAATCTTAAATTTGTTTTTAAAAAAGTAAATTAAAAATATCATATTAATAAAAGAATCACTAGTGATAGTCGATGATTAATCATTAAAACATATTATTTAAATATTTGTGACTTTATCTTCTACTTTTAAATTTTGAAGAGGAATTAAAAAACCTTTATCTATACTTTCTTTTTAAACTATTAGTATTATGAAACAGTTTTATACATTTCTATGAAGGTAATACTCATTAAACAAATTGATGTATTACATCTTTCAAAGTAAGGACTATATTTGAATAAGTATTATGTTTACATAAATATGTTAACATGATTTTTGAATTATATTCCAAAATGATTATTTTTTAAATCTTAAAATTTTAAAACACTAAAAGCATTGCCAAAAACTTAAGAATAATGAAATAATTAGAACCTTAAAAATTCGAAAACCTAAAGCAATCCCAACAACTTAAGAAATAATGAAATAATTAGAAACTTAACAATTAATTAGTAATTATTATTTTACATAGGATATAAGGCATAAATTATTTTAATAATTAAGAGAAAAGTTATGTTTGATTTCAAACAAAACCCCCTTACTCTTTAAGAAACACTTAAAATAAATTTGAATCAAATTTTAGTTAAAAGACTATGGATTAATTTTTGAAACAATTTGAAAAATCTTTGAAAACATCTTTTCAAAGAACTTTTTGTTGGAAAATTGGGATGAGAGTAAGGGGGTGTTTCAAAGCAAGAATCATAATTCGCACATTATTTTAAAACTTTGATCCTTTTCTTGTCTTATTCTTATGACCATTTTCAAAATTCAGTCTATCTTAACCTCAGTTATAACACCCCACTCCCGCCTGACCCGAACCCGACATCGATGGTGACATCCGAGTCCGTGCCCCGCGAAGGTGGCGTGCTACATCACTCAATCAAAACTCAGTATAATTTTTTTTGGGTACAATCATATGCGCAGAAATCAGTAGGCACTTTGGGCCCGCTTTAATTTGAAAACATTTTCGGTCATAATAATACACTCAACATTATTCAAGGTAGCCATTTAATGCACAAAAAAAGCCATAAATAAATTGGACCCATTCTTATTCATAAATATTTCAGTGAACATATTACAATCAAAAGAAGTCCAATAACCAATCGGGGGCCCCTCTATAAATGCAAAGCACTACAATCCGTTGACTTTACAAATTGACTTCATCAGTTGTCCAAAATGTCAAAAACAAATACAATTTGACTAGACTTTAATGCAGACGCAAACTGATCCCGACTCCTATCTTTCTCTGGCATGCAGTAGGTACACTCCCCTATTTAACGGAGTACTCTTCAAGGCCTGAAAAATAGTTGCAAATTTTGGGTGAGTTTTGTGAACTCAGTAAGGAACCATCATCGATGGTTCGCCCAATTCATGCATCACACAAGCAATTCACAGTTCAGTTCACAATAACAAAGTCAGAAGTACCATATCATTATACAAAAGAAATTCACAATTGTAGAAGGCACTCTTGCCTTGTTCCCATTTACAGTATTCAATCAACTATGGATGCAATGCATATGTGACACTTTCCTATTTTATTTCAGTGTTGTGACCGAGCGCTTAAACAGTAAACAGTAGGCAGTAGACGCGTCTAGGGAGTAGGAGAGCCCTCTGGGTATGCACTATCTCCCTTCGAGCTCGAGGCTCTTTTTCAGTATCAGTGGCGACTCTGGTCACAACTATTATTATCCGTTCATGTATTTGTGTATGAAATGCAATATGCCCAATATATCACAGTCAATATAAAACAGTCTGTCACAGTAGAGGCAACGCAATGAAGCACAGTAATAGCAAGCAATTTGACAATCAGCACATAAAGGACACTTCTATGTCAAATCTCCCAATTCATCGGACCATCCGTGTCTGGAACCCAGTCATAAACAAACACAATCACTAATCCCACCGTTATTTCCCACATTAGACATATAATAATTGAAATAACCATCTAGGTTACTCACCTATTACTTCTGAGCTAATACTTGGAAGTCCCAACAACGTCGGTAGGTTGACGTTCCAAACGAGCCTCTATAACAGTGCAATTGCATACACATTACCAACTGTACAGGCAGAACTATTTAAAGATGCACACGTATCAATGAAAATGTGTATAATGCATGTTCGTGACATTCTCGGTATCATTCCATAAATCACACTGTAAAAATGTTCCCCTGTGCCCAAAGAAACCATAGACACTATAATAGCTCAATTCGAACGTCAAAAGGTCTAAAAATTGGTACCCGATCCCATCACTTTGACCTAACCCATTTCTGTCAATTTCGTCTCTAAAATTTCCCAATTTCACATAAAAATGAAATTAAATGATTCACGAATCCGATGCCTCGAGAATCAGGTCAATCGGAGGTCGGACGGAAAAGTTATAAGCAAAAGAAAGGAAAATATATGATCCTAGTCGACTTGCTTGAGAATCCAAGTCGACTTATGCTACTGTGTATGTCCTAGTCGACTTGTCTGAGGATGCAAGTCGACTTATGCCACTATAATTGCAGATCTGGAACAAACGTCCTCCGATATCCCAACTTTTACAATTCATAACTCCTTCCTCCGAACTCCAAATTGGACAAACTTGGTGTCTATTTTATAGAGAAAAGAAAGCTCTACAAGTTTCATGAAGGACATAAAAACTAATTTCACATCTAAGGGTGTCAAAAATATACTCAAAGTTACTTCCTTCATAATGCCTCTCAAAGCAGTGTAACATTTTTTCAAAACAATGCAACATTTTGTAAAATCCATAACTTCTCATTACCTTTGCTAAAAATTACAAGATTTATTCAAAATGAAAGATAAGAATGTGACCTACAACTTTCATGAACAACATGAAATCAAATTCAATTGCTAATTAGGTCAAACAGTTCAATGAATGATTCTGCCCACTGAAACCACCTAAACTGAACAGCAATTTTCTTAAAAGTATAACTTCTTGAACAAATATCAGAAAATTGCATAATTTATACCTATGAAAAGATCAAACAGAATACTACACTTATCATGAAGGGCTTAACAGTCAATTCCATCTCTAACAAACTCAAAACTGTCATGCAAGTGGCTGTCCTGATCACTAGTCAATGACCTAACTTAAGTCCAATCTTTGAAAATTCATAACTCCCATTTCTGATCTCTAAAAATAGTATAGTATATCTCTTTTTCAAGATAATTGCTTCTTCTACAACTTTCCAGAAGATCACTTGAGCCAATTCAAATCACAGAAATCTCTAAATTTGCTTCCAATCACAATACTCACAAAACCTACACTTATGGCTAGGTTTCACCAAAATGCACATAACCAGTCAATAGTCAACAATTCATAACTCCCAACATACATATCGAAAAATTGCAAAATCAGTGGAAATGGAAAGCTAACAAGATAGGCTTCAACTTTCATTAAGACCATTTTCACCAATTCCTCCTAAATCAATCTAGAAAACTCATCAAAGTTTCAGGTCATCTAATTCGGATACTGTTCACACAGCCAGTATAGTTCACTTTCAAGGCAGAAATTCAACCTCTTCAAGTTACAATTAGACAACACTTATTTCACAAGAAATTGAAGCCAAACATCTAAAGTTTAATTTAGCACAAACCTCACCTCATTTGCTTAACTACACGACTAGTTATGGAAAAAACATTAGAACATGATTAATTTGCATTTTCCAGCTTTGCTCCTACACTTATATTCTATCACTTCCAATGCCAATTACCCAGACCCACGTCAATTTCACCTCCAAAAATTTCCACAATTATACTGAGTTTCGTTTGAGTGATGTAGCACGCCACCCTCGCGGGACACGGACTCGGATATCACTATCGATGTCGGGTTCGGGTTACGCAGGAGTGGGGTGTTACATTTAATTTATACGCCACTACCCCGATTCGTTGTAAGATCCTGTACGGGTCGTAGTAGAGTGGGGCCAATTTCTGGTTGTTACGCCTTTGCAAGGAGTGTTGCCTATATGGCTGCAACTTCAGGAGTACCATGTCACCCACTTCGAATTCTCTTTCCGACCTCCGTGAATCTGCATATTGCTTCATTCTATTCTAAGCTCGCTGTAGATAGAATTGAGTGACTTTCAACACTTCTTCCCTACTCAACAACACCCTGTCAACTTCCATCACCTTCGAGTCACCTGCTACATATGGGGTGTAAATCGGGGGTGGATACCCGTATAAAACTTCAAATGGCGACTCGTTGATGGACGAACGATATGTAGTGTTATACCATCATTCTGCCAATGCTAGCCAGTCGCCCCACTTCTGAGGTTCCTCACCACAGAAATAACGTAGATAAGTCTCCAGAATTTTATTCACTACTTCTGTAAGTCCGTTTGACTGTGGATGATGAGCAATCGAGTATTTCAATCTAACACCTTGTAACTTGAGCAACTCTTGCCAGAATTTACTCAGGAACACCGGGTCTCTATCGCTGATTATTGCCTCTGGCATGTCGTGTAATTTAAAGATGTGGTTAAGGAACAACTCTGCTATGTCGCATGTGGTTTATGGATGTTGGGTTGGGATGAAGTGGGAATACTTGGAAAATCTGTCCACTACCACGAAGATGACCGACATCCCCTTCGATTGAGGGAGGCCATCAATAAAATCAATGCTGATTTCTTGTCAACTTCCTTCAGGTATTTTAATCGGCTGCAATAATCCTAGGTAAGCCGGATTATTGTGCTTACTCCTCTAGCATACCATACAAGCTTAAACGTAGTTCCTCATGTCTCTCGCCAACCCCTAAAAAAAACATATTTTGCACCTTCTTCGTTGTCGCCAGCGCCCTTGCATGGCCACCCATAGCTTCATCGTGGCTGATGGCAAGAATTTGTTGACGTAATGTAGGATTAGGCCCCACCACTAGCCTACCCTTCCATCGCAGTAATCCATCCTTCCACTCGTACGCCCCTGTTCTCCTCTGCCCTGACATCAATTGCTGCTTGATGTCTGAAATTACTTGATCCTCCTCCCAGCTTCTTTTCATTGCCTCTAACGAGTGTCCCTGGAGTTGAGTTACAGTGATCATTACATCTCTGAGCTTGTTAACCGGGATAGAGCGTCAGCGGCGACATTTTCCTTCCCGCTATAGTATTGAACCACGAAGTCATATCCCAGTAATGGGAGCCAGGACTGCTGAAATGGGGTCGACAATCGTTGCTCCAGCAAGAATTTGAGGCTACGATGATCTGTTTTAACAACAAATTGTTTATAATTCAAATAGTGATGCCAGTAAATTGTTTATAATTCAAATAGTGATGCCAGTACCTGATGGCCTTAATGATGGCTAAGAACTCCTTTTCGTACGTTAATAGTCTAAGGAGAAGGGGTGCCAGTGACTTGTTGAGGAAGGAAATTGGATGGCCTTCTTGTTGTAGCACCGCGCCAATCCCTTGCTCGCTCGCATCTGCTTCAACTACGAAGGTTTTGGAGAAGTTCGGTAAGGCCAACACCAGGGCTGTCTTGATTGCTTTCTTCAACATCTCAAAGGCATCTCTCTCTTCTTGTCGCCAAACCCAGTTGGTTAACTGCTCCTTTTTCAATAGTTCCATCAATGCCTTGGCCATTAACCCGTAACCCTTGATAAAATGTCTGTAATAACCGGTGATTCCCAAAAACCCATGGAACTCTGTGATTCCCTTCGGTTTTGGCCATTCCACTATCCATGGCAACTCACTCCTCCGAGATGGTGTAACCCAGGTATTTGATTTGGCGTGGCCCGAAAGTGCATTTGTTCCCATTTAGAAACAACTGATTTTTGTTCAGTGTTTGCATGGCCACTGAAATATGTTCCACATGTGTTTGCAAAGAGGGGCTATAGATTAATATGTCGTCGAAGAAAACTAGTATGAATTGGGGCAGAAATGGCCGGAACACATCATTCATCAGCCTTTGGAATGTCGAGGGAGCATTTGTTAGGCCGAAAGGCATGACCATGAATTCATAATGTCCCTTGTGCATCCTAAACGCTATTTTTTGGACATCCTCCGCCTACATCTTGATCTGATGGAACCCTGAACGCAAGTAGAGCTTAGTGACCCAGCTCTGAAGCTCGTCGAACAACTCTTCGATTAACGGTATTGGGAATTTGTCTTTAACCATATTTTTGTTGAGCTCTCTGTAGTCTATGCACATATGCCAGGAGTCGTCCTTCTTCTTTACTAGCACCACTGGCGAGGCAAAAGGTCCGAAGCTATGTTGGATGAACCCTTGTTTCATTAAGTTGCTTACCGTCTTCTCGATGATATCCTTTTGTATCTTGGAATATCTGTAAGGTTGCACATTAATGGCTTCCACCCCTTCCTTTAAGACGATCTGGTGATTATGTTTACGATCGGGAGGTAGTTATGTAGGATCTTGAAATAATTCTGCATACTCCGACAAAATCAAGTTGATTTCATCGACAACGCTCCACTGATCGCTTCCTAAATTCATCTGTTGAAGTTGAAACTCTGGGGCGTAGTTAATCGTAGCATGAATAGTTGACCATCCGACGGCCCTCGCATAAGTTTTTCAAAACCCTTGCATGATAAAATCCGCGATTTCCCCTTCGGATTACCATAGATGGTCATCACCTTGCCTCCCCACTGGAACGTCATGATTCTCTCTCTAAAGTTGCATAGGACGTCATTCAATCCGATGAGACATTATACGCCTAAAACCACGTCGCAACCTCCTAGTGTCAAAACCAGAGCATCCATGGTGAATTGAGCCCCTTGCATGGTCCATGCAAAGTTCCGACAATGTTGGGAGCATTTCAACTGTAACCCGCCCCCCACCGTTATAGATATCGGATCTATGTCCTCTAGGGTGCACCCACCTCTCTTAATGATCAAAGAGTCCATGAAGTTGTGGGTGCTGCAGTTATTGATTCAAATGTGGATCTGACGCCTTTGATGTATGCCTATAACCCTCATCTGTTTGAATTCCATGTTCCTGGCACAACCCAACATAGCCTGCATTGAAACTAAAGGAGCGTCATCTTACTCCGAGCAGCCCTCTGTTTCTTCCTATTCCATTATTCCCTGCGGAGTTTTAACTCCCGACTCTTCCTCCGACACCACATAGAATTGTGGTTGTCGTTTCCTACATTTGTGACCCAATGTATATTTTTCATTGCACCAGAAGCATAGGCCCTTCGCTCTTTTCTCGTCGAAATCCTTACTGCTAATTGGTTTGTGTGGTTTGATCGCTCTTGTCTGGGGGAACGATCTGGGCGTGGCTACTGGAGTGGGCAGTAACCCGTCCGAACTGGGGTTCCTTGATAGTGAAGAAGATGGTGGTCCCCTGGGGTGAGCTATAGGAGGACCAGTGTTGCTCATGTTTCTTGTGGAGTGGCTTTGATTGAACAAGGTATGACTAACGGATGCCAAAATAGCTTCCTGCTTCCTCGCCAACATATACGCCTGATGCAGAGAAGAAGGTTCATGCAGTTTAACCGTAACTCTTATTTCAGGGCTAAGTCCTTTGATAAAGAACCCCACCAAATAATCTTCGAGAAGTGACAACCTATTCGAATGATGATCAAATGAGGTGCAATACTCCAGGACCA
>JANITW010000005.1:42057331-42071079 GCA_027564335.1 Erythroxylum williamsii
AGATATATAATGCTCATACAGATAAAACCAAACTCTTTTGTTTTATTAATAATAAATATTTTCATTACAAAACTGTAGCTGAAGAAGATAAAGTTACATGTAAATACACTTGCTTTCTAGGGCACTATATTGACATAGTTTCAATAGCGAAGAGCTTTTATTTGAGCCTAAGATATCTTCATTTGGTGAAGAATCAAGCTAAGATTATTTTGAATCTTTTGAATTTTTTGAAGGATTTTAGTTAATAGAGTTTAGAAAATGCATGGGTTTCAGTATTCTAGCACCAATTTTAGTGATTGTGGTTTGTGGAATTTTCAATTGAAAACCTTATTGAGTGGGATTTTTATTATTGTAGAAGGAAATCAAGAAAGGTAAGAGAAGCAAGAATAGAGTCATTTTGATGAAGTCTTTAAGCAAGAAAATCAAGGTTGGCATATGTTTATAATAGAGTAAATAAGCCGCTAAATGTTTTCTTTGCATCAAAGAAGTTTTAAAAATATTCAGTTGCATCATAAGTGTTGCATTTATTGCTTTTGAATGGTTTGAGAAATTGCAATATGTTGTTATATGAATTTTGTGATGATTTATGAAAAGACTTTGAAAGTGATTTTTGAAAAGATAACATGTTTATGAAATCAAGTTTTTGAAATATCTCATGTTTATGAAACATCAAGTTTCAAAAAAGTGCTAATTTGTGCAATATGCTTACAAGATATGAAATACATGTTATATAGGTTTGGTTTGGTCCATTATGTTTTCAAGTGCACTTTGACTAAAGGCTTCTCCCACCCGCCTGCTAGTGGCATAGAGCTCCTTCATAGACTCTCATAAGTTCACTGTTACGTAAGACCATTATGTGAGATTGCGTTAGTACGTTCTGTTCACGGCTACACAGGACCCTTATGGGAAATGTGTAGTACGTTCTGTCTATGGACCTCCTAAACTATTCTGATGTGCTTATGTGCCTATGATCTATGAATAAGTTTGATGCATTCATGATTTTTGGATTGTGAATTTGCCTACATGATGAGAAATTGAGAAACATTCATTTTATGAACTCAAGGGAAATTTTCTGTGACAAGTAAAATGTTTTCAAATATTTTGCTTATTTTTCCATTATAAACTGTTACCCATGAGCTTTCAAACTCACCCCTTTTCATCCCATCTTCAGGTAATAGCTAAGAGATTAAGTGATCAAGAGCTTAAGGAAATTTCTCCAAATTTGCTTATTTTGTATTTTGAGTTGGTTTTGGGAAAGAAACAAGTTTGTTTGTTTGAGAACCTTTTGTAATTTGAGATTTTGAGATGATGATGTAATGTAGCTTGGAATGCAAATAAGGATTTGTAAAACTTTATTCTTTTGATGTTAATGAAATATGAATAATGTATGGATGATGTGAGCTAAAATTAGATATACGTGAAGAAGAAATCAACTTGAGTTAATGATTTTGGAACATGAATCGTTGACATATACACACACACACACACACACACACACACACACACACACACATAAGTGAGATGCTATGAAAAGGAAGATGGGAAATATGACTGAACAAATGTAACTGAAGGTGATGAGGCAAAGGAGTTGAGATTTGAGAGTTTAATGAAGTCACTTTGGTAGCTGAATGATTATGCTCAACACGTTCCAAATCTGCCTAGCGCAAAATTTCAAGTCTTTCATAGGGGTAAAATTTATGTTCTAACTTCAGGAGAAAACTATATTGGTCTAAGCTGAATTAGATAAAGTTTTCTTCTAGAATGTTGTAGTTTATCTTTCTATCTTTCCAACAGTATATAGTATGAAATTTTTGGACATCAGATTCAAGAGTTATGATCTTTAGAAATATGCGTTTTATGAACTCAATGGAAATTTTTCTGTGACAAGTAAAATGTTTTCAAAGATTTTGCTTATTTTTCCATTATAAACTATTACCCACGAGCTTGTAAGCTCACCCCTTTTCATCCCATATTTAGGCAATAGCTAAGAGATGAAGTGATCAAGAGCCTAAGGGAATTTCTCCAAATTTGCTTATTTTATATTTTAAGTTGGTTTCGGGAAAACAACAAGTTTGTTTGTTCAAAAACCTTTTGTAATTTGAGATTTTGAGACGATGATGTAATGTAGCTTGGAATGCCATTAAGGATTTGTAAAACTTTAATTTTTTGATGTTAATAAAATATGAATGATGTATGGACGATGTTAGTTGAAATTAGATATACGTGAAGAAGAAATCAACTTGAGTTGATGATTTTGGAACATGAATTGTTGACATATATATATATATATATATACACACAAACACACATAAGTGAGATGCTATGAAAAGGAAGATAGGAAATATGACTGAACAAATGTAACTGAAGGTGATGAGGTAAAGGAGTTGAGATTTGAGAGTTTAATGAAGTCATTTTGGTAGCTGAATGGTTATGCTCAGGACATTCAAAGTCTACCCAGTGCAAAATTTCAAGTCTTTCATAGGGATAAAATTCATGTTCTGACTTCAGGAGAAAACTATATTGATCTAGGCTGAATTAGATAAAGTTGTCTTCTAGAAAGATGTAGTTTATCTTTCTATCTTTTCAAAGGTATATATTATGAAATTTTTGGACATCGGAGTCGAGAGTTATGATCTTAATGAGTAAAGATGCTCAGGAGTATATTCTGCTTCGTCTTAAGTTGACTTTGCTTCGTCTTAGGTTGACCTTCTACTTTGTCTTAAGTTGACTTTGCTTCATCTTAGGTAGCTTTCGGCTTCGTCTTAAGTTAACTCTGCTTCATCTTAGGTTGACCTTCTACTTCATCTTAAGTTGACTTAGCTTCATCTTAGGTTGACCTTTTGCTTCATCTTAGGCTGACTTTGTTTCGTTTTATGTTGACCATCTGCTTCTTCTTAGGTTGACCTTCTGCTTCTTCTTAGTTTGACTAGAATATCTTCTTATGTTGACTGAAACTTCTTCTAGTTACTATTCATTTACATCTTTTAATCCAATTTTGACCCCTTAGATGATATAATCTATCTTCAAGATCTAAATGAAAGTTGTAGATTTTGAAGTTCTCTTTCGAATCATCAAAGATCTTCTTAATTCGAGTTCTCTAAAGAAAGTTATAACCATTTTTCCAATTTGTCAGTCCCTCATTTGGGTTCATCTGATCCTTTTGTCTGGTCCCATTTTTGACCCTATAGATGATCGAATTTGTCTTTAAGGTCTTCCTAAAAGTTGTAGATCTTGAAATTATCTTTCAAACCATCTAAATAACACCTTAATTAGACATCTTTATGGAAAGTTATGACAATTTTTCCAATTCATCTGTCCCTTCATCTAGTTTAGTCTAACCCTATTTTCTGTTCCACTTTTGACCCTATAGATGATCGAATTTGTCTTCTATGTCTCATGAAAGTTGTAGATATTGAAATTCTCTTTTGAAGCATCTAAAGAACACCTTAATATGATATCTATGGAGAAAGTTATGACAAAATTTCCAATTCATATGTCCCTTCATCTAGTTTCATCTGACCCTACGGTCTGGTCCACTTTTGACCTTGGAGATGATCAAATTTGTCTTCTTTCATCAAAGTTGTAGCTATTGAAATTCTCTTTCGAACCATCCCAAGAACACCTTAATTAGATATCTGTGGAGAAAGTTATGACAAATTTTCCAATTCGTCTGTCCCTTCATTTGATTTCATCTGACCCTATCATCTGGTCCACTTTTGAGCCTACATATGATATAATTTGTCTTCAAGGTCTCATGAAAGTTGTAGATATTGAATTCCTCTTTCTAATCCTCTAATAATGACCTTGATTTGATATCTATAAAGAAAGTTATGCCTTTTGTCCCGAATAGATTCAATATGATTGAGGATAGAGCCTTGTTTGATTCCCTCGGCCCAACCTTTGTTATTCGACCTCTAAACAAAGTGATCCTTGAGACAATAGATTCCTCACATATTGTCACATCTCTATACAAAAATATTGTTAGTATTTCAAATTGATTGAAAAAAAGTTTTAATTGAAGGAAAGTGAGGGAATCTGTTGGAAATAGTATGAACTGGTGTTATTTTATTGAACATGCTTCAGTATTCTGAATATATCTAGATCTGTGGAGTTCTAATTGAGATTATTTTTAATGTGGAGTAAACTAGAGACATAGGTTTAAAAATTATATGAAGAAGTCAAATTCTGATTTAGTCCCTAAGATGTTCTATTTCTAGATGACAGTTAGGTATTCATTAGAAACTTAAGACAATAGGAAACAGATGTTCTGAAGAAGTCAAATTATGATTCCAGTTTTAAGTTTCCCAAAATCTTTTCTAAAGTTAAAGAAATGTGTTTGCTCATATTTTATGGTTTTAAATGTTAGGCTTCGGAGTCGGGGTCCAACACCCAATGACCCTAACGAAGGTCCGACTGGTATCTGCTTGTAACACTTAGAGCATGCAATACATTAAGTCTAATATATAATATAGCATACATGATTGATCCTATAGCCGAAGCATAAGGAATCAAACTCATGCAAGTCCTCTCATCTTGTGTCTTTGGACACATATATTTAAAGAGTGTAATCCTATGTACTATACGAAGATAACCTCTCTTAGACTGCTCTATGTTAAACCTCTTTAACATCTTGTCTATGTATGTAGACTGAGAACGATCAAGCAACCTCTTAGATCTATCTCTATAGATCTTTATCCCTAAAATATAAGTTACTTCAAGGTTTATCATAGAGTTTCTTAGCTAACCAAATTTTGATTGACTACAAAGCAGAGACATCGTTTCCTATTAGCAATATGTCATCTACATATAGTACAAGGAACATGATTGCACTCCCATTAACCTTCTTATACACACACGACTCATCCAAATTTTATGAGAAACCAAACTCTTTGATTGTCTCATCAAATCAGATATTCCAACTCTTGGATGCTTGCTTCAATCCATAAATGGATTTTTAAAGCTTGCATACCTTTTCTCTATTCATGGATATGAAACCATCAGGTTGTGTCATATACACATCCTCGGTTAAGTTTCCATTAAGGAAAATCATCTTCACATCTATTTGCTATATCTGATAATCATAATGAGTAGAATGACTAGGAGTATCTTAATGGATTTAAGTATAATTACTGGGCTAAACATTTTATCATAGTCAACACCATGCCTTTGACGATACAAGCCTAGCTTTATAGGTAACTACATTACCCTCCATGTCTGTTTATCTTCTTGAAAACCTATTTGAATCCTATGGGCTTTGTCCCTTTGGTTGGTTCAACCAAATTTCATACTTGGATTTCATACATGGAATCTATTATGAATTTCATAGCTTGAAGTCATTTGTCAGATTCTGAACTCTTCAGAACCTCTTCATAGGTAGTAGGCTCATCATCTTCTATAAGTAATACATCGTTAAGTTCACTTATGAGAAATCTGTATCTCTCGAGAATATGACGTAAGCTACCTAACCTACAAACTTCTTGTGTGTCAGAAGGTTGAACTCTTGTTTCATCTTTATGAATAATAGTCTCAGGTCCAGACAGTTGATCTGTTTTTGTTTGAGCATCTTGAACTTCCACAAGTTCAAATTTTGTTCCCACTGTCTTCTTTTAAAAGAAACTTTTTCTTTAAGAAGACAATATGTTTTGAAACAAACACCTTTTTATTCCAAAACATTGTATAACTTATATCTTATAGTTTCGTTAGGATATCCTACAAACAAACACTTGTTAGATTTAGCTTCAAGCTTATCTAGCTGGATCTGCTTCACATAAGCAAGATAGCTACAAACTCTCATATAAGAAAGATAGGGTTTCTTGTTAGTCCATATCTCATATGGAGCATCATCAACTGACTTGGATGAGACTCTGTTTAATACATAAATTGAAGTTTCAAGTGCATACCCCCAAAAAAATTTTGGTAAATTCACTAAACCCATCATAGACCTCACCATGTCCAATAAGGTTTGGTTTCTCCTCTCAACCACACCATTATGTTGTGGCGTATAATGTGGAGTCCACTAGAAAAATATTCCATTGTCCCTGAGATAATCTTAAAACTCTTGGATTAAGTATTCACCACCTCGATTTGATTGAAGTGATTTAGTACTTCTCTTAAGTTGTTTCTCAACTTCATTTATGAATTCTTTGAACTTTTCAAAGGCTTCAGACTTATATCTCATAAGATACACATACCTATATCGAGAATGATCATTGATAAAGGTAATGAAGTATACGAAACCACCTTTGGCATGTATGGACATTGAACCACATACATTAGTATGTATTAAGTCTAAAAGTTAGCTTATTCACTCTTTCCTTTAAAGGGCAACTCAGTCATCTTGCCTAATAAGAAAAATTCACATGTATCATATGATTCATAATCAAATACGCTAAACTACCACACTTGTGTAGCTTAGACATGCATCTCTCACTTATATGGCCAAGGTGACAATGCTATAAGTAAGATGATTTCACATTATCTCATTTTATTCTTTTGTTATTATTGATATTTAGAACCATATTAGACATATTGATATGTTTCCATTCAAATAAATTGAACAACCATTGTTACTAAAATTTAAATGGAATCTAGCTTTATTAAGACTAGAAATAGACATTACATTTTTTGTAACATCCTGTTACCCATGTAGAGCTAGAATTGTGAATTTAGAGAAATTTCTGAGAAATTAGGATAATGCACATTATGCATAAATTAACTGTGACACACACATTTTTGCACATTCATATGATTGTACATGCATTCTTTGACATTTCCGAGTATAATTGAGTTAGTAAATATGATTAAAATGTGTTTTGGCAATTTTGGTATTATTTATGATATTTTGGTATTTTTGGTGAAATTTAGAAAAAATATCAATTTATTGGCCAATTATGGTGTGACACGTGGCATCCTATAATTGGGACAAATGGCTTGTATGTATGGTGACACGTGGACTGTTAGTGGTGACAAATGTATGTCATGCAAAGAACTCACGTATTTTATGTTTTGAAAAGAAAACAATAGGAAGAGTTATAGTAGTTTTTGAGCATCTGAAGAATTTTCTGCTTGGTTTGTTCATCACCAATCATTGAGTTGCTTTGATGGTTGTCTGTGAGTTATTCGTATTGCTGGAAATAAAAGCTGAAACAAGTAAGTAACTTAATGATATTTTATGGTGTAGGAATATACATGCATACATGGGATTGAGAAGTTTGGTTTTGGTGTTAAATAGATTAGATGATTAATTTGAGAATTAAGAATTGTTTAAAATGGTGTTGAATGGACTCTAGATTGGAAGATATGTATATACTCTGTTTAGGATTTGAGAAAGCCGAAATGGTACATGCGTACATTGTGCCTGTTGTTTATTTGTAGAAGTGAAGTTGATGTTTCAGCGTGAATCTTGGATTTTTAATTGTGGGTTCTGATGAGAAAAAAATGAGTTAGAAGAATTGTTTTGAGTGTTATCTGAGTTAATTGATGTGAGAATAAACGTGAAGAATGGAGAGAAATGAGAAATTATAATAGTGTGAGAAAGTGAAATTTGGGTTTAAAATATGGAAAGTGGGGAAGACGAGTCTTCTGTGAAAGTTCACCGTGTCCAACTTTGGTTCACCGCGGCCAAATCTTTTTAGTTCACCCCGGCAAAAGTCTTGAGTTTGCTACGGCGATCTTTGCAAAATTCCTAAGAAAATCTAGTTTCTGGAAGGTTTGTTGCAGCCATCTTTGTTGTTCTCATCGCGGCGAAGTCTCATCCTTTACAGTTAAAACATACTTTACTATTTTGACCTTAATTTTCTCTGTAGTTATCCAAATGAGATGATTTTTGATTTGACGTAAACTAGAGACATAGGGATACAGCTTTTATGAAGACATTAAGTTTTAATTCTATCTCTAAGAATTTCAAGTTTTGGTTAAGAATTCTGCTGAAGCTTAAGAAAAGTCTAAAATATTTTGAGTATATCCTTTCGAATACTGAACCAAGTTAAATGATTTTGGTGTCAATAGAAATTTGAGACATTGTAGAACAACTTTACAGAAGAAAGTTTTGCCTAATTTGGTCATTTACCTTATCAGATTTAGTATAGAAAGTTGACCTGTATGTGTATTAGAGGAAAAATCTGAGGTGGTCAATGAAGTTATGAAATTGTTTGACATTCTTTTGTTTCGATCCAATTGTAAATATACATGGTGTTAATGAGGGCTTTGATATCTGAATGATTTGTTGACAAGGATCACAATATTATAACCTAGAATTGTCATTGAACCTGCATTGTGCATACTTTCTATACATTTATATGCATAAAAGAACACTTGTGCATTTGTGCAAAAATGTGATATTTGTGAATGTGTTTGTATATTTTAGAGGAGCACATCGGACGCCAGTCGGACATTGCCGGACCATCTAGGAAATAATTTGTTGGAGCGTACTATGAGTCAACTTAGATGATTTCCTAGGATTGATTTGATTTGATTTGTTTAAAATTCCAACATTATTAAACTGTTTGTGATTTGTTTATGAATTCTAGACTTTAATTATCCAAGGAGATCAAAAATTCTGAATGTTATGTGAATTCTCAATGAAACTTGAATGCCGGACTTATGTTCGATGATTATGAATTTTGTTTGAGCATCATATGTGATTGCCTTATATGCCATATTCAGTTTTGAGGCATTTCATAAAAATGCATGCTTAGATAAAGGCATTGTGACTTGAGTTATCGGTATTAAGTGCTTCCACATAGAGCTTTGCTTCATGATATATGTGTGTGCATATAGAGCTATGCTCCGTGATTCTGTTTTGATTGAGCCCTATGAACCAGTATTTGTATAAGTATGTGATAGGCATTCAGTCATAATAATAAGAACAAATGTGAGTCTCATATACATATGTATTTGTTTATATATGATCTGTTTTACAATGATTAAATGTTATACCATATTGTATGAGTTTTTGAATAATAAATGTATGTTAGAATGAATATTTGTGTATTATGTGATGTGTGTATATGATCCGGTGAATTCATCAGCGATGGTTCACTCATTAAGTTAACAAAACTCATCAAAAATTGCAATGTAGCTTTTCAGGTACTAGACAGGAGACCTAGCTCCTTAGTTAGGATTCAAGGAATCTTTTGGGCAGAGAAATGGCTCAGGGGTCTGTTAGCTAACACCAGAAATGCTCTAGCATTATTTTTGTAGTTTTGTTAGAATTTGTATAAGGTTTTGTAAATTTTTTTTTGGGTGGCAATAGTGTAAGCTTTATGAATGAATGGAATGAATGGCTTTTTTTTAAAAATATAGTGACTTTGGAGTATGTAGATGATGCCATGTGTAAGTTGGATTTGTTTTTGCTCCAACATAACATTATCATAAGGTATGTACTCAAATGTCCTTCGGGTATTTGGCTTATGGTAGTGGGATATTGCATTTTTAGTCAAAACAGGTACATAAAAACATAAAAGCAATTGTCCAATTCTAATACAAGTCCACTAAAGAGTGTCAATACATATGTGCCTACAACTAATGCAGTAACTCTTGCTGCATTGCCCACCTGCAGGTCTGACTCTCCTTTGTTGAGTTGCGTACTGTTCCTAAGGCCCTACATATTAGTACAAATGTGTGAGCTACAACCGATTTCTAATATATATATGCTGTTATCAGAAACAGTATGAATATCAATAACATAAATATCTGAAGTAGATGGGCATCAGATACCTTCTTATGCTTCAAGGAATCCAGACAAGCTTTGCAGTTTCTCTTCCAGTGGCCATTCTTGCCACAGTGGAAGCAAGTTCCCTTTGAGGTAGTCTTCTTTGTTTTCTTAGCACCTCCCTTAGGCCTTTTAGACATCATCTTCGTTTAGCTCTTTTTCTTTGAACAAAAAGATTCCACTAACATCACAACCTTGTCCTTGCGGATAGATGGCTCAATTGCCTTGAGCATGTTGACCAGCTCTAGAATTGTGCTGGATATATTATTAATTCAGTAGTTAAGCGCAAATTGTGAGTAACTATCGGTTAGAATTAAGTCAATATTTAATTAATGATCCAAAAGAATGCTAACCGCTCGATGTAGCCATTCATCTTAGTGCGTACTACACTAGAGATGTTCCCTCAAACATCTTAGGGTGAAAGAGCAATCACAAAATCTCAAACTTTTTGTATCTTGTTTACTCATCAAAGGGCTTCCTAAGATAGACTATAGTATAAGCATCCATAGCCTTGTGCTGCTTTTGTAGCTCCATTGACATAGTGGCTAGCATAATACAACTAGCCATCTCGCTATCATTGATAAACTTCCTATATGGCCTCTGATCATGATTAGAGGCATCAGTAGCAAGGGATCCATAAGTAGTTCTTTCAAGACATAACTAAGCTTCTCAGACTTAAGTACTATTCTTAAGTTCCTGAGCCAGTCAAGGAAGTTTAGTCCAGTCAATTTGTTAAGCTTCCATCAATTATCTTAGATTCACACTAGCTTTCAACCTTTTATGAAAGAGAGAAAAATTAGAATGTACTTAAATGCATTTTTATAAGGACTTTAATAACATGCATTATGGCTCCCACTATTTTTCACAAATTCATAACCCTCAATATAAATTTGAAAGAACTCGTAGAGAAATTCTCTTAGTGGGTCGATATCCAATATCCTAAGAATGACCTTAGGTTTGTCTAACAAGCTACCTTAGTTCAACTAGTAGATATCGATCATACCAATTGCATCTCCAATGTAACTATTGAATCTAGTGCTATCAAATGATGATGAGTGCACACTCATTAGGCTATTAACTCTTGACATGTGTACATTTAATGTACACTACCCAACTTTACCTCTGTCTATGTTGATCTTAGGTTTGGCCAACAAACCAATGTTTCTAGTTAAAACCGACCCATTAATTTGGAAATCCTATTTCTATGGTTCAAACATATCTTTAAAGCGGGCTTATGTTTGACCAATAACCCTAACTTTAAAAAGACACTGGTTCTTGCCATATTAAAGGAAGGCATTAGTTTTGAAATTCTAACTGAGGGGTTTGACTAAAGTCTCATATAACTTAGATGGTCTTATACATATAACTCACACACACACAGAGACACACACACACACACACACACATATACATAATAGTCACACGTGCCAATTTTTCTAGTCTTACTAGAAAATCTATTGCTCTACTAAAATTAATTCAAAAATAATTTCTATAATTTCCTAAAATTTCCAAATATCAAATCATCATTCCAAGCATCTCTAGGTCATTTCATGATGATCAAAATAATTTAGGAATCACCAAAAAATTATTATGATCATTAAAACACTGATAAGACACTAAAAATGACAAATATGACTTCTAAAATTTTTCTGGAAATCAAATTTTAAGAAATATCATTTAGGCATGCATCAAACATCAAATTAACACATTTTTATCACATAAAAATATTTTAAAGGTTCTGGCATCGAAATATAAACATACAAAAACATCAAACAAAACAGATCCTACAATTTCTAGAAAACTATCAAGATCTAAAAAATTGTTTGATAAAATTATTAAAATATTTTTAATAACTCTAAAAAAATTACAGAGGCATAAGCACATCCCAAATATGTTTACATAATTTTTAAGAATCAAATTCCTCGAAAATCATGTGTAACATCATTAGTTTAGCCAATAGACATCACATGCCTAGTTGAAAGACATATTTCATTTATGTTCTTCTAAATTCGAAATTAGATATTGTAATCACGTTAAAATTATTTTCAATCACACTAAATCATTAAATTACATCTCATGAACATATTGGTAAAAGAAAATCATGAAAACCATTTTTCTATAATTAATTTCAAACCAAACATTACAGGACTCTAAGCTGTCACAATCAGGAAAACTGTAACACCCCACTCCCGCATGACCCAAACCCGACATCGAAGGTGATATCCGAGTCCATGCCTCTGGAGGGTGGCGTACTACATCACTCAGTCAAAACTCAGTATAAATTTTTTTTAACACATACACACACACGTTATAATTTATATGGAAAACAATTTACATAAAAAATTTAACGGCCTCGGGGCCTTTTCATAAATACAATATCATTAATACAAAAATTAAGAAAAATAAAATAAACTAATGCAGACGCGAACTGATCCCGACCCCTTCTTTACTTCATTAACCTGCAGATGTTATACGCCCGTTGCCAAATGGGGTATTCTTCTGAGTCCTGAAAAATAATTACAAATTTTGGGTGAGTTTTGCGAACTCAGTAAGGAACCATCATCGATGGTTCACTCAATTCATGCAACACATCGTTCCATATAACATATATTCACATTGTTGCATATTTAATCACATTGCACAATTTCTCTTGAACATAGACCATTTATACATTTCACACGGTTAGACATACGTAACCAATTGAATTTATAAACATCCATAATTCACATTCAGAAATACCACAGAAGCATAAGGCAGTTTGCCTTTCGCCCAATCAAAGAAGCTAAAAAAAATCAGATATATATGACATGTGCATGTGACCCATTTTTATTTTATTTCAGTGTTGTGATCGAGCGCCTAAATTATCCTAATAAGGGCACTTTAATCATTGAGCCAGAGGCTCTGAAACTGTCCCAATAAAGGCGCATTAATCGTTGAGCCAGAGCCTCTGAACTGTCCCAATATGGGCGCATTAATCATTGAGCCAGAGGCTCTGAAATACTATGGGCTCGAGGCCCAAATATGTTGAGCTTTAAGCTCTCGGTGGCTATTCCGGTCACAACTGCCAATTACTGATCATATATTTAAGCAAGGAATGCGTATGTCAAAAATAAAACAAACCAACATCATAGTCTATCCCAAATTAACACATTCACATAGATGGTTCGCAATCAATCACATTCAAATCACATATAGCAAGTAGGGAACTCCTATGTCAGTATCTCCCGGTACATTAGGCACCTTCGGCCCGGAATTAGTCATAAACAAACGCAAGCCCACCATTATTCTTCACAGTATTATATGTACGAAATTATAAACAATCAATAATCGAGAAACCATCTAGGTTACTCACCAACTAGCTTCCGAGCTAATGCCGAGAAGTCTCAGCAATGTCCGTGGGATGACGTTCTAACTGTGTCTCTATAACATTCAAAATAGTGACACATTACCAAATGTATATTCAAAAGTAGAAAATAATGCACATGGAACATTTAAAACGTGTACGATGCATGTTCAGGACATTCCTGGCACTATTGCACAATTTCCCATCACCAAATTTTCCTCTATAAATTAGAAATCCATTGACACCAAAATCACTCAATTCGGACCTCTATAGATTCAATTATAAATAAAACACGGCTTAGGAAAATCCTTACCCGGACCCCTCACTTCGACCTAACCAATTCAGTCAATTTCGATTCTAAAAATTCCTAATTTCACAAAGAAATGAAATTAAATATTATACGAATCCGATGCCTTGAGAATCAGGTCAATCGGACGTCGGATGCGAAAGTAATTGACAAAAGAAATAATTAGGTCACATGAATCCCAAATTAAGAAATTAAGAAAAGAAAATAATGAAATAATAATAATAATAATAATAAAATCAGAGGTTGGGCATCGCACCCAGCCTCTCGCGCCAGCGTCCTCGCACTAGCGAGGTGCGAGCGACAGACCCATTTTTTTTTCAATTTCCTTTTTTTTTTCCAAAATTTCCAATTTTCACTAACTACCTTCTCCTCTTTCAAAACCCTTA